>JBBDGP010001124.1:1957500-2145000 GCA_037952835.1 Lithobates septentrionalis | reverse complement strand
TGCTGATTTGTCCTCGGAACCAGCGGTGCTCCGTAGGCATTCAAGGGACTATGCAAGCACGCAGGCAAAAAGATGCCATGCGGTGCTTGAGCTGGTGTGCTTGGGGGATAGGAGCCACACTTGGGCAGAGATTCTGTCAGCTCTGCAGGGGCAGGCTCAGAGGTGGTTGATGCCACGCCAGCTTAAGCCAGAAATGGTGGTTTGCGACAATGGCACCAACCTCCTCTCCGCCCTCCGACAGGGACAATTGACCCATGTGCTCTGTTTGGTTCACGTCCTTAACTTGGTGGTGCAGCGGTTCTTGGGCAGGTACCCGGGCTTACAGGATGTCCTGAGGCAGGCCAGGAAAGTCTGTGTGCATTTCCGCCGGTCATATAATGCCAGTACTCGACTGGCGGTCCTCCAAAAGGAATTTAACCTGCCCAAGAACTGCCTTCTCTGTGACATGCCCACCAGGTGGAACTCAACGTTGGCCATGCTGCAGTGGCTGCACACGCAGCAGAGGGCCATCAATGATTACCTATGCGACTATTGGCACCAGGACAGGGTCAGGGGAGCTTGTTTTTTTCCCCACGCCAGTGGGCCATGATCAGGGATGCATGCACTGTCCTGTCACCATTTAAGGAGGCCACGAGGATGGTGAGCAGTGACAGTGCATGCATCAGTGACACTGTCCCTCTTGTCCACCTGTTGGAGCTGTGTGGAATAATGGACAGGGCACTTGAGGCAGAACAGAGGCAGGAAGAGGAGGACTTCCTTACCTCTCAAGGCCCCCTTTATCCAGACAGTGTTCCTGCATGCCCGCCGATCACACAGGAAGAGGACGAGGAGGAGGATTGTGTCAGCATGGAGGTGGGGCCTAGAACTCAGCATCAACAGAAGTTTTCAAGGGATCATTTACAGTCCAAAGAAACCCATGGACTTGTACATGGCTGGAAGGAGGTGGCTGCGGATCATGTCGTCCTTAGTGACCCAGAGGACTCTGGACCGAATGTCTCAGCAAACCTACGCTGCATGGCCTCCCTGATCCTGCAAAGCCTGCGGAAGTATCCTCGTATTTGTGGTATCAGGGAGAGGGATCATTGCTGGCTGGCAACCCTCCTTGATCCACGTTACAAGGGTAAGGTTGCGGACCTTATCTTGCCATCACAGAGGGAGCAGAGGATGAAACATCTTCGGGAGGCCTTGCAGAAAGATGTGTGCAACGTGTTTCCAGAGCCTGGGAGGTTACAATTTCCTGGTCCTCCTGGACAACGTTTTGCTGAGGCTTCGGTCAGTCACAGAAGGAGCGGTGGAGAAGGTGGCTGTTTGACCGATGCGTTCAGACAATTTTTTAGTCTGCAGCCCCAAGGTATGATCGGTTCCAGCAACCATCGCCAGAGTCTGATTCACATGGTGCAGGAATACCTAGGAGCAAGATCGGACTTGGACACCTTTCCCATCGAAAATCCTCTGGGTTACTGGGTCTTGAGAATGGATCACTGGCCAGAGCTTGCACAGTATGCAATTGAGCTACTGGCCTGTCCTGCATCCAGCGTTCTTTCGGAACGCACATTTAGTGTGTTCATCGCCAGAGTCTGATTCACATGGTGCAGGAATACATAGGAGCAAGATCGAACTTGGACACCTTTCCCATCGAAAATCCTCTGGGTTACTGGGTCTTGAGAATGTATCACTGGCCAGAGCTTGCACAGTATGCAATTGAGCTACTGGCCTGTCCTGCATCCAGCGTTCTTTCGGAACGCACATTTAGTGCTGCTGGAGGCTTTGTAACTGATCACAGGGTGCACCTGTCCACCGAATCGGTCGATCGGCTGACCTTCATAAAAATAAATCAGTCTTGGCTCACCAGCTACCAAGCACCTGATGCTGATGTAACCGAATATTTTTTTTTTTAATGTGAGATCCCTTCAAGACTGCCTATGCTGATGCTGAGTGACTGTCCTGTTATGCTGAGTGACAATCCTCTTCCTCCTCAATGTTCATGCTGATAGCTTGTAAGAACATTTTTGGTTCTGGGCACCGCCACCAGTGGCTAAGGCCCAATTTTTCTGCCCCCGTTTAACAGGGGCGTGTAATTACAATTTTTGATGCAATACTTTGCAGCAGGGCTCATTCCTGTGCTCCAACTAGAGTATCTGGGGGGGGGGGGTTGCAGTGTTGTGGCACCAGCACCAGTGCTTTAGGCTCAATTTTTCAGCCCCTGTTTGACAGGGGCATGTAATTACAATTCTTGATCTAATATTTCACAGCAGGGCCCGTTCCTGCGCCCACCAAGAATAACTGTGAGGCCTTACAGTGTTGTGGCAACACCACCACACCGTCCACCATCAAAGGCCCAATTTTTCTGACCCTGTTCAACAGGGGCATGTAATTACTATTCTTGATCTAATATTTAACAGCAGGGCCCGATCCTGCACCCACCAACAGTAACTGTGAGGCCTTACAGTGTTGTGGCAACACCAACACCTAAGGCCCAAATTTCTGCAGAGTATATAGGACAGGCCCCTACTTTCAAACATCCATTTTACAAACGATTCCTACTTGCAAACAGAAGGAGACAACAGGAAGTGAGAGGAAATCTACCCCTAGGAAGGGAAATTCTCGCCTGTAAGAGTTCCTTGTTTCACTAAAACCCCCAAATTTTCAAAATCCAATTGTCATTGGGACAGAAAGTGAGGTGAAATCTTCTGAACAGGTGCACAGACAGCAAAACAAATGTTACAGGGGTGATAACCCTTCCCTATGTTTTCCAAAAAGCTTAAAAATAGATTTTTTGTCTGGAGCTACACGTAAAGAATGTACCAGTTCAATATTACAAACATATTCTACTTAAGAACAAACCTACAGTCCCTGTCTTGTTTGCACCGCCTGTATAGTGCTGTTCAGAGTATATAGGGCCTGGGGGCCCAACACCTTTCCTTTTTTTTATTTGGGTGCGGGGTTCCCCTTGATATCCATACAAGACCCAAAGGGGCTGGTAATGGGCTGGTAATGGGCTGGGGTGGGGGGGTTCTCAATGATTTTCATCCATATTGCCGGGACCAGACATGACATTAAAGCCGCAAGCAGTTTTATATGACTTTTTTTCCTTAAACAGGCAAGGAAAATTCCCCCAAGGAGCTTTTTAGTAGCAATATAACAAGATTCAAGATGAAATGAATATAGAAAATTCTTTATTAAAAATTAAAGGATTCAAACGTCATGTTACAATTAAAATATAAAGATACCGGCTATAGGATACATACAATATTCCATGGTACAATGATGCAAATATATACATACAGATATACACAGTATTCCATTGTTTAATGTTTGACTGTGTAGAGAACCCCGACGCATTTCGACCGGTGCATTTATGGTCTTCTTCAGGGGGATGATTTGCTAAAAAGATACATTTAGAAATCTAAATTTTTACATAGTAGGTTATGCACCAAAACAATTATCCATAGTAGTGCTATATTTACCGCTTGAGAATGGAATGGGTGATCACATAGCCTGGGATATTTCTAAAAGACAGGTGAATGATCCGGGAGGCCCTGTGGTTCTGCTCATTACCCACAAGGGAGAGGGACCCAGCAACCAAAAGGGGTTTACAAGGAGCCAAACTTTGGATACCACCCTCAGAGGGGCTGAAGAAACAACACCTGCGGTGAAATTTCCATGCAACAGTAATAAGTTGCAACAGTAATATGTTTGATAAAAAGGAATAATCGTAATACATAATTAGAATATAAATGGGCTAAGTAAGTGTTATATAATAGTTGTCAGTGTGTAGACTCACTATTAACATTAGTTAATATTATGTAGACTCCTGATTCAGAAGTCATAATAAAAATGAAAATTAATAAATATTATTATATAGGTTAAGATTATTATATATTAATTGGGGAAATTAGTGTGATGATGTGAGTGAAAGTGAAAGTGTGAACCACTGAAGAAATATTATAATCAAAAAAAAATGTTATTTTATAAAAAATTAATTAATTAATATAATGTGAAATGGTGAATGAAAAACGGTGCAGTAAAGAACCTAATTGAGTGAGTGGGTGAAAACCACCTACTAATTGCAAGTGAAAAAATATATTTGGAACAATGCCTAAGGTGAGCAACAGCTACCATGTATTATAACTGTGCAGAGATTTAAAAAAGTGACCCTAAGCCTTATACGATGTGAAAAAGAAAATTGTGTTTGTTTGTTTAAATATTGGGTGACGTAACGATTCTTAAATGCTGACGTGATTACAATAGGCCATAAGTTCAATGTCATCCAATACCCAGCTGCAATTAAGCAGGAAAGGGTAGTGGCTATATCAGTAAATAAAGTTAAATATTTATATCAAGTTTAGTTTAACTTAAAAATAACAAGAGGAACATGATCTGAACTGACCCAAGAGCACCTTTAAGCAAAGGGCCGGTTGATCTGCTATGATTAAATTCTGTACTTACATTTGACAGTATGTGAGTGGTGACTGTCCATTCTGGCTTGCATGGGATCATGAGTTGATCCTCAAGCCGCCAATTATTTATATGTTGCTTGTTCATTAAGCAGATTGGGTAATTGCCTGCAGGTGCCTCCTCCTCCTCCCCCCACTAGTTGGTGGCGTCCTGGCCGCTGAAATCAGCGGCTCACGTGTGGCTCCCTCGGCATCCCGGAAGGCGAAGCCCCAACCACTATCGTCACCTTCGCCACAATAAGCTTGATATCACAGCACCGTGAGCACGTCGGTTTGAAACCGTGCATGTGCACTTCGCCGCAAAAAGTCCGGAGGTGAACACGGGACGCTGCCGGCAAGGTAGTGCTCACCCTGGCGGCCAAAAAGATATCGGCCGTGGATAGAGCATGTTAGGGGAGATGCGGACCAATTCCACATCCCCCCACCTTGCCGGGAAGTCCAAAATTATGCCAGAATCCATCCCAGTGGGCTGGCAGAAGGACCACACAGGCCCCCGGAACTAAATCAAACCTGAATGTATGGATATAATTATATTAACAATGACAACGAACAGACAAAATTGATTTACATTATACAAGTTAGTTAAATTTACTTTAGTCACATCCATTGCAATAGGAATAACCTATAATTAAATATTGGTGCTAACAGAATATATGCCCTGTGATACAGTGCAAAAATTGAAACAATGAGACAAATCAAACCCAATAAATATGAAAAATGGGCAGTAATATGACTATAATTCTCCAAACAAAAGTGCAAGATAAATAAAGTGAGTGAAAGTCCAAAAAATAAACACAAGGATCAAGTGTCGGTCTTCTATTTGTGCAAACGACCAAGTGAAACCTCAACAGTGATGGATCCAAAAAAGTGAAATAAGATGGGGTACTCTTACCAGAGTTGATGGACCCAGATGTCATCGACACCGGGTCATAAAGGCTTGGATAATCGGATCTGTGGTTTACTCTGATGAAAGTGGAAGTCCGGGATCTCCACGGATGTCTCCAAACGACCGCATGGAACTCTACCTGACTGGAAGTGCGATGTATCCAAAGAGGAATGCTACAGCAACTCTCCTCACAATCAATGTATGTGAAAAGAAGAGAGAGGAGGCTCCAATGGTGCAGGTCAAAAGGGTAGGTTTAATAAAACCAATGTTACATAAAAAGTGATCACGGTGTTAAAAGCAATGTGGGGAGCGGTAAGCGTCCAAATGGGGCATCTACAGGGGCATAAGCACATCACATACATCGCACTTCCAGTCTGGCAGAGTTCCATGAGGTCGTTTGGAGACATCCGTGGAGATCCCGGACTTCCACTTTCATCAGAGAGAACCACCGATCCGATTATCCAAGCCTTTATGACCCGGCGTCGCTGACATCCGGATCCATCAACTATGGTAAGAGTACCCCATCTTATTTTACTTTTTTGGATCCATCACTGTTGAGGTTTCACTTGGTCGTTTGCACAAATAGAAGACCAACACTTGATCCTTGTGTTTATTTTTGGACTTTCATTCACTTTATTTATCTTGGACTTTTGTTTGGAGAATTATAGTGATACTACTGCCCATTTTTCATATTTATTGGGTTTGATTTGTCTCATTGTTTCAATTTTTGCACTGTATCACAGGGCATATATTCTGTTATCGCTATATTTTTTCACACTCCTTGTATAAATTTGTCACATTTTGTGTAGCAGCTGTTGTATTTAGTTACATATTTGCACAGTATTACTTCACATTCCAATGAAATGTTGGCACAGAGGATGTGTCTAGGTGCAATATAACCATCTCTTGAACAGTATAGTCAAAATTAATTAAATAATTGTATTAGGTAATGCAATACAGGAGACTACTTTGGTCTTTCCTGTTGCATGCGGGCAAAGAGATTCAATGGAATCTGATCCCCCTCCTCGAAATCGGGTTCATTCCCTGACACAAGTTTTGACCGTCATTCCTGAGAATTATTCATTATGAATGAGCGGTCTAACTATAGAGAAGAGTGATTGGAAGAACACCTCACAGCTAATGGCCTTGTCTTTCATGTGTTGTGTCTCTCCTATTTGTGTCCTTCCCATTGTTGACTTTTTTTCCTTTAGAAATGTCATTTTGAGCAGGGACTGTTCTAAACACGGGAAACACGCGCCACTTTACAGGCATACTATAGACACCCCCCAGGCACGATATTTAAAGGAATATTTCACTTTTATTTTTTCACTTTAAGCATCATTAAAATCACTGCTCCCGAAAAACTGACGTTTTTAAAACTTTTTTTTTCATTGATATGTCCCCTGGGGCAGGACCCCAAACCCTTTTTAGGACAATAAATTCCATATTGGTCTTTAAAATTCGCACTTTTGATTTCTCACATTCGAGTCCCATAGACTTTAACGGGGTTCGAAAGTTCGCGTGAACTTTTGGTCTGTTCGAATGTTCTGATGCAAACCGAACCGGGGGGGGGGGGGGGTGTTCAGCTCATCCCTACTCTAGACTAGTGGTTCTCAACCTCAGTCCTGAAGTACCCCCAAGCCATGTTTGCAGGTTTTCCTTTATCTTGCTAAGGTGCTTTAAATCAGAGTCAATGGCTTGGTATTTGAATTGCTATTTTATCTAAGAGAAATTCACAAAACATGACCTGTTGTGGGTCCTTGAGGACTGAGGTTATGAACCACTGCTGTAGACTATATGAGATCTATAGCAGCTTGAGGGATATGAATCAGCAGACTGCACCATACACAATAAGATATCCAGACAATTGGAATCAAATAGGTGATCTACTGTTTGTTCTGTGACTTCTTCCACAGATCTCCTCAATAAGATCAAAACAAGTAATGACGTCACAGGGGTATGGCTCCTAAGGCAGGACTTCAGCAGATCCCTCTCCAACAGCCACACAGACAGAAATAAAGTACTTTTCTTTGGTAGAATAGGGAAGGCTACACCCCATCCTCTCTTTTATGTTGCAGCTTTTTCTCACTTCCTGTCTGCTTTTTTTTAGTAGGACAGGAAGTGAGGATAAATCTCTCAAATGGAGACCAATCTCTCAAATATATTGTAGGTGCAATGTCAGATTCCTGCAGACACTGCTGACAGCTCTCTGTACCTCTGTAATGGGTTACTTAGCTGTCCATGAACTACAAGGACACTGATCAGCGTCTTTACATTTCACTGAGAACTGCGAGCTGTCTGTTGCAGTGGAAGATGGGACTTGTAATACATTCAATCACAGATCGCTGTTAATGAATGATGTGGTTGTGCGGGCAGAGCCCCCACCCACTGTCACGGGTGGGAGGGTGCTGATCATGTTACATGTATTACACCCTAAATACAGGTGTAACCTGGCCTGCAGCTAATAACTGTTGCTGAATTTCTTCCTTTGTTACTGACCACTTGGCAATACCTATTTATGGATTGTCTCCAGTGCAGGGGGCATTTTACCTTGGCTGGGTCCCGGCCGATCCTGGAAGGATGGTGATTAGCTGCTGCAACAAGGCCAAGAGAGAAAGGTCTGCAGGCTGCTGGAGAAGAGAGAGGGCAGTCACGATATGGGGTGAGAAAAGAGACTGAATTGCTGGCTGAAAAGAGAGACTGGACTGCTGGCTGAACAGAGCCCTGCCATAGCTGACAACAATCTGGTAAGCCCTCAGAGAAACTGCTCATTGCACAGGATCTTGCTCCAGAGATGGGAGCATTCTCTCTGGGAAAGTGTGAGGTGCGATTTAGATGCCCGTTGAGATCAGACTGTACTAGAGAGCACCTCCACCCCTTGTAGAGAAGGAAAAGAGGGACTGTCTAAGCATGATTGAAAGAGAGACATTATAGCAACTCCTATCCCTCTCTGAGGACCTGAACTGAATCAGAGCACATGTTCAGAGACAAAGAAGAGATCGCCCTGAGTCTGGTAAGAGACTAACATTGCACAGATCAAAAGAGAAGTGTGGGGGGGGCGTGGCCGGCTACCACGGGACATGGCCACTTGAAGAGACTGTCTTGCACACAGCCAGCTTGCCAGAGCTCCTAACCAGGGCCATCTTTAAGGCAGGGCAAAAGGGGCAGCTGCCCTGTGCCCCATCACTGTTGTGGGGCCAAAAGCAGCTGCCTCATACTTGCCAACTATCCCAGTTTAAATTCCCTTGTCCCTTGAAGTTTTAGACCCGTGCTGTGTCCCAGTATCTCAGTGTGAACTTCTGTTACCAATAGTGCCCAGCTCTGCCCTATTGCAGTGTACAGATGACTCACCTGCAGACCCTGTGTTTACATGAAAATAACCTGCATTGATATGTAAAGACTGGCAGCATTAATATGTAAATAGCCACTGACCGGCTGCATTGATATGTAAATAGAGGCCGCGTTCATATGTATATCATGCCCCCCTGAGGTCATATCCACCATCACTTCTGCTGAATGCTGCCCACTGGGGAGGTAAAGGGGCATGCTTGAATGTCCTACCTTCAACACTGGTCATTAAGCCTAACATAAACCTGTCAAATTGGAGGTGGAACCCTTTTTTAAAATAACATGGTGTCATAGCACCCTCCATTTTGGTGCATGTGAATATGCACATCTCAATAGATGCATGAGGGTGTCATTAACAATTAATGGCATTACTGTGTATCTGCTAAAGTGCAGCATGTTTCTGTAGTGTCAGGAAAGCGATTTTGCATGCGTTCCTGACACACACACACACACACACACACATGTGAATGCAGGCTAAATGTCTCAGTTACATTGGTGGTCAGTGTAAATCTTCTAATTACATTGGGGCTTGGTGTACAATCCTCTTATTCACACTAGTGGCCAGTGTGAAGGTCCTCCTTACATTGGTGGTCAGTGTAAATCCCCATTTACATTGGGGCTTACTGAGAATGCTCCTATTACATTAGTGCTCAGTGTAAATCCCCATTACATTGGTGGCCAGTGTAGAAATTCCTCTTTATATTGGTAATTGGTAAAAAAAATTCCAAACTTGCATTTATGATCACTTTCGAATCCTCCCTTACATTGGTGGTCCATGTAGAAGCCCCCTTTAAATCGGCCGCCCGGTGTCTAGCTAGCAACCAGTGACGTCAGTCAGAGGCCGCGGCTGTCCCAGCATTCATAGCACACCGCGGCTGCCCCAGCTGCTAGTGAACAAGCTCCGCCCACCTCTGCCATGTTCTTCAGACAGCGTGGAGAGGGAGCGGAGCGGAAAGACGGCCCTTGATAGCTGGTGCTTCCTTGCTGCTGTGAGTGACACACTGTACTGCACCAGGCTGGCGGCCTCAAGTAAGTCTAACACTGTCTACATAAGTATGTTCAAGTTGTGCATCACACACAGCCACTGTCTGTGCCCATCAAAAGCTGCCACTGTGCCCAAACACAGCCACTGTGCCCATCAAAGCTGCCACTATGCCCATCAAAGGCAGCCACTGTGCCCATCAAAGCTGCCACTGTGCCCATCAAAAGCTGCCACTGTGGCCATTAAACGCTGCCACTGTGCCCATCAAACGCTGCCACTGTACCCATCAAGCGCTGCCACTGTGCCCATCAAACTCGTGTTATATTGTCCAAACGTTGTGTTAATGTTTAAACACTGATTTTGTTGGAAGTACCAATAAATATAGCCTTTTTGATCATTTGCATTTTTATTCTCGTGCGTGATTGTGTAGACAGGGCCCCAGTGCACTGTATTGCCCAGGGGCCTATAATGCTCTTAAGATGGCCCTGCGTACACTGGTGGTTAGTGTAAACCCCCCCTAACATTGGTGATGGGTATAGAAGTGTCAACTTACACGGAGATCACTGTATATTCCCTACACTGGTGGTTGGTGTAAATGTTCCTATTACATTGGTGTCAGTGTAGAAATCCCTCTTTATATTGGTGGGTGGCATAAAATCCCATTACATGGTGGTCAGTGCAAATTCCCGCTCACATTGGTGGTCAGTGCAAATTCCCGCTCACATTGGTGGTCAGTGTAAATCCCCTCTCACATTGGTGGTCATTGTAAATTCCTCATGACATTGATGGTCATTGTAAATCCCCCACTATATGCTTGCCAAAGATTTCCAGCTTTGCTCTACATGATTCACAATTTGCCACAGTGTACTGCCTCCTAACTAATCCCATCCCCTCACCACTAATCCCATCAACCCCCTAGCATTGCCACTGATCACCCCCCCATCCCCCAGCATTGTCACCGATTACACCCCCTTCCCCAGCATTGCCACTGATCCCTGGAGTTCTAGGATGCCTAGGTGTTTTCTGTTTATTGATGGGTCCCCTCACCTCCCCAGTCCATGGTGTGCAGGCAGCGAGGGGATGTGCTGTAAGGTTTAGCAACCAATCGGTGAGCAGTAATGATGTACACTAACCTCTTGCAACCAATCATTGAGCAGTAAGGATATGCAGTAACCTCTAGCAACTAATCAGTGAGCACTAATAATGTGCAGTAACCTCTAGCAACCAATTAGTGAGTGGTAAGGATGTTCAGTAACCTCTAGCAGTATTGATGGACAGTAATCTCTAGCAAACAACCAACAAGCAGATGCTGCCTAATCTGATTTAGTAAACTGATTTTGAGTCTAGCGGCTATTTATTGTATATCTAAGAGCAGGTGGAGAGCGAAACTGCATGGAGGGGGGCCCTCCAAGAAAATGTTTGCTCGGGGTCCAATCAATATTAAAGATGGCCCTGCTCACAACGGCAGTTCATCGCCCGAAAAACCAGCAATTTCAGCCTATATTAGGTCGGGCATCCCTCCGCTACATGACCCGCAACAGAAAAGACCGGGACCCTTCAAGGAGAATGAAGGACTTTTACACACAGCCCCGCTGCTTCTCCAACCAAGATGGCGCCGGCGGATTCCAGCAAAACAAGCGTGGCTTTCCCAGGGCCGCAGAGAATCACCTGCAGCACTTCTCCCCAGACTGCACTCACCCTCAGCATGCTAACAGCAGGGCTTCTCAATCTCCCTCTTGCTCCTTCAGCCCAGTCAAAGCCAAGCACAAGCACCAGGATACACCTGATCCAGCCCTAGAGGTGAGTGACATGGCAGGCTCACTTGACGATACCAGGGAACTGCAGGACTCTATTGCTGAGTTTCCCACCGCAAACCAACCGGTACTTGATACTACGTTAAAAGATATGTCAGTCTCCCTGAGAAGCACACTCCATGCAGATATCATGTCACTGGCCCAGCAATTCAAATGAGATGTTAATAAAATTGGTGAGAGAGTAACTCATGTTGAACACAAAATGGGTGAATTTGCCTCCACTTTTAATAATCTGATAGACGCCCATAACTCTCATGAGAGTGAAATCACCTGGATGAAATAAAAAATAAAAATCGCACAGTAAGCAGACCTGGAGGACCGCTCCAGACGCAATAATGTTAAAATTCGAGGAATCCCTGAAACAATTAAAAATCCTGACCTGATGGCCTTCTTTACGGATGTGATGAACGCCGCATTGCCTGACCTCCCACTAGAGGATTTGCTAATAGACCACATACACAGACTACCAAAACCAAAATACTAACCCCTCCTCTGTATTCAAACATAAAAAATTCCCTCATGTGTTTCAAGCCAATGCTTCCTCTAAGAAAAGAGGAGCTCTCATAGCGATTAAGGACTCAGTTGCTTTCATTCTGATTTCAAGTGGACCCACAGAGATGGTACCTAGTTCTAGTGTGCCAGATGAATAACATTCTCTACTCCACCATCAATGTCTATCTACCTAATGTCAGACCGATCTCTTCTCTGAGAAAGATCAGGAAAAAGATCCAACTCCTCTGTCAAGGCCATGTTATCCTGTGCGGGGACTTCAACGCAATAGTAAACCGCAAAGTGGACACGTCAAGCTCCTCATCAAATGGCTCCCACAGAGCCACTCTGGCAAACTTATTAGACTCCTCTACCTTATTCGCCAACACGCCACGGAAAAAGATTTAACTTTTTTTTCCCACACCCACAAAACTTATACTCGTATTGATTTTTTTTCTAACAGATACATTTCTTTTGCAGAATGTACACGAGGCAGAGATAGGTAACATTACCTGGCCAGACCACGTGCCTGTGTCCATTTCACTGGGGGGGGAGCTGGGGACGAGAGCAAACAGATGGTGCAATAATGCTGTGCTGATGTCTTGCCCTGAGTACAAGCATCAGATACAACAAGCGTTGCAAGAATTTTTTGAACTGAATGCTCTGTACACAGAGGACCCCTTCACGCTGTGGAATTCGCATAAGGCCTTTATACGTGGTGTCGTGATGAAACAGAGTTCTATTGCAAGGAAGTTAAGGACACAGCGGCTGAATGACACACCAACCTCTATAAAACATCTAGAACAATCCCACAAACAAAACCCCTTACCTTACACTTTAGCGAAACTTACCCAGGCGAGACTTGACCTTAGAGCAATACTAACAAGTCAGCATCTCAAACAGCTAAGAGCATTGAAAGCTAACTTTTACCTCCACGGTAATAAAGCTGGTAGAATGCTCGCCCACCAACTTAAAGATAAAACAGCTAAACCAAAACTACCTTACCTCTATCATCCTCAAACAGGAGAGAAATTACTGAATCCACAAGATATAGCGGATGCCTTCAGCATTTACTATAGCTCCCTATACAATCTACAACACCAAGAAGGCACCCCACAACCTACTCCAGAACTAATAGATGAGTTCTTTAACTCAATCAACCTGCCCTCCTTATCCTCAGAAGACAGGACAATCCTTAACCAACCTTTCACACAAAAAGAGATCCTCAAAGCTATTCATTCACTCCCACACGATGAAGCCCCTGGTCCTGACAGATTTTCCTCCAAATAATATCAATTATTTCACCACACCCTATCTAAATATATGGAGGAGATGTTCAACGCAGCTCTGTCCAGGCTTCCTTCCCGGTAGAAATTTTGACTGCAAATATTATTACCATACCGAAGCCAGGGAAGGACTCTGCATATGTGCAAAACTTTAGGCTTATATCTCTCCTCAATGTAGACTTAAAGATATATGCAAAACTCATCTCCACAAGGCTCCAATCCTTCCTACCTACTCTTGTTAAACCAGACCAGGTGGGATTTGTGCCAGGCCGTCAGGCTCCGGATGCTATCAGACGGGTCATAAACCTCACGCACCAAGCCGAGTCGTCTCAAAGGCCTTCTCTGTTATTAACATTGGACACAGAGAAGGCCTTCAATAGGGTTCACTTGGGGGTATCTATCCAGTGTACTAGAAAAGTTTGGCATACAGGGTGAAATCTTCTCAGCCATTACTGCCATATATACGGTCCCATCTGCATATGTATATTCGCAAGGTCTGTTCTCAAAAAACTTTACGATTTCAAATGGCACGAGACAGGGTTGCCCCCTGTCTCCACTTATTTTTGCTTTGGTAATGGAGCCTCTAGCGGAGAAAATTAGGTCCCATAATGTCATTAAAGGAATATCAGCAGGAGGGGTACCCCATCTTGTAACACTCTTTGCAGATGACATTATCCTGATATTAGATGACCCGGCTAGATCATTGCCAGCTGTACACCAAATCCATAACGAGTTTAACCTAGTCTCCCTATATAAAGTAAATGAAACAAAATCTAACATATTAGGTTTTATTATCAGCAAAACCCTGAAAAAATCTTTACAATCCCAGTTTTCATACCCTTGGACTTCCAACTAATTGTCTTTCCTGGGAATCAAATTGACTTCCTCTCTTTCTAATTTATACAAGGAGAACTTTGCCCCACTGCTGGCAGCGACTCAAAAAGTTACTGCTAAAATGAGCAAACTCTACCTATTCTGGGCGGGAAGGCTGGCAGCGTTTAAAATGTCTACTCTCCCCAAAATTTTATATTTCTTTAGAACACTGCCAATTCGAATCCCAACCGCCTTTTCAAAAATATTCAGAAAACAATTTCTATATTTCTTTGGAATAAAGGTAAATCCAGATGCAGCCATGATACCTTACGGAAGCATAGGAAGGCAGGGGGTATTGGAGTACCAGATCTGCATGACTACTACACAGCCCCCCTTCTAGACCAACTTAGGTTCTGGTTTATCCATCCAAATCTCAAACCATGGTGTTCCTTAGAACAATCCACTGTACCGTCCATTAGGCAATTTGCAGTCACTTTTACTAGCAAGCGCCATATCCCCTAATCTTAGCATAGGCATGGACCACCCCACACTATCAGCCTCCATACTAGCATGGAAACTCTTTCTACAACATGGTAACCATACAGCCAAAAAGACGAGGGTCCCACTTAACGTGGGAGCGCTTCGATTCATTAATCCCAGTATAGCAACTACTAGATGGGAAGCGAGAGGGATCAAAGAAATTTCATCCATCCTTAGGGAAGGTAAACTCATCTCTTAAGAGGAATTAGCTTCCAGATATACCCTCCCAAAAGGGCAGTTCCTAACATATGCCCAACTAAAATCCACTTTAACACCCAATCTAACTCCGGAAATAAAGATTTCCCAGGAAGCCTGGAATTTCTGGACATCTCCAAACCCCAAAAAGAAGGGCATCTCCCTTTTCTACAACTGCATGCATGACAGACACACCTTTAAATTATCCAATCCCCTGATGAAATGGGCAGCGGAACTGAATGTTAACATCCCAGAACACCAGTGGCAAAAAGCAATAGCAAACAACCTATCTGCTTCTAAATGTGCTACATACTGGGAAATGGCACAGAAACACCACCTTAGATGGTAAGCAATCCAACCAATGCTGGCGTAGATGTGGCCTAATAGGTACTCTATCTCACATGTTGTGGTTTTGCCCTAACTTACGTAGCTACTGGAACTCAATGTTTAAACTCATAACAAAGCTGACTGGGTTCATAACCAGACCCAACTTCAAGCTGGCAATTCTGAGTATTGGAATAGAAAAATTTCCATTTAACCTTAAACATGTGGTTATGCACACACTCTTTGCCGCACGATTGACACTCATGAGGAAATGGAAATCTAACACAGCCCCGAATGCTGGTGATGTAATTAAACGTATAAGGGAAAAAGTTGCGCTACTAATATCAAAAACAAAAACCAGCAGCCAGCATCAACAATGAGACAAAATGGGGAATAAAGTGAAAAATAAAAATAAATAAAATAAAAAATAAAAATATAGTAACCCAAAACAATTTAAATAATTAATTTGCTTTGGGGTGAGTATTCACAGGTGACTGGTGAATAATACTAAATCTGTACAATCAATAAAGTACCATGTAGGTGCTCAATGTGTATGTGAGAACAGTGGGTGAACTCATGTGGACACAGTACAATCGAATAAGCCAACAATTACATATAATCCGTATGGTAATTACACAAGAAGTATAATCTGACCAAGGCTGATCAGCTTCGCAATGAACCTATAATAAACATTCATAGGTCCATAAAGACACATTATGTAAGATGTATAGTCTCGTAGAGAAAATTTTGAGATGCGATCATTCTTATGAAGATAAATAGCAGATATGCAATGTAAAGGGTGATTCTCACACACGACAATCTGGGATGTGCATTTCTTGTCGGAAATTCTGAACGTCAAGAACGGGGTGATGTACAACATGTACGACGAGCTAAGAAAAATGAAGTTCAATAGCCAGTGCGGCTCTTCTGCTTCATTCCAAACATGCGTGGAACTTTGTGCGTCGGAATTGTGTACACACGATCGGCATTTACGACAACAGATTTTGTTGTCAGAAAATTTAAAGAACCAGCTCTCAAATTTTGTGTGACGAAAATTCCGATGGAAAATGTCCAATGGAGCCTACACACAGTCGGAATTTCTGACAACAAGCTCCCATCGAACATTTTCCGTCGGAAAATCCGACCGTGTGTACGGGGCATTAAGGTTTGTGATATGTACATATGTATGAAACAGTATTGAATCTCTTTGTTATTGGTGTACTGACACCTATATATGTATAAGTTGTACTCTGTAACGCCATTGCTAAACTCCATCTATCCTATCCCGTATTCTTTTAAACCAAATATTTTAAATAAAAGAGAAGTGTGGGAATTAAAAAAAAATACATTTATACTCACCTAGATGGCGACAGCATCTATCAGATGCTGCAACTGCCCTCCGCTGGCTCTAGACCGCTGATCACTCAGTTCTAGGTCAACTCTGAGCACAGAGCAGTGACTGTCAGTCACCGCTCTGTGCTCTGTCTAGTGCTCATTGGAGTGCCGAATTGTGGAGGGGCACTGCTGAGAGACAGTTATCGGTCAGGATTCTGAGCGGACCCTGACATTATTGTCGGGATAGCTGCTGAGCCAGGACCTGCTCTGTGACGTCAGCCAAGAGTGGACTTGGGTGAATCTGGTTCACAGGAGAGCAGAACTAAGTGCACTCCTGTGACCCGCAAGAAAAATATGGCCATAAAAGCTTTGGTAATACTTCTCCTTTAATCTGTTGTCTGCTGAGCACAGATGTGCTTCCTTCAAGGGCCCCAACTATGCCGGCCAACATTTTTTTTTTCTTTTTATCAATCACTGACCAGTGGGACCAAGCAGGACCAATGTAACTATGTAAAAATATACCGCCTTTTTTTCTTTAACCGCTTGCCGCCCGACGGCCATCATATGACGGCCAGGCGGCACGACTCTCATTCTGGGAGGGCGTCATATGATGCCCTCGACTTCCCGGCCCACCAGGGGGCGCACGCCCGCCATGTCACTAGGGACCAGATGCGCATGCCCAGCGATGTCCGCTGGGTACCAGGGATTGCCCGGTAACAGAGCAGGACCGTGGATCTGTGTGTTTAAACACACAGATCTACATCCTGTCAGAGGAGAGGAGACCGATGGTGTGTTCTCAGTACAGAGCAACACCGATCGGTCTCCTCCCCTTGTGAGCCCCTACAGTTAGAATCACTTCCTAGGAAACATAATTAACCCCTTGATCACCCCCTAGTGTTAACCCCTTACCTGCCAGTTACTTTTATACAGTAATCAATGCATTTTTATAGGACAGGTCGCTGTATAAATGTGAATGGTCCCAAAAATGTGTCAAAAGTGTCCGATATGTCCGCTGCAATATCGCAGTCACAAAAAAAATCGCAGATCACCGCCATTACTAGTAAAAAAAAAATAATAATAAAAATGCTATAAATCTATCCCCTATTTTGTAGACGCTATAACTTTTGCGCAAACCAATCAATATACGCTTATTGCGAATTTTTTTTTACCAAAAATATGTAGAAGATCACATATTGACCTAAACTGAGGAAAAAAGTTTGTTTTAAAAAAAAAAATCAGATACTTATTATAGCAAAAAGTAAAAAATTTGTTTTTTTCAAACTTGTCACTCTTCTTTTGTTTATAGCGCAAAAAATAAAAACCGCAGAGGTGATCAAATACCACCAAAAGAAAGCTCTATTTGTGGGGAAAAAAATTATAACAATTTCATTTGGGTACAGTGTTGCATGACCATGCAATTGTCATTGAAAATGTGACAGCACTGAAAGCTAAAAAATGGCTTGGGCAGGAAGGGGGTGAAAGTGCCCAGTATTGAGGTGGTTAAACTGACACTGTATAACATTTACTTCAAATGATTGAACTGCTCATTCACAGCTGACAGCAAATTGAAAAAGATATCCAGGGACAATGAAGATTATTTTGTTTCCAATGCTGTATATCAAAAGCCAGAACTTTTTCTTCACAATGTTTAACCACTTCAGCCCTGGAAGGATTTACCCCTTTCCTGACCAGAGCACTTTTTGCGATTCGACACTACATCGCTTTAACTGACAATTGCGCGGTCGTGCGATGTTGTACCTAAACAAAATTGATGTCTTTTTTTTCCCACAAATAGAGCTTTCTTTTGGTGGTATTTGATCGACTCTTATTTTTTACTTTTTGCTATGATAAATATCCCCCAAAAATATATTAAAAAAAACATTTTCCTCAATCTCAATTCAGGCCGATATGTATTCTTCTACATATTTTTGGTAAAAAAAAAATCACAATAAGCCTATATTGATTGGTTTGCGCAAAAGTTATAGTGTCTACAAAATAGGAGATAGATTTATAGCATTTTTGTTATTTTTTTTTTTTTTTACTAATAATGGCGGCGATCTGCGATTTTTATCGTGACTGTGACATTGTGTCGGACAAATCGGACAATTTTGACACATTTTTGGGACCATTGGCATTAATACAGCGATCAATGCTATACAAATGCATTGATTACTATAAAAATGTCACTGACAGTGAAGAGGTTAACACTAGGGGGCGATCGAGGGGTTAACTGTGTTCCCTGGGAGGTGATTCTAACTGAAGGGGGAGGGGACTGACTAGAAGAAGTGACAGATTGTGGTTCCTAGCTAATCACTCCTCTCAGAACAGAACATGGACTTGTGTGTTTACATACACTCGTCCCTGTTCTGTGTCTCCTGCTCACGATCGCTCGTGGCTGGCGGTCATCACGACCGTCGGCCACAAGCATCGGCACCCCGCTGTGCAGCCAAAGACAACCTCTGAATATGATGCTGAGCATGTGCACTCAGCTTCTTTGGTCGACCATGGTGAGGCCTGTTCTGAGTGGAACCTGTCCTGTTAAACAGCTGTATGGTCTTGGCCACCATGCTGCAGCTCAGTTTCAGGGTCTTGGCAAACTTCTTATAGCCTAGGCCATCTTTATGTAGAGCAACAATTCTTTTTTTCTGATCCTCAGAGAGGTCTTTGCCATGAGGTGCCATGTTGAACTTCCAGTGACCAGTATGAGAGAGTGAGAGTGATAACACCAAATTTAACACACCTGCTCCCCATTCACACCTGAGACCTTGTAACACTAATGAGTCACATGACACCGGGGAGGGAAAATGGCTAATTGGGCCCGATTTGGACATTTTCACTTAGGGGTGTACTCACTTTTGTTGCCAGTGGTTTAGACATTAATGGCTGTGTGTTGAGTTATTTTGAGGGGACAGAAAATTTACACTGTTATGCAAGCTGTACACTCACTACTTTACATTGTAGCAAAGTGTCATTTCTTCAGTGTTGTCACATGAAAAGATAGAATAAAATATTTACAAAAATGTGAGGGGTGTACTCACTTTTGTGAGATACTGTATATCAAATGGCTCATTTTTATTGTTCAGTTGGTCTGTTAGACATAGTCAACTCCAGGGACAAATATGTCTAAAATCAGGGCCCTCATCTAGAAATGAGGGGCAGAAGGCCATTATGATAACTTATATTTGCAGGAGGAAATGTTATGAATGAAGAAGAGGAATTCACCTTCGTACATAACGATGTAATGGTCTGGGACAAATATGTGTGATTTTAGCTCGGGGCAGTCCTTGTGTTTACCTTTTAACTAAAAATGACAACCTGCTGTGTTGTGTTTGTTATTCCGCCTCTGTCCCTGGGTGACTGCAACCGCTCTTCAGCTATGCCGGGGCCTCTGTGCTGTCTGTACTCCTTCGCCTCGAGCCTAACAGCTAACTTTTCAAGTATTCTAAATATGACAAATGTTAGTGCAGTATGCCTGACTTTCCTTCGTGAACAGCTGGCTTATCGTGAATATTGTACACATCATCTCATACTGTGGAGACCCCTTTTTTGTTTAATGCCTTTCAGATCTAGAATGGTTCTTCATCGGGACTTCAGGAGAGGGCACAATTCTTACATCATTACTTCTAAAAGTGTAGCGCTGCCCTCGTGAGGGTCGCTGGTTAAATCAGTACCCCTCTGGTTGCCCTGACCCTGCAAATCCTCCGCCACCTCTGACACCCTAGGTTCATACATTTTCTCTTATAGTTATGATAACAATAAATAGATACAGGAGAATTGATTAAAGCAATTAACTTGTTTACTTAGTGAAGTGAAAATGATTGGAAAAAATCAACACAAGTTTACAGTTTAGGATGATATTTTTTATTGGAGCATCATCAGTAACTAAATGACAATCACATATCAATCTAAACATTCAAGAGTGAGGACTATAATCTCTGTACATAGCAAGGTACATACAATGCCTATGTGAACAGGTCACAGTAGGGCAGAGGAATGGCTCTTATTGGTGTCAGATCCCTCTCCTCTGATCCTCAAAACAAAGGTGCGGTATAGTAATGACAAAATTAGAACCTTTAGAGTAAGAAACTGTATTGAAAACTCAGTAGAAACATGACTATTGTATACCAGATGTATCTAGTTTCCCTTTAATATCACACCCTTTAAACCTGCTACGTACCCCCATCCCTATTTACCCCAAATAATTGAGACCACACCCATCTGGAGTAAAATATTGGCCGTAGCAGCCAATTATCTTTATTAATAATAACCAATAAAATTAATTTCAATATCAACTTAACGTAACTGTATAAAAACACCTGACATATCAGTTAAATACTCCCGTTGGTCTTTGCAGGGAAAAACCCACCAATCTTAAACTCGATCAAATCAGGCACTGCGGTACCTTAACTAAAATAGGCCTCCAGCTGACATGCTAGCTCGGAGACAACAAACCAATTGACCGCAGTGCACCCAATAACCAATTCCAGCTAAAACCTCCGTTAGCTGGAATACCACCAACGGGCCACATACTACTGATGGGTCCCAAACTTTACCATAACTGGGGTTTAATCCTTCACCCGCAAAGACCAACATCACGCCACAGCACACACCAGGGTAAAGCCTTACCCTTGTGTGCCCTGCCAAACCCTCAATGTTCGCTGTATCCCATCCTGTATTCCCAAAGCCCACATCGTTCAGGTGTACCCCATCTCTCCGCAAGTAACGCCATGTATCCACCTCTAACACCATGTGCCTGATAGCCAACCCACCATTCCTGACCACGAAATCACTGACTTCCTTGTTAACCATCTTACGGGCCCCGTTAACCTTGTCCACCGACCTCGCCAACCTCCACGTAGTACGTGCCACGATGTCCGACCACACAATCAACATGTGTGGAAAAGCCATCCTAAGTTGCCAAAATCAAATTTGATGTCTCGCACCAAATCTAACATTGACCTGAGCCCCAGATCATTGTCGCCAACGTGTAACACCCACCTGTCAAGAGGCCTATCTATACGTGCAAATCTACGCACCTACGACACCGTTCTACCCCATAGCATACCAGGCCCCCCAACCACCGGAGACAGGCTTCCTGTCTGGAAAACAAACCCCAACTGTCTCCCATCCCTTCTGGCATCACCTCTCCTCGCCCCCCAACACATATAGGGGTGGCCCACTGTCCAGACCAGGCACTGCGTTTGACCTGAAAGAAAAGAAAAAACAAAAAACAAAAAAACAAACCCCCCAATAAATCAGATAGACACCCCAGCACATATAATCTTTTCAATGTACTCGTAGCCACCCTTATCCTAAAGGAATGGGATGAAAACTTTTTTTTTTTTTTGATCCCCCAAACCAAGTGCCCCCAAACATTTATTGAAAATCTCAATGAATTGAAAAACGCGATAACGACAACCCATCCTGATGTACCAAAAGGGGGGACCCCCCCCCCCCCCGGGCGTATGGCAAGAAACCCCCCGCACCAATTGTACTGGGCACAAGGGAGAACCTGGCAGTGAAAAAAAAAACCTGCACCGTTCTTCCCTTGCCCCGCTGATTCGTTTTAGATTTTGTAACCAATATGGACAATCTGTCCTCCCCACAACTGACATCCATTACACCCAATCCCCCATTTTTCTTTTTAGAGGGGCTGACTAATTCGCTAATTCGAAACGCCCCGAAAAACGCCAAGGCGAATGCCGCCTTAAACAAAACTACCTCATAACCTGACGAAAAAGTAATGTCTAACTGCGCCACTGTCCTACCTAATAGCTCGAACGAAACCGGGCGCCTAGCGTCCCTCCCCAGCTTAGAACGCCAGTAAACCTTCAATGCCTGCCCAACCCAAAATTCCTTAGTAAAGTCAGATAAACCTTGAAGTTTTAACCAAAACGCCAGGCCTGCCAACTTCTTTTTCAACCCAGACACCGACACCCCATCCTCCAGATTCCGGGAAACAAAATACAAAAAACCAACAACCAGAAATCTTGTTCCTCATGGCCTTCCACCACCTGTTGCAGCATTGATACCCAGTCCTCCCACACTGTTGTAAGCTGACCACGTCGCCTCGCTCACTGACTGTCTAATCCATCCCGCTACTCTTCCAAGGCCATCCTCCACAGCCGCTCGGGACAAGGGACCCCGTTCTGCTCCGCCCCTGGTACCAACTCCCGCAATCTGTCCCACTGAAAGTGAGATAGTGCATTAGCAATGACATTTTCCACACCAGAGAGGTGAACAGCATAGATGCACACATTCCGCTGCCAGACAGCGCAATACAAGGTGTCTGAGCAACCTTACCACCGGCGGTGATGCAGCTGAAACCTTGTTAATTACCTGTACCACCCCCAGGTTGTCCCCGTGAAATCTAACTTTCAAATTCCTGAAAGATTCCCCCCACAACTCCACTGCTAATACCACAGGGAACCGTTCAAACAGTAACATGTTCTTTACTAAACCTGCCTCCTTCCACGACTGAGGCCAAGGCCCTGCACTCCACTTACCTTGGAAGAAGGCTCCAAAAAAACGCAGAAACCACCGCATCTGTGTACAGCTCCCGATCCAAATTGCTAACTGGCCCTGACATCCACAACGCACTGCCATTAAAATTAGCCAGGAGCGTGTGCCGTACCTACAGGTCTTCTCTATGAGCCTTCACCAAGCGCACATAGTGCTTGGGGGACGTAACCCCTGCCGTACTTGCAGACAGCCGCCTGCAAAATACCCTTGCCATGGGCAAAATGCGACACGCCAAATGTAACTTACCTAATAAGGATTGCAGGGTGCGCAGCCGTACTTTGCGAAATCCCATTATTCCCTGAATCTCTGCTTGCAAAGCCGTCAGCTTATCTTCCGGCAGCCTGCACTCCATGTTCTCTGAGTCTAACATGATGCCTAAGAAACTCAACACCGTCCGTGGACCTTCAGTCTTCTCTGGGGCCAATGGAATACCAAACGTATCTGCAACATGTTCCAGCGTAGCCAACAGGACCGCACAAAACTTCTGACTTGGGAGGGCCCACGCAAAGGAAATCGTCCAAATAGTGAATGATTGAATTTATCCCCGCGACGTCACTCACCACCTACTCTAGGAAGGAACTAAACTGTTCAAACAACGCGCAGGATATAGAACACCCCATAGGTAGCCAGCAATCTACGTAGTGTTCCTACTGCCAACAACAAACGAAAAACTCTCCGGGTGAACCGGTAGCAAACGAAAAGCCGACGCTATGTCAGCTATCGCCCTAAGTGCCCCCCGCCCATACACCCAAACTACCGCTGCATCAAACGACGTATCTGAGACCGCGCAGACCTCTGGGTCGATGGCATCATTCCCCGAACCCCCTTTAGGGTAGGAAAAATTCTGAATAAGCCTAAATGTGTTAGGCTCTTTCTTCGGCACAACGCCTAGCGGTGCCACTACCAAATCCGATATTGGCAACGAAGGAACATTCCCACTTATGCGGCCTAACAAAATTTTCTTCCCCAGTTTCTCCTAAACCATGTCAGCATGTTGTAAGGCTGACCGCAAATTGCATGACAGCGGGGGAGTATCCATTAAACGTGAAGGGATTCTAAAACCCTCCGCAAATCCCCGACTAAGTAACCGCGCTGCCTCCCTGTCTGGGTATCTATCTAGGAAAGGTTGCATCTTTGCCACTTTCACCGGTGTTCTCCCCTTTTTCCCCCAGGGTCGCCGGTACGGCCCTTTCCTTGTTTAAAAACACCGGGACACCGTGTGTCCCCCTCCACAACCTGAACCTTCGTGCTTGTACTTGCACGACCCCCCAAATCTACAGGAACCCTTATTAAACTGCCACCCCTTGAAACAACAGAGCCGTCGGCCCAGCCAAGGTCATAAGGCGCATCCATAAGCTGATGTCCTTATGATCCCACTTCAAGGACAGGCGTATAGCCCTCCGCTGCCTAAAAACTGCTCGTCATACCGCAGCCAAGCTGTTCCCCTGTAACTCTGAATGCCACACCTATAGCGTCCAAATAGCCCAAACAATGACGAGCAGTGCTCTGGGTTCTTTTTCCCCAATAACACTTGCCAATATTGCAACGGCCTGCAGCCAATTCGCAAAAGTCCTGGGGATAAGCCTCTACCTCCTTTTCTCCTTGTCCTCCTTCTTGTTATCCTCCGGCTTAACCCTATCTAAGTTACATTTTACCAGCGGTAGGAGCGCAAAAATCTCCAGGTATTCCCCTTTCCTAATTTTTCTCGAACTTCAGGTTTTAGGTGCGCTCCGATGGGCCCCTCAAAACCCACCTAAACCTCACATTTTTCTGCATCTGCCAGTCTCACCAAATCTTGTTTTTTTGCCCCTTCCCCTGTCCCCCCCCCCCCCCCGGCGGCTTAGGCACCACCTCCTGCACTGCCACCCCAGCGACCTCCGTCGCGGGCGCCGCTTGTTCCGTAGCAGGCACGGGGGGAGTCCCCGAGCCCGTTGACCACCCGACCCTTGCCCCCCCGCCCCAGGATCCACCCACCGCCGCAGGAAACTGAATCCCAATTGTCCCCAGCTCAAATTTTTTACTAAATCCTTCAAACCTGCTCAGAATTCCTGCAACCCCAATTCCGCCGTAGCGCGGCCAACCGCCCACGCGGCCGGAGTGGGAGGCACAGTCGCATTCGACTGCCCCGCTGCTCCCTGACCCCCACTGTTAATCTCGCCCCCCTCCCCCACAAGATTACCAACAACACGTGAAGGAATAAACATGGACTTACCGAGATGCCTGGGAAGGGTCCCACCAGCCGAAAGTCCCGTCTCCACTGCAGCATGACGTCCCTGCTGCCCATCGTCGTCCGACTGCGACAGCTCTCCTTCTGACCGGTCTTCTCCTATCTCCGCTTCAGTGGCCGACAGTCCTCCAGCAGACACCTCCCTGGCCGCCGGGGATCTGCGGTCCTACAGAGCTCCTCCGAGCGCCGGATTCACCCACTGATTTGTGGGTCGCTTTTTTATGGGCCCAATGACATCTATCCCACAGTGCCGCACCAGGCCACTGCCCGCTTCTGTCCTCTCTCCCTCCCCTCTTACGTGCCCCCCAGCCCCAGCTTTGGAGTGCCTGGGTGCCGTTGCTGCCATCCTCCCATGCTGAAGCCCCGCCCCTGCTGTGGAAACGCCAGGGGCCTGTCTCCCTGCTCCATCTTCGCTAGGCCCAGCATCCGCCTTGGAACTGCTGGCGCTACTCCTGGATGCTCCACGGACTGATGGCCTCTGCCCCCCCTTCTCCCCACCTCATGTGCCGCCGCGCGCTTCGCGGGAGGCCCAGAAACTGGCCTCCCTGCCCGAACCTGCTGTCTCTGCTCTCTGGGAGGGAGGGGAATAGAGGGATCTGGCTGGGAGCGAACCCCCCCTTTCCTGCGCCACCGCGCGCTTCGCGGGCGGCCCAGAAACCGGCCGACCCACACGGAGCTTCTGACTCTGCACCCTGGGAGGGAGGGGTAGAGGGGGATCTGGGGAGAAACGAGCCTGGCGGCCTGGACCGCCGCGCTCGCACCGACTCACCCACCGCTGAAATGGCCGCTGAGGCACTGTCACCCAGCGCCGCATCCAGGCTGCTCTCAAGCCATCCAGGTCCCCTGGACGCCGTCCCGGCCTTCAATCTTGCAAACAGGGATTCACAGCGGCCATGCTGCAAGCTCTCTCTTCCAGACCAACTGAGCTGGGAAGGGACCTTGCCCCCTGTTCAGTTAATTTTTTGCTCCACCCCTTCCTAATAACCTACCAATCCCAATTGTTCTAGCATAAACATCCCTCAAACTATGTTCCACTGTTAACTCTGTCATGCCCGCCCTTTGCTTATTATTTTTATTTCTTTGCTCCGGGCTTTCTGATCTCTGAAGTGGGGAGGGAGGTAAGAAGTAGTCCAAAATGACTGTGAGGCAATCCGGTTGATCTTCAGCAAGCCTTGAAAACAATTGTGTGCAAAGAATTTCTGAATGGCAGAGCAAAGCAACCTAAATCAATTGACTGTAATGAACAAAGAACCAAATCTTCTTGTGTTGAGCAAACTGCAGCTGGAATCACAATGATCACTGACTTAAAAATGTTGCTCTCTGTGGAACTACAAGTAGCAACGGGTAATAGAAGGTAAAGATGTCTGTATATAGTGTCTATGATGTTTGGTCTATATCCTTGGCACTAGGGATGATACATACAGTATCTCACAAAAGTGAGTACACCCCTCACATTTTTGTAAATATTTTATTATATCTTTTCATGTGACAACACTGAAGAAATGACACTTTGCTACAATGTAAAGTAGTGAGTGTACAGCTTGTATAACAGTGTAAATTTGCTGTTCCCTCAAAATAATTCAACACACAGCCATTAATGTCTAAACCGCTGGCAACAATAGTGAGTACACCCCTAAATGAAAATGTCCAAATTGGGCCCGAAGTGTTAATATTTTGTGTGGCCACCATTCTTTTCCAGCACTGCCTTAACCCTCTTGGGCATGGAGTTCACCAGAGATTCACAGTTTGCCACTGGAGTCCCCTTCCACTCCTCCATGATGACATCACAGAGCTGGTGGATGTTAGAGACCTTGCGCTCCTCCACCTTCTGTTTGAGGATTCCCCACAGATGCTCAATAAGGTTTAGGTCTTGAGACATGCTTGGCCAGTCCATCACCTTTACCCTCAGCTTCTTTAGCAAGGCAGTGGTTGTCTTGGAGGTGTGTTTGGGGTCGTTATCATGTTGGTATACTGCCCTGCGGTCCAGTCTCCAAAGGGAGGGGATCATGGTACATGTTGCAATAATGGTTCCCTCAATGAACTGTAGCTCCCCAGTGCTGGAAGCACTCATGCAGCACCAGACCATGACACTCCCACCACCATGCTTGACTGTAGGCAAGACACACTTGTCTTTGTACTCCTCACCTGGTTGCCGCCACACACGCTTCACACCTTCTTAACCAAATAAGTTTATCTTGGTCTCATCAGACCACAGGACATGGTTCCAGTAATCCATGTCCTTAGTCTGCTTGTCTTCAGCAAACTGTTTGCGGGCTTTCTTGTGCATCATTTTTAGAAGAGGCTTCCTTCTGGGATGACAGCCATGCAGACCAACTGCACTCAACTCCTTTGGTGGACCATGGCGAGACCTGTTCTGAGTGGAACCTGCCCTGTTATACCGCTATATGATCTTGGCCACCGTGCTGCAGCTCAGTTTCAGGATCTTGGCAATCTTCTTATAGCCTAGGCCTTCTTTATGTAGAGCAACAATTCTTTTGTTGCTACGGATTTGCTTGGAATTCCGGGAATGTCCCGGTGAATCTGTGACAGTTGGGAGGTACAGTATCTCACAAAAGTGAGTACACCCCTCACATTTTTGTAAATCTTTTCTTCTATCTTTTCATGTGACAACACTGAAGAAATGACACTTTGCTACATTGTAAAGTAGTGAGTGTACAGCTTGTATAACAGTGTAAATTTGCTGTCCCCTCAAAATAACTCAACACACAGCCATTATGTCTAAACCGCTGGCAACAAAAGTGAGTACACCCCTAAGTGAAAATGTCCAAATTGGGCCCAATATGTCAACATTTTGTGTGGCCACCATTATTTTCCAGCACTGCCTTAACCCTCTTGGGCATGGAGTTCACCAGAGCTTCACAGGTTGCCACTGGAGTCCTCTTCCACTCCGCCATGACGACATCACGGAGCTGGTGGATGTTAAAGACCTTGCACTCCTCCACCTTCCGTTTGAGGATGCCCCACGGATGCTCGATAGGGTTAGGTCTGGAGACATGCTTGGCCAGTCCATCACCTTTACCCTCAGCTTCTTTAGCAAGGCAGGTGTGTTTGGGGTCGTTATCATGTTGGAATACTGTCCTGCGGCCCAGTCTACGAAGGGAGGGGATCATGCTCGGCTTCAGTATGTCACAGTACATGTTGGCATTCATGGTTCCCTCAATGAACTGTAGCTCCCCAGTGCCGGCAGCACTCATGCAGAGCCAGACCATGACACGCCCACCACCATGCTTGACTGTAGACAAGACACACTTGTCTTTGTACTGCTCATCTGGTTGCTACCACACACGCTTGTCACCATCTGAACCAAATAAGTTTATCTTGGTCTCATCAGACCACAGGACATGGTTCCAGTAATCCATGTCCTTAGTCTGCTTGTCTTCAGCAAACTGTTTGCAGGCTTTCTTGTGCATCATCTTTAAAAGAGGCTTCCTTCTGGGACGACAGCCATGCAGACTAATTTGATGCAGTGTGCGGCATATGGTCTGGGCACTGACAGGCTGACCCCCCACCCCTTTAACCTCTGCAGCAATGCTGGCAGCACTCATACGTCTATTTCCCGAAGTCATCCTCTGGATATGACGCTGAGCATGTGCACTCAACTTCTTTGGTCGACCATGGCGAGGCCTGTTCTGAGTGGAAACTGTCCTGGTAAACCTGTATGGTCTTGGCCACCGTGCTGCAGCTCAGTTTCAGGGTCTTGGCAATCTTCTTATAGCCTAGGTCATCTGTATGTAAAGCAACAATTCTTTTTTTCAGATCCTCAGAGAGTTCTTTGCCATGAGGTGCCATGTTGAACTTCCAGTGACCAGTATGAGAGAGTGAGAGTGATAACACCAAATTTAACACACCTGCTCCCCATTCACACCTGAGACCTTGTAACATTAACGAGTCACATGACACCGGGGAGGGAAAATGGCTAATTGGGCCCAATTTGGACATTTTCACTTAGGAATGAACTCACTTTTGTTAAATAAATGCTAAAATGATCCCGCGCTACAGCAAAAAAATCAAACATATAAATAGCCTTACAGTGTCTAAAGGTGAACAGATAATAATCCTCTTAAGTAAAAATGGTATAATAAAAAGGATGAAACCAAAAACACGAAGAATGATAATAGTCTCTTCAAAATGAATAGAGCAAAAATGCATAAAAAAGTGTCTGTGCAAAAAAGTGTCTGTGCAAAAAAGTGTCAGGAAGGTCCAAAACAGACAGTGGGCATGGAGAGGTATGAATCCAGAGATGAGCTCACAAAACCCTCACCTTCATAACTTGAAAATCAGGCATAAAATGAACAGGAATCCGTAGTGTGGTTACCACTTCAGCCACCAGGGGGCCCTTTGTTCCGCTGTATGCACGACCAATAATCACTCTAGGCCCATAAGGAAGGGGGTGATTCTGATGTGTAATCCAACTTCCGCCACTAGAGGGACCTCTACATCACTCGCAAAAAGACCTCAGATAGACATCCCATCCAAGTCCTCATCCGAACCTGTCACCTCCGCTCGAGGGGGGGGGGCGGGGGGGGGGAAGGCGGGGGGAACAAGGGAACGAGAGAGGGTGGGTGGAGGTGAGGAGAGAAGAAATTCCAGATAGTGTAGTAGGTAAAATCCAAACAAGGTTTATTTCAAAGGTAATCCTGGACTCTTACAATATAAAAGTTAAAAACAAGCAAGAATCAGCAAACGAAGCGTCCGAGCGCCACTCTTACGTCACTTCCGGTGCACTGTCAACCTACGACCACTCCCTACGCGTTACGTCATCACGTGACTTCATCCCCTGATGAAGTCACGTGATGACGTAACGCGTAGGGAGTGGTCGTAGGTTGACAGTGCACCGGAAGTGACGTAAGAGTGGCGCTCGGACGCTTCGTTTGCTGATTCTTGCTTGTTTTTAACTTTTATATTGTAAGAGTCCAGGATTACCTTTGAAATAAACCTTGTTTGGATTTTACCTACTACACTATCTGGAATTTCTTCTCTCCTCACCTCCACCCACCCACTCTCGTTCCCTTGTTCCCCCCGCCTTCCCCCCCCCCCCCCTCGAGCGGAGGTGACAGGTTCGGATGAGGACTTGGATGGGATGTCTATCTGAGGTCTTTTTGCGAGTGATGTAGAGGTCCCTCTAGTGGCGGAAGTTGGATTACACATCAGAATCACCCCCTTCCTTATGGGCCTAGAGTGATTATTGGCCGTGCATACAGCGGAACAAAGGGCCCCCTGGTGGCTGAAGTGGTAACCACACTACGGATTCCTGTTCATTTTATGCCTGATTTTCAAGTTATGAAGGTGAGGGTTTTGTGAGCTCATCTCTGGATTCATACCTCTCCATGCCCACTGTCTGTTTTGGACCTTCCTGACACTTTTTTGCACAGACACTTTTTTGCACAGACACTTTTTTATGCATTTTTGCTCTATTCATTTTGAAGAGACTATTATCATTCTTCGTGTTTTTGGTTTCATCCTTTTTATTATACCATTTTTACTTAAGAGGATTATTATCTGTTCACCTTTAGACACTGTAAGGCTATTTATATGTTTGATTTTTTTGCTGTAGCGCGGGATCATTTTAGCATTTATTTTACTGTGAGTGGATTGTGATACACTTCAGGTTCTGCTGCAGACAGCTGTTGACGCATTTTATTACATTACACTTTATTTATTTTACACCTTTTTTCACCTCACCTTTGATGTTTATTAGTTTGTTTTAGCACTTATAATAGCGCGAAGGCTTTTCCACTTTAACTCACTTTTGTTGCCTGCGGTTTAGATATTAATGGCTGTGTGTTGAGTTATTTTGAGGGGACAGAAAATGTACACTTTAATACAATCTGTACACTCACTACTTTACATTACATTACATTACAAAGTGTAATTTCTTCAGTGTTGTCACATGAAAAGGTATAATAAAATATTTACAAAAATGTGATGGGGTGTACTCAATTTTGTGAGATACTGTGTATACATATACATATATATATATATATATATATATATATATATATATATATATATATATATATATATATATCTAGATATATATATATATATATATATATAGAGAGAGAGAGAGAGAGAGAGAGAGAGAGAGAGAGAGAGAGAGAGAGAGAGAGAGAGAGAGAGAGAGATAGAGATATATATCTATATAAATCTATATATATATACATACACACACACACACACACTAAGTCTCCTGTAAGCCTTGCAGGAAGAGCTGTGTGGTATAAAGGTGGGGAGTATATAGATAGTATATAGGTGGGGGGAGGGGATATATAGATAGTATATAGTGGGGTATATAGATAGTATATAGGGGAGTATATAGATAATTTATAGGGGAGTATATAGATAGAATATGGGGGTATATATAATCACTCTCGAAGGCCTGCAGGAAGAGGTCATGTGGGATCTGCTCCATCTTGCCCCCCCGGGGGTGGTCCGATGTTGGGGGGGGGGTCTCACCCGCTATAGACCCACCTATAGTGCGCTCCCCTCATTGGCCGCCACCCTGCTACTTTGCACCGCTCATTGGCCTTCACCCTACTACTTCGTCCTGCTCATTTCACCCGCCCGCCTGTCCGTCACCCGCTGGCCAGCTCTAAGCTTCGTCATCAGTCGGACTTTGGTGTGATCGTGTGTAGGCAAGTCTGTTTCGTTGGAACTCTGTCAGAACTCCGTCAAAAAGTCCTTTGGGGTTCAGTCCATTGAAAAGTCCGGTCGTGTGTACACGGCATTAGAGGAAGAAAATGTTACCCCAGAATCTATAGAAGCAGAACCCAGAAACTGATAGAAGACGCTTAGGCTGCTCTAACACTTAGGCGTTCCGGATCGCAGGCGGAATTACTGCAATTCCCGATTTGCTGCAAAACATGGGACATGCTTGTGTTCCCGTTACTTTCAATGGCACCCCAATCACGGGACAATATTGTCACCTGACAAATCACACAAACAAAATCGTGGGACGCCTGTTTCCCAAAAGCAGTCCTGCGATTTGTCAGGCGACAATCGCAGCAAATTCACGCCTCGATTGGGGTGATATTGAAAGTAAGGGGATCGCAAGCGTGTCCCGCGTTTTGCAGCGATTTGGGAATCCGGAACACCTAGGTGTGAACAGTGCCTAAGTCCTCGCCGTGTCCATCGTGAAACAAGAACTTCCTGCCCAGCAGGAATATTACACCGATATTCCCCCCAGCAGGAATATTACACCCATACTCCCCCAGCAGGAATATTACACCGATTCTCCCCCCAGCGGAAATATTACACCCATACTCCCCCCAGCAGGAATATTACACCCACCCCCACCCCCCCAAGGCAGGAATATTACACCAATACTCCCCCAAGCAGGAATATTATACCTTTACCCCCCCAGCAGGAATAATATCCCCATACCCCCCCAACAGGAATATTATACCCATACCCCCCCAGCAGGATTATTATACCCATATCCCCCCCCCCCCCCCCCAGCAGGAATATTACACCAATACTCCCCCCAGCAGGAATATTACACACATACCCCCCCCCAGCAGAAATATTACACCCATACCCCCAGTAGAAATATTACACCCATACTCCCGCCAGCATGAATATTACACCCATACTCCCCCCAGCAGGAATATTACACCAATACCCCCCATCCAGTAGGAATATTACACCCATACCCCCCCAGCAGGAATATTACACCCATACCCCCCCAGCAGGAATATTACACTTATCCTAAACTACAATCTATATATATAAAACACTCCAACACACACCCAAAGAATAACACACACTTCCACAACATATACAAACTTATCCCAAACTACAATATATAACACTCCTATAATATAACACGCCCAAATAACAATAAAGAGGGGTACAGTGGTCCCCAAATTAGCAACACAATGGAGCTAATTATTCCATTCACACTTATTTCTCATTCACACGGGGGGTATGAATCCACATCCCATGGGAGGGCCGTGTTTACTGGAATGGGGATGCACAGGTGTTCCCAGCATCCTGTGTAGGCAGTCCCATTACTCTCAACTGGGGTGCAGCGGCTGTACCCAATGTGACATCTGTGTGGGTGCCGGTGCACGGCCCCGAACGCACCCAGGGTGCGTCCACACAACTGCACCCGCATGGATGTCCTTTTTCGGGTAAACGCAGCCCCCTCACAGAGTACAGATTCATACACCTCGTGTGAGTGAGGCCTTGGACTTCTCCATAAGAGACCTCACTGGCGGGGAGAGTTCTCATGTCTCCAGCAGAGAAAGCCTCAAGAAAGCTGGAAAGCCTCCTCCCACCTGTGAAGACAAAAAGAGTTCCAACCTCCCCTCATAGCCAGTCCACCACACGCCTCAAAAACATACCTCCCTTCAACCTCCCCTTATAGCCGGTCCAACACATGCCTCGAAAACATACTGGCCTCCAACCTCCCCTTATAGCTGGTCCAACACACGCCTCAAAAACATACCGGCCTTCAACTTTTCCTCATAGCTGGTCCAACACACGCCTCAAAAACATACCAGCCTCCAACCTTCCCTTATAGCCGGTCCAACACACGAATCAAAAACATACCGCCTCCAACCTCCCCTTATAGCGGGTCTAACACACGCCTCAAAAGCATACCGGCCTCCAACCTCCCCTTATAGCCGGTCCAACACACGCCTCAAAAACATACCAGCCTCCAACTTCCACTTATTGCCGATCCAACACACACCTCAAAAACATACCAGCCCCCAACCTCCCCTCATAGCCGGTCCAACACACGCCTCAAAAACATACCGGCCTCCAACTTCCTCTTATAGTCGGTCCAACACATGCTTCAAAAACTTACCGGCCTCCAAACTTCACAACATAATCAATTACTTAATGTCGATCGACAATACAGCAATCAAATATAATCACCTGTAAAAAAGTGCCAAGAGTGTAAATGTAGACATTAAGCTTTAAGGTTAATATAAAATATCACATTCTAAAGGGAAAGGTAGAACAAGGGGGAGCGGGAGTATGGAAGAGGGAGAGAGGGAGGAAAGGGGGGGGAGGTTGGAGGAAAGAAGGGGGTGAGGGTTGGGGGGAACCCCCACACCCTTTCCTTTCCCCCAACCTCCCCTCCCCCTCTCCTTTCCTCCCTCTCTCCCTCTTCCATACTCCCCCTTCCTTTTGTTCTACTTTTCCCTTTAGAATGTTATATTTTTGATTAACCTTAAAGCTTAACCTCAAAGCTTCTGCTGAAGCTGCACAAAGGGAAATAGAAGGCTGATGGGAAGACCCTCTGGTTACTGAAGTGGCAACTGCCACCAGTGTAGGGACTTGTGTTGGTACAGCTATACCTGGTCCCTGGATACCTGGTCCCTGGGAGGGTTTCTCAGACTTTTTGTTGAGTCATCTTCTAGGAACCGCCAATTGTCTTGTTTGACCAACTATATTGATAGTGATTCTGAAGCTCGAAAAAGGGAAATAGAAGGCTGATGGTAAGACCCTCCGGTTACTGAAGTGGCAACCGCCGCCAGTGTAGGGACTTGTGTTGGTACAGTTGTACCTGGTCCCTGGGAGGGTTCCTCAGACTTTTTGTTGCTTCGTCTTATAGAAACAGCCAATTGTCTTGTTTGGCCAACTACAATAATGGTGATTCAGAAACTCCAAAAACGAAAATGGAGGGCTGATGGGAAGACCCTCCGGTTACTAGAGTGGCAGCCGCCACCAGTGTAGGGACCTGTGTTGTGCAGCCGTACCTGGTCCCTGGGAGGGTTCCTTAGACTTTTTTTTGAGTCTTCTAGGAACAGCCAATTGTCTTGTTTGACCAACTACATTGATATATGCTGATTACGAAGCTCCAAAAACGAAAATGGTGGGCTGATGGTAAGGCCCTCCGATTACTGGAGTGGCAGCGACCACCAGTGTAGGGACCTGTGTTGGTACAGCTGTACCTGGTCCCTGGGAGGGTTCCTCAGACTTTTTGTTGAGCCTTCTTGGAACAGCCAATTGTCTTGTTTGTCCAACTGCATTGATAGTTGGTGATTCAGAAGCTGCAGAAAGGGAAATAGGGGGCTGATGGGAAGGCCCTCCGGTTACTGGAGTGGCAGCCACCACCAGTGTATGGACCTGTGTTGGTACAGCCGTACCTGGTCCCTCAGAGGATTCCTCAGACTTTTGGTTGAGTCTTCTTCTAGGAAAAAGCCAATTGTCTTGTTTGTCCAACTACATTGATTGTTAGTGATTCAGAAGCTGCTGATGAGAATCTTTCATCACCCTTGGTGGTAGATGAGTGGGTGTAGCGGAGCCTCATAAGAGGCATTGCCACTGTTGGTGGTAGATGAGTGTGTGTATTGGGTTCTGGGGAGAGTCAGTTGATCCAGAGGAAAGCGAAAAAACCCCAGCATAGCATAATCCAGTGTGCTACAGCTGGGGAAAAAATTCCTTCCTGATCCCCCAAGAGGCAATCGGATATTCCCTGGATCAACTTTACCTATAAATGTCAGTACCCAGTCAGGTAGGTGGGGTAAGCACCACCACCCTGGGTGTGAGGGAGAGTGGGCAACTGGAGCCGCACCCTCAGTGGTAGGTGAGTGGGGGTGGGGGTGGCAGAGCCTGGTAGTAAGAGGCATTGCCATCCAGACAGGCTGGTTGTACCCGATCGATGGATCAACTTCAGTACCAGCAGCCTGCCCATAGATGGATTAATTCTCGGCTGGTCCCTGCTGAACCGAACAAGATTCAATCCATCTAAGGCCGGCTTAAGTTCCTGTGCACTGAGCTGAGATCTCAAAAATCTTTATCAGCTTTCTCATCTATTGTCTGTAAACTACAAAGCAACACCCCTCTATGCAATGGAGATAAGGAGAGGTGCAGGTGTTTTTATTTCTAATCAGGAAGGTAGGCTAGGGTGACAACGCTTCTTCTCCACAGAGGCAGCGAGTGTGTGTTGTCACCCTAGGACAGGAAGTGTGTTAGTGGCGGGATCACCATGTAAATGAAAGCAGGTCTAAGCTGTGTGCCTGACACATACACAATAATTATCACCAAGAATAAACAGAATTCATTCAGACAAGTCCCCAGACCATGTGATTGTCCCCAGACCATGTGATTGTGCAGCGACCGCAAAGTCACAGACAAATGTGAGGATTCTGTACATAACATACATTTTATATGTATGTGAAGTAAAGAAGAACCTGAGGCTGACCCCCCCCCCCCCCCCCCCAATGTACATGGACTACTCCATTATTGATATACTTACCATATCTGGTGTAAGCGGTGATAGTGATTTTCTTTCCTCTACCTCCTTCCAGTTGATTGGGCTGATGGGAGCTAATGGGAGATAATGGGCTAATGGGAGCAATCTAATGTTACGTACGAGGATTTCACGTTTTTTCCCATCAAACTGTAAGAGCTGTAAAGGAGAAAGAAATATGATAAGAAACCACGAGAGAGCAATAGCGATATGTGAACAATACAACCCCTGTTTTAATATTGGAGTCTGACAGTGACATATTTCAACTTCTGTGATCTTGCTTTTAATCCCCCCTACTATGTCATGCTTGGATCGGGTCGTAGCATGTTACCTTATTGTGTAATATTAGATCAGGAGTTTTTAAAGAAAAACTGAGTATTTCACTAAAAATAAAAAAGATATTTGACAATAAATTGTTATGAAGAATATAAAAAAAAGATCTTTCACTGCCATTTACTGCGCTGCACCTGCGGGTCAGTGTGATAGCAACCTAATAGTTGTTTTCCCTTTTATAGGTGTTAATATGCCCATTGTATGTCTTGTTTAATACACTGACCTCACTTTTCCTCTTCCAGCTTCTGCTGGCATCGCTCTCCAGGGTGCTGGAAGGAGGAGTGCACTTGGTATCACTCTGCTTGGGACCAGGGCCACTGATAAGGCAGTACAGCCAACCCTCCTGTATTGGGCCCGGGCCCCATCAGTTCAAAAGGGGGGCCCAGGTACCTGTTGAGCTGGAGGGCCGGCTGTACTGCCTTAACACTGACACTTGTGGATCTAGTGTAGCTGAGGCTGCAGAGAAAGCGATGAATCTCTGTCCTCAGTCCCTTTCTCTATCTCAAATGTGAGACATCAGGGGTCTCTTAAGACCCCTGATATTTCACCAATGCCCCCCACCCCCCAACAGGGCAGGTAAAAAAAATGTACAAAAATAAATAAAAAAAGAATTCTAAATCAATGTAAAATTTAAAAAAGTTCATTTTAAAAACATTACGAACTATAGAGTGGTGCTTGGAGAGTGGCAAGTGGAATATATAGGACAATATAAATGTCAATATGTGTATCTAGATGGGTCATGGATGATGATACACAATGCCTAATATATTAAACACATTAAAGCGGTTGTATTGTCTGCTTGGTCGTTTTTACCTACAAGTAAACCTATGATAAGGCCTATAATAAGGCTTACCTGGAGGTAAAATGAATATAAATATTCATATTCACCTTGCATGCAGGCGCTGACGTCAGCGGCACATGCGCAGTGAAGGTCTGGCGTATCATGCCGGAACTGGCGGGAACACACTCACAGCGCCAGAGCCGCAAACCCGGAAGAAACACAGAGGGAACATGTCAGCTCCCTCAGCGGTGACCGGGCGGCCCATTGGGATTTTCGTTCTAAGGTAAGTATTTCATAAAGAGTTAGTATGCAGTACATACTAGCTCATTACGCCTTTGCTTTACAGGGCATACAACCGCTTTAACCACTTCCCATCCCGCCCATAGTCATATGACGTCGGCAGAGGGGAGCTCTTATTCCAGGTGGGCGTCACATGACGTCCTTCGCTTCCATAGGGGGCGCGCGAGCACTGGCCGCGTCACCGAGGAGTGATTGCTCGTGACAGAGCAGGAACGTGGATCTGTATAAACACACAGATCCACGTCATGTCAGGGGAGAGGAGACAGATCGTGTGTTCCTAGTATATAGGAACACTGATCGGTCTCCTCCCCTAGTCAGTCCCCTCCCCCCACAGTTAGAACACACAGTCAGGTAACACATTTAACCCCTTGAACGCCCCCTAGTGTTAACCCCTTCCCTGACAGTGACATTTATACTATACTTTATACTATACTATACTATGTAAAACTGTACAGTAATCAGTGGCTATTTATAGCACTGATCGCTGTATAAATGTCAATGGTTTCAAAAAAGTGTCAAAAGTGTCCAATCTGTTCGCCGCAATGTCGCAGTCATAATAAAAATTGCAGATCACCGCCATTACTAGTAAAAAATAAAATAATAATTTAAAAAATGCCATAAATCAATAACCTATTTTGTAGGCGCTATAACTTTTGCGCAAACCAATCAATATATGCTTATTACGATTTTTTTTTACCAAAAAAATGTAGAAGAATACATATCGGCCTAAACTGAGGAATAAATGTGTGGTTTTTCTTTTCAAAATTATCGGTCTTTTTTTGTTTATAGCGCAAAAAATAAAAAACACAGAGGTGTCAAAAGTGTCCAATCTGTTCGCCGCAATGTCGTAGTCATGATAAAAATCGCAGATCTTCGCCATTACTAGTAATAAATAAAATAATAATTTTAAAAATGCCATAAATCAATAACCTATTTTGTAGGCGCTATAACTTTTGCGCAAACCAATCAATATACGCTTATTGCAATTTTTTTTTTTTTACCAAAAAAATTTAGAAGAATACATATCGGCCTAAACTGAGGAAAAAATGTGTGTTTTTTTTTTTCAAAATTGTCGGTCTTTTTTTGTTTATAGCACAAAAAATAAAAACCACAGGGGTGATCAATTACCACCAAAAGGAATTTGGGTACAGTGTTGCATGACCGCGCAAATGTCATTCAAAATGTTACAGCGCTGAAAGCTGAATATAAATTGGCCTGGGCAGGAAGGGGGTGAAAGTGCCCCCTTATTGAAGTGGTTAATAAGGGTAACTGTGACCCCTGGTAGGACTAACCAGTAAGTGAGGGTAGCTGAGACCCTGTTAAAAGTTCAAGATTCAGGTGGGTCAGGCACTCAGAGTATGCAGCCAGACGTCACAGAGGAAGTGGCTTTGTGGATATGAAGTATGGAGACATAGCAGCACTCTTCTGAGTGCAGTAAGTTATAAAAGGCACATGATTTATTAAAAACATAATAAAATGGCAACTCACAAAAGGGGGGAAGTAAAAGCATGTTACAAAAAACGTGGCCTTGTGGGGTGATCCCAGTCCAGATCTCATGCTTTTTACGTGATTGCGGGGCACTTGCAGAGCAGTGCTAGTCTAAGTCAACTGAATAGGTATTTATCGATAAGGGTATCATTTCTGCCACGGCTGAGAAGCATGACATTGCAGCCATGGCACTTTAGCGAAAATATCATTTGATATTTTTGGATGTGGGGTAGGGGCCTGTCAGATAGGCTGTATGGGGCCCCATGACTTCTAACAGCAGCCCTGCCTGGGACAGGAGGCGGGGCTACAGAGGAAGCATCAGCTTATGCAGCTCCTGCTCCCTCTGCAGCTGCCTGCCTCCTGCGCTGCCGGCCCACATTGCGATCATCGAGTTGGTTGACCCCGGGCATGCGCTTCCCTGGTTGGAGGTCGCAGGCCACATCAGAAGGCTCCGAGGGCCACAGGTTGAGCACCCCTGCACTAAGCAGTCAGCATGCTGAAAGTACTGCTATGACCCACCTGAATGTCCAATCATGTTTCCTAAAGGGTTTTGTCTGTTAGGAGAAGGTAATACTCACCCTAGATATGAGATTCTGGATGGGAAATGTTCTGTCCCATATAAAAGGAGGGGTGTAGGTACGGTGTGCTGTCCAAAGTTCTTCCACAGTCCAAGTGTAATCCTCATATGGATGCGTGCCCGTGGCCATCTCGGATACTATCACTCCCAGGGAGAAATAGTCTGCTATGGTGTAGTACGGTTCACCTGAAAGGACCTGTAGAAACATAAGAGAGAGAAAGAAGGATGAGCTTTACACATATATATTGTACATTGACATCCAAGATACTTTTTTTAATTTGTGCTAACATCCAAATTTTCAGGACAAGCTTTTGTGGTGTGGCCCCTTCTTCAAAGGCCCAAGAGTAATGTTTGGGGCAAAAAAGAGGGCAAAGAAGGGGGCACACCCACTGAAAGCTTGCCCTGAAAATGTGAAGGTTGGTGGAAATAAAAAAAAGTATCACAGACAGTACTCAATTGTTCTTGTTGCAAGTGCGCTAATACAGCTACAGCACCTCAAGCAGGATAGAGTACAGATGGGTTAATACCCCTGCCAGTTTATTTTTGCTGTCTGTGTACCACTGGGGAAAGTTCACTTCCTGTTCCAGAGATGCAAGAGGAAGTCAAAGGAAATCTCCCATTCTACTGTTAGAGTCTTGTACCCACCATTGGAAGATTTTCCCTCTATTCCTGTTCTGGGGACAGCTCTAACATTTTGCATTTCCCTTCATTTTCTCGCTATCAATGGTCACCAGTACAAATAAAGAGTGTGACTCCCCCTAATGAGGACTCAGACACCAAGAAACACCTAAGAGAGGGCCCAACCTTTGCCTAGAGGTACACTTAAATTGTGCCTATTACAGGGGGCAGATAAAGGTGTACTGACCCCAATAGCTCAATGTTCACAAGCTCTCACCATGGTAAAGAGGAGTACAGCAGGTGAGCAGCTCCGGGAGCTTTTATCCCATTTATATGTGTGAATTGGGCGGGACAGATCCATTCATCTACAGCCGGCCTCAATGTCCTCCACAAAGAATCTCGGACACCGCTGCAACTCATAACTTCCCAGCTTTTGTTTGCTATAGTGCCAGCCTGGAGACACACTGAAAGCAATCGGGGCCTCAGTGGAGGAATTATCCATTCAATGAATGAGGAGCCCCCTTTAGATCTTCTCTATATCCCATAATAAGCATTACAACTAAGTCTAATATCAGGAAATCACCAATCTTACCTCTGGGGCCATGTATATTGGTGTACTCACACGTTCTCTCATCTGATTTTATTTGGAGACTGCCATCTCAGACAAGCCAAAATCAGCTATTCGAACGTGACTGGCGGCGTCCAGTAGAATGTTTTCCGGTTTGAGATCTCTGTGAAGAAAAATGCCCCGTACACACGGTCGGACTTTGTTCGGACATTCCGACAACAAAATCCTAGGATTTTTTCCGACGGATGTTGGCTCAAACTTGCCTTGCATACACACGGTCACACAAAGTTGTCGGAAAATCCGATCGTTCTAAACGCGGTGACGTAAAACACGTACGTCTGGACTATAAACGGGGCAGTGGCCAATAGCTTTCATCCCTTTATTTATTCTGAGCATGCGTGGCACTTTGTCCATCGGATTTGTGTACACACGATCGGAATTTCCGACAACGGATTTTGTTGTCGGAATATTTTATATCCTGCTCTCAAACTTTGTAGGTCGGAAAATCCGATGGAAAATGTGTGATGGAGCCTACACACGGTCGGAATTTCCGACAACAAGGTCCTATCACACATTTTCCGTCAGAAAATCCGACCGTGTGTACGGGGCATAAGAGTAAACAGTTACATTAACCATTTGCTTACTGGGCACTTAAACCCCCCTCCTATCCAGACCAATTTTCAGCTTTCAGCACTGACGCACTTTGAATGACAATTGCGCGGTCATACAACACTGTACCCAAATGAAATTTTTATCATTTTTTCCCCACAAATAGAGCTTTCTTTTGGTGGTATTTGATCACCTCTGCGATTTTTATTTTTTGTTAAAAAAATTTAAAAAGACCGAATTTTTAAAAAAAAAAATTTTTTTTTTATATTTTGTTATAAAATTTTTTAAAAGGGTAATTTTTCTCCTTCATTGATGTACGCTGATGAGGCAGCACCAATGGGCACTGATAGGTGGCAGTGATGGGCACTGATGGGTGGCAGTGATGGGCACTGATTGGTGGCAATAATGGGCACTGATCTTGTACACTGCTAGGTGGCACTGATTGGCACCACTGGTGGGCGTTGTTAGGTGGCAATGGTGGGCATTGATAGGTGGCACCTGTAGGCATTGATAGGTGGCACTTATGGGCATTGATACGTGGCACTGGTGGGCACTGTGGACACTGTGATGTGGCAATGTAAGGTGGCACTGGCAGGGGGTACTGGTGGCACAATTGAGGCATTATTGCCTCCTCCTCTTCGGGACCGATGTCCCTTGCTGGTGAGCTGGTGATCGGCTTTTTTTTCTCCTCGCACTGTCAGCGCGAGGAGAAAAAAAAACGATCACAGAGCTTTTGTTTTGATCATGTGATCAGCTGTCATTGGCTGACAGCTGATCACATGGTAAGGGGCCGGGACCGGCCCCTTACTTGGATCGGTGATCACCCGAGTCTCAGTGACTCGGTGATCACAGCGCGCTCCACGCGCGCCCTGCAGGGCGCGCGCAGGGCACGTGCACGGGGGAGGCCATCATATGACGGCCTCCCGGGAATGCAGGTCCGCGCTGTAGCCGTCATTCGGCTATAGCGCGGATAGCAAGCGGTTAAGCAGACTATGACATGAGCAGGGAGACTTCTGCAGCAGATGGCAGTTAGTCAGCTAATCCAATATTTACCTATGGATGATCTGAGCAGCATGCAGGTACTGCAGTCCACAAATAATCTCGGCAGTGAGACCTCTGAAGGAGAAAGAAAAGTATGAATTAGCATTCAAAATCATCACAGACCAAGAAAATCTAAAGCTAAGTGACTTCCCCCCTATAGTACATAGGGGTGTGGATGGACGCAGTTGGAGGGGCCTGGCTGCGTAACTGCCTGTTCTCATTGGCCAGCCACCCCTGACTTACTTGGACTTACCTTACGATGTTCTCGTCAAGTGCTTTGTTAGCCACTAGCAGTTTTTGAAGATCCCCTCCACTTAGGTATTCCATGGCAAAGAACAGATGAGTCTGTGTGAAAATAAGAGATAAAGGTTACATTAGAGACAAATAAGATTTCACTTTGTGGAGGAATATAGGAAGACACACACACCAGCAGTGCAATGTGGGATGTTCCTTTAAGAGTTTGGGAAAATCAAACAGAGAAAATACATAGGCAGCTATGGCTGGACTATCCTGATCACACTATTGGTTTTGTCTGGATGTTAGGGTGATCAAGTGATTTCAATACTTTGGTCACCAGCATGGAAGTCCCATGTAGATCAGGAGGCCTGGCTTCTCCTGTCCTCCTAGCTGGCAAAGTTTTGAGGCCAGAGGCAGCCAGGCTACTAGCAATTTCCAAAGTAGGACAGCAATGGCAGCCTCTCAATAAATGGTTTCTGTAAAGAAATCCTCTACTATGTATAGTTTACTTAACCAGCCTCCAGCCATATAGGAGGCGCTCTAGAGTTCTGCTCTTACCTTTTACTGCTTCCCCAACTACAGCCATAGCCCTCAGAAAACCTGGTGTGGGACACAAGGTGAAACTCCCTTTCACCTCCTCCAATTCAGCACTCAATGCCTATAGGACTAATTGCCAGACCCGAAAACCATCATCGGGGGAAGGGGGGATGCTTAACCATGTATACCTTTTCGACTCCCAACAAGGTTGTGCTTTGAATAACTATTTTAGGGGGTTTGATCAGTAGTGCAGCCAGGGGAGGGCTGGCAGCCTTAGGCCTGGGGGGCAAGTCCAGTCAAGTGGCCCATTGAACCACCGAATCAGCTCACCATCCATCTACACCACATTCCCTGTACAGAGAGAGAGAGAGAGAGGGGTGGAGACTGCCCCATATTGCCCCAGAGAGAGAGAGAGAGACCAATTGACACTGCCTGCACAGAGAGAGAGAGACCGATTGACACTGCCTGCACAGAGAGAGAGAGACCGATTGACACTGCCTGCACAGAGAGAGAGAGACCGATTGACACTGCCTGCACAGAGAGAGACCAATTGACACTGCCTGCACAGAGAGAGAGAGACCGATTGACACTGCCTGCACAGAGAGAGAGAGACCGATTGACACTGCCTGCACAGAGAGAGAGAGACCGATTGACACTGCCTGCACAGAGAGAGACCAATTGACACTGCCTGCACAGAGAGAGAGAGACCGATTGACACTGCCTGCACAGAGAGAGACCGATTGACACTGCCTGCACAGAGAGAGACCGCTTGACACTGCCTGCACAGAGAGAGAGACCGCTTGACACTGCCTGCACAGAGAGAGAGACCGCTTCACATTGCCTGCACAGAGAGAGAGACCGATTGACACTGCCTGCACAGAGAGAGAGACCGATTGACACTGCCTGCACAGAGAGAGACCGCTTGACACTGCCTGCACAGAGAGAGACCGCTTGACACTGCCTGCACAGAGAGAGACCGCTTGACACTGCCTGCACAGACAGAGAGACTGCTCCACATTGCCCGCAGTGCGAAGGGGTCACTCTCTGTGGGGGCAGTGTGAAGGGGCAGTGCGAAGGGGTCACTCTCTGTGGGGGCAGTGCGAAGTGGTCACTCTCTGTGGGGGCAGTGTGAAGGGGTCAAGCTCTGTGGGGGCAGTGTGAAGGGGTCACTCTTTGTGGGGGCAGTGTGAAGGGGTCACTCTCTGTGTGGGCAGTGCGAAGGGGCAGTGCGAAGGGGTCACTCTGTGGGGGCAGTGCGAAGGGGCAGTGCGAAGGGGTCAAGCTCTGTGGGGGCAGTGTGAAGGGGTCACTCTCTGTGGGGGCAGTGTGAAGGGGTCACTCTCTGTGTGGGCAGTGCGAAGGGGCAGTGCGAAGGGGTCACTCTCTGTGGGGGCAGTGCGAAGGGGTCACTCTCTGTGGGGGCAGTGTGAAGGGGTCACGCTCTGTGGGGGCAGTGTGAAGGGGTCACGCTCTGTGGGGGCAGTGTGAAGGGGTCAGGCACTGTGGGGGCAGTGTGAAGGGGTCACGCTCTGTGGGGGCAGTGTGAAGGGGTCACGCTCTGTGGAGGCAGTGTGAAGGGGTCACGCTCTGTGGGGACAGTGTGAAGGGGTCACGCTCTGTTGGGGTAAAAGTTTCCCAGCCATCAGAATACAGTGATCACTGCTGCCAGCTATAGCAGCCAGCAGTGATTTCCAAAAAAAAAAAAAGAAAGACATGCTGGCTGTACTGAAGTCAGTTGATAGATTGAATTCTGTACAACCAGTCTGCACATAGATAGATCAAAATTCTGTTGGTTCAGCAGAAAATGAAATCTGTCTATGGTGGCTTAAGTTCACCAGTCTTTGGGTTTAATATCATCCTCAAATCTTCTGAAAGGAGTGCTCCACTTAGGTGTAGAAATTCACTTTGAACTCCACCTTATTTCCAGAACTCTTTAGGTATTAGATGTGCAAACAATAAGGTGAGAGTGCATTGAATACCTACAGAGAGTAATGGAAATAAGGTGGAGTTCAAAGTGAACCATGTCATTACCTGCACGGACTGGCATTTAGGGGGTTAAAACAGGCAGGGAGGAAATGTGATATCACCTCCTCTGTCTGTCACTTTTCAGTGGAGTGGCAGTGCCTGCTGCAAGTGAATACAAGCCTTTGGGCTCACACTGGTGTACTGGCAGTTTTCTATAGCCATAGTCCCTCAGACTTCTTTTAGGTTGCACATTTTTGCTGAATTTTCTAAAAGTGCACCAAAGATGCAGCATTCAGGACGTTTTTTTGTACACTTTCAGAACATGCAGTAAAAATGTGCAGCCTCTATGGGACCAGGGGCAACATGCAGGAAGACTGCCAGTACACAGCACTGCAGACAACCTGTAGCATCCCAGTGTGAGCCAACACCTAGGGCAAGCAAAGTAGTGTGGCTTCTAGGAAAAAAAAACCTCTTTGGCTGCAGAGAGGGGGAGGGAGGAGGAGTTCACTTACTAAGGCCCCTTTCACACTTATACGACTTGTCCCGCGATTTTGTACTGCAAAATCGTATGACAAGTCATTCTCCATGATTTTCAATGACTACCATTCATATTGGCACGACTTTAAGTCGTGCCAACTTGAAAGTAGTCCCTGCACTACTTTGGTCCAACTTCTATGCGAGTTGTACTCCATAGACCTCAATGTTAAACCCTGAAGTAGCATGCAAGTCGTGCCTGAATAATATAGACACGACTTCAGCACGACTTTGTAAGCACAAGCCTGGCTCGCTGATCGGGAAAGGAAAACTTTTTTTTCCTTTCCCGATGAGCGACAGGCAGTGCTGACAGCTGTCTGGTATGAATCCAGAGGGGGAACTCCACGCCAAGTTTTAAATGAAAAAAACGGCGTGGGTTCCCCCCCAGGGGCATACCAGGCCCTTAGGTCTGGTATGGATCTAAGGGGAACCCCCTACGCCGAAAAATCGGCGTGGGGTCCCCCCCAAAATCCATACCAGACCCTTATCCGAGCATGCAGCCCGGCCGGTCAGGAATGGGGGTGGGGACGAGCGAGCGCCCCCCCCCTCCTGGACCGTACCAGGCTGCATGCCCTCAACATGGTGGGGTGGGTGCTTTAGGGCATGGGGGGCACCCTGCCGGCCCCCCCACCCCAAAGCACCTTGTCCCCATGTTGATGAGGACAAGGGCCTCTTCCCGACAACCCTGGCCGTTGGTTGTCGGGGTCTACGGGCGGGGGGCTTATCGGAATCCGGGAGCCCCCTTTAATAAGGGAGCCCCCAGATCCCGGCCCCCCACCCTATGTGAATGAGTATGGGGTACATGGTACCCCTACCCATTCACCTAGGGAAAAAAGCGTCAATAAAAAACACAGTACACAGGTATTTAAAATAATTTATTAGGCAGCTCCGGGATCTTCTTCCGACTTCGGGGGTCCTCTTCCAACTTCGGGGGTCTCTCCGGCGTCTCCTCCCGGTGTCCTGATCTTCTGCCGGCTCCTCCGCTTTCTTCTGCAGCTCAATTGCTAGCGGTGGTCCGGACTTCTGTCTTCTTCTTTTCTTCAGAGATGTTGACACGACGCTCTCTCCAGCTGGAATGGTCTCTGAACGCCCCGCAACAGACTTATATAGGCGGTGACCCCGCCCCCTTATGAGGTCACTGTCCCGGGGCATGCTGGGACTGTGCCGTCATAAGGGGGCGTGGTCATCACCCGGTGACCACGCCTCCTAAAACGTCACAGTCCCAGCATGCCCAGGGACTGTTACGGCATAAGGGGGCGGGGTCACCGCCTATATAAGTCCGTTGCGGAGCGCACAGAGACCATTCTGGCTGGAGAGAGCGTCGTGTCAACATCTCTGGAAGAGAAGAGGGAAGAAGACGATCCAGAGGTCCGGACCACCGCTGGCAAAAGAGCGCCAGAAGATAGCGGTGGAGCCGGCAGAAGATGCGGACACCGGGAGAAGACGCCGGAGAGACCCCCGAAGTCGGAAGAGGACCCCCGAAGTCGGAAGAAGATCCCGGAGCTGCCTAATAAATTATTTTAAATACCTGTGTACTGTGTTTTTTATTGACGCTTTTTTCCCTAGGTGAATGGGTAGGGGTACCATGTACCCCATACTTATTCACATAGGGTGGGGGGCCGGGATCTGGGGGCCCCCTTATTAAAGGGGGCTCCCAGATTCCGATAAGCCCCCCGCCCACAGACCCCGACAACCAACGGTCAGGGTTGTCGGGAAGAGGCCCTTGTCCTCATCAACATGGGGACAAGGTGCTTTGGGGTGGGGGGGCCGCAGGGCGCCCCCCCATGCCCCAAAGCACCCACCCCCCATGTTGAGGGTATGCGGCCTGGTACGGTCCAGGAGGGGAGGGCGCTAGCTCGTCCCCACCCCCATTCCTGACCGGCCGGGCTGCGTGCTCGGATAAGGGTCTGGTATGGATTTTGGGGGGACCCCCATGCCGATTTTTCGGCGTAGGGGGTTCCCCTTACAATCCATACCAGACCTAAGGGCCTGGTATGCCCCTGGGGGGAACCCACGCCAGTTTTTTTTATTTAAAACTTGGCGTGGAGTTCCCCCTTATGATTCATACCAACTACTGTATGTTTTCATTTGTTAATGCCAAAAACGTGGCAAAGTAGTACTGCTCCCAAATCGCGGTAAAATCGCGGCAAATCGCGGTAAAATCGCGGCAAAATCGCGGCCGCAAAATCGCGGTAAAATCGTGCGACTTTGAAGTCGTATAAGTGTGAAAGGAGCCTTATACGGTCCCAGCATTCGAGCCGACTGCTCAGATTTAACTTTCCCGCCCACACATCTTCTTCACAGACAGCACACGGGCTGCCCGGAGTGTGGGCGGGGCTGCCCGGAGTGTGGGCGGGGAAACAAAGAGCAGGTCCAGCCTCTGCCAGCTATTAGTGTGGAGGAGGGAGGGGCTGGGCTGTGCTCTGCAACACACTGTCAGCCCTGAGACATCGCTGGCTCACAGTAGTGAATGGAGATGCCGCACTCGGCCAGCTCACAAACTGCGCATGTGCGGTTTTGAGCTGGCGACACAGCAGCCTTTATAGAGCATATGATAGCAGCCCAGGGGGCAATTGCATCTCTGCCCCCCGGCCCAGCCCGCCCCTGAGTGCAGCGCAGTACAGAAAAGAGATGAAAAAATGGAAGATGGAAAGACTTACCTTTGTCTGGAATGATTCAAATAGATGGGTGATATATGGATTGAGAAAAAATGGTGAAAAAAACTGCGCTAAAAACCAAGTGCGGATCAAATAATGTGAAAAGCAGCAATCCCCACAAAAACATCAATTGTAGAAAAGCATAAGAAAAATAAGGGGTTGCGCTAATACTAATAAAACATAATGAATGATTTACAATGAAGAAAAATTCATATAGTGATCATGAATAAATCAATGTGCAAAACTTAGTGATATTGAAAAAAAAGTCCATAAAATAAAACATCAGTTAAGTGTTGTGAAAAGTCCAAATCACCAACAATATGCAAAAAAGTCCAAGTGATATTAATGAAGATCTGTGACAACAAGGAAGGGTCCACCACCAGAAATGGAAGGGGTTACTCCTTACCAGAAGGCCATGACCCCCCACCACAGAGGATCACAGCAAGCAGGGATCTTTAAAATCCAAAGATGGGAACTGCCAGCGGTGTCCACCAGAGGTCATCTCATCAACAGCAACTCCAACGACCCGGGGCATAGATACCATAAAATAGAAGGGGCTCACATAGTGTAAAACCACTTAAATTTATTAAAAATAAACTAAAATACAAATGCTCACTTACAGAGTGTCAATAGATAGAACTGCCTTAAGTCCGGCTCCGTGGCCACCGGAGGTCGGACAAACCCGTCCTGCTGGAATGCAACTCGCTTGGGGGTGACGTCAGTGCGTCGTCTGGCTCCGCCCTACGCGTTTCGTGACATCATCACGTCTTCCAGGGGCACTCTGGAAGACGTGATGATGTCACGAAACGCGTAGGGCGGAGCCAGACGACGCGCTGACGTCACCCCCAAGCGAGTTGCATTCCAGCAGGACGGGTTTGTCCGAGCTCCGGTGGCCACGGAGCCGGACTTAAGGCTGTTCTATCTATTGACACTCTGTAAGTGTGCATTTGTATTTTAGTTTATTTTTAATAAATTTAAGTGGTTTTACACTATGTGAGCCCCTTCTATTTTATGGTATCTATGCCCCGGGTCGTTGGAGTTGCTGTTGATGAGATGACCTCTGGTGGACACCGCTGGCAGTTCCCATCTTTGGCTTTTAAAGATCCCTGCTTGCTGTGATCCTCTGTGGTGGGGGGTCATGGCCTTCTGGTAAGGAGTAACCCCTTCCATTTCTGGTGGTGGACCCTTCCTTGTTGTCACAGATCTTCATTAATATCACTTGGACTTTTTTGCATATTGTTGGTGATTTGGACTTTTCACAACACTTAACTGATGTTTTATTTTATGGACTTTTTTTTCAATATCACTAAGTTTTGCACATTGATTTATTCATGATCACTATATGAATTTTTCTTCATTGTAAATCATTCATTATGTTTTATTAGTATTAGCGCAACCCCTTATTTTTCTTATGATATATGGATTGCTCTTGTAGTTTATCAGTATGTGACGTTCATTGGTGGCCATGCTGGGATGTTTATCAAGTAGTTTTCGCTTTTTAATGATCTTCACGGCCAGCTTCTGTCGAATGGCGGCATGGGAGGCCAACACCTCCTTCCCAAAGACTCCCTCTTCAAGTACTCCATGGAAAGTGAATCTTTCCAACGAAAGTACGCATAACTGTTCCACCATAACACGTCTGGATGGGACTAGTGGAGATGCCCCATGGCCTCTGTATGGAGGAGTTACCTGTGTATGATGATTCTTGAAGGAGAGACCTACTTGTATTGACTGATCCTTGGTGCATGGATACACCTGTGTTTGCCTGTTCTTGTTGATTGGGGTCACCTGTATTTTCTGGTCCATAGTGGATTTAGGCACATTCACCTGCACTCTCCTGTTCATTGTGGATCTTGTTTCCTGCTCCTTGGTGGACAATGACATATATCTTCCCCGCTCCTTGGTGGACAATGACATATGTGTCCCCTGCTCCTTGGTGGACAATGACACATGTGTCCCCTGCTCCTTGGTGAATGGGGTCACCTGTATTTCCTGGACCAAAGTGGATTTAGGCACATTCACCTGCAGTCTTTTGTTCTTCGTAGATCTTGTAATCTGCGTTCCCTGCTCCTTGGTGGACAGTGACATATGTGTCTCCTGCTCCTTGGTGGACAATGACATATGTGTCCCCTGCTCCTTGGTGGACAATGACATATGCGTCCCCTGCTCCTTGGTGGACAATGACATATGCGTCCCCTGCTCCTTGGTGGACAATAACATATGTGTCCCCTGCTCCTTGGTGAATGGGGTCACCTGTATTTCTTGGTCCATAGTGGATGGAGTCCCATTCACCAGTATTCTCCTGTTCATTGTGGGTCTTGTAATCTGCATTCCCTGCTCCGTGGTGGACGTTGACATATATCTTCCCTCCTTATTGATAGTGGCTATTATCACTTCTATTTCCTGGCCTTTGGTTGATGGAATCGGGATCACTTGTACTTGCTGGCTCCTGGAAGATGGAATCACTACCACTCGTGCATCCTTATCCTGGGTGGATGGAATCACTACCACTCGTGTTTTCTTGTTATGGGTGGATGGAGTCACTAGTTTTTGCTCATCCTTGGTGATTGGCATGACATGTGTCTCTTCTGTGGTCTTAGCGTGTGATGATTTCCCAGCCTATGTGGTGATTGGAACCACTTGGGTTTCTTCACTGATGGATTCAACCAGTAGAATCTGTCCCATTTCATTGGGGACTGGGTCATTGTATCCATCTGGGGAGAGAAAAAAAAACCAATTATTTCTGTTCCCGCTATTTACACTTCATTGATTAATGTCACACAGAATCTGTGGACGTTGAATGGGTTTCCTTTAACCTATATAAGTGAATGTCATCTGAGTTATGGAAATGGTCTTGTGTGACGTGTTTCTGTTTATGGGAATTCTATATAAACATGGAGGATATGGGGGTTCTCAGCCCTGGGAGTCCATTCTCAGGGCACGGCTTTCTGTGACAATACAAGTGTAAGTTGTATTGTCACAGAAACCCGAATACCCAGACTTCAACCTTCTGTCCACCAAAAGGTAGAAATCCTAATGGGATCTCTCACTGCACTGAGATCTGGTGATAAAGACCACTGATCTGCTACTTCTCAGACTTCAACCTTCTGTCCACCAAAAGGTAGAAAAGGTAGAAATCCTAATGAGATCTCTCACTGCGCTGAGATCTGGTGATAAAGACCACTGATCTGCTACATTACATATGCAGGCTGTGCTTCCTGCTTGGTAGTGCATGTGATTTAGGCCCCTTTCACAATGGGGCGGTTTGCAGGCACTATTGTGCTAAAAATAGCTCCTGCAAACTGACCTGAAACTGCCGCTGCTGTGTCTGGAGCAGTGCGCTGGCAGAAGCGAAAAAAACTCCTGCAAACAGCATCTTTGGAGCGGTGTATACACCGCTCCTTCACCGATCCTGCCCATTGAAATCAATGGGGCAGTGCGGCTATACCGCCGGCATAGCGCTACTGTAGCGGCGTTTTGCGGGCGGTTTTAACCCTTTTTTTGGCCATTAGCGGGGGTTAAAACCGCCCCGCTAGTGGCTGAATACTGCCGCTAAAACGACGGTAAAGAGGCGCTAAAAAAAGTGCAGTTTTACCACCGACGCCCCCACCGCCCCAGTGTGAAAGGGGCCTTAATCCAACAGGGCTGCTGTTAGGAATCATGGGGCCCCAGTCCATATGTACCGCTGTCTGTTCTACAAAGTCCGGTCTAATGATCGCCTTCCATCGAACAGTCCTGCTGGAGAACCAGCATTGATCAGTACATGAATCCAATGGCTGCAGCGCTGATCTGTGTGTTTCTGGGGGAATCCCCGCTGTTGGACTATAATAAGCAGAGGATATCCCTACAGTTATATCGCTTGTGTGGGTGTGGGGATCTGTACGTTTTTGTTATCATCTAACTGTGTTAAATGAAATAAAACTGCGCATGTATACCTAGCTTATCTCTTCCTCCCTCTCAATGCAATCTCATCATTCTGCTTATCCTAACTAATAAATATTTCAATATTTTGTATTTGGTTTTATCTCAGCAGTTACATAGTTAAATACAGGCCCGGACTGGGACAAAAAATAGGCCCGGGCATTTTAGACTGAGCAGCCAACTTTTCCAGGGACCGGGGGGGTCTGTAGACATTTGCGGGGATGGCTGATGTCAGTCCTCCACACTGTAATGTGCAGGGACACTGTGATATAAAGAGAACTGCACTATAAAGGGGCACTGCAATGATTACAGTGCAGTCCCCTTTATATTACAGTGTCCCGGTCCTATTGTGGCCATACAATGCCAGTACTGTCTGTCCCCTATTGTGCCCACATGGCCCAGTGACACTGACCTGCTCTCTTTCTGGTGGTGCGGGTACATCGAGGCTCTCTCTCTGGTGGTGCGGGTACAGCGTGGCTCTCTCTCTGGTGGTGCGGGTACAGCGTGGCTCTCTCTGGTGGTGCGGGTACAGCGTGGCTCTCTCTCTGGTGGTGTGGTGTGGGTACAGCGTGGCTCTCTCTAGTGGTGCGGTACAGCGTGGCTCTCTCTGGTGGTGCGGGTACAGCGTGGCTCAGTCTGGTGGTGCGTGTACAGCGTGGCTCTCTCTGGTGGTGCGGATACAACGAGACTCTCTCTCTGGTGGTGCGGTACAGCGTGGCTCTCTCTGGTGGTGCAGTACAGCGTGGCTCTCTCTGGTGGTGCGAGTACAGCGTGGCTCTCTCTGGTGGTGCTGGGGCTATTAGTTCCCCCAGCAAGTTCTCTCTTTCATTTTCCATGTCTCCTGTAGTAGCTGCTACAAGCACTCCTCAGCTTGTTTCCGGGTTTTCTCTTTCACCCCAGCAGAGTGCATGCTGGGGACTGTAGTCTGCTCCCTGCTGAGAACAATTGGGCCACCTATCTCTGGGACTACATTTCCCATGATGCCCTTCTAGTTGCTTCTGATTGGCCCTCCGCTGTGGCCAATGGGGAGGGAAAACGAGCAGACAGGAAAGCCTTCTCTTCCCCTGCTGCCACATGAGAAGGGGAGGGGGGGCGAGGGGGGAATATCGTGACAGCAGCCTGCAGCTCTCCCCACTATGCGGACGCTCATGCCTGGAGGAGAAGAGCGGTTGCAGAACTGTCAGCGCAGCTCTGAGGCTGAGCTGTGTGTGAGAGAGACACACAGCTCAGGCCATGCAGCCGCCAGAGATGACACAGGCACGGCCGCGTAGCAGTAAGCGAGCGGCGGCCGCGGCCTGTGTCACCCATGTTCAGGCCGCGGTCCCCGCTCACCTCCCGCTGTGCGGCCTGATCATCAACAGGCCACGGAGCGGGCGGCCATAGAAGGTGAGGTTGGAAAAAGACACAAGTCCATCAGGTCCAACCTATGTGTGTGACTATATGTCAGCAATACATTGTATATCCCTGTATGTTGTGGTCGTTCAGGTGCTTATCTAATAGTTTTTTGAAACTATCGATCCTCCCCACTGAGACCTCTTTTTCATTTATAGCGCAAAAAATAAAAAAACAGCAGTGATTAAATACCACCAAAAGAAAGCTCTATTTGTGTGAAAAAAAGGACAAAACGCTTATTGCAATTTTTTTTTAACCAAAAATATGTAGAAGAATACGTATCGGCCTAAACTGAGGAAAAAAAAGTTTTTTTTTTATATATTTTTTGGGGATATTTATTATAGAAAAAAGCAAAAAATTATGCGTTTTTTTCAAAATTTACGCTATTTTTTTGTTTGTAGCGCAAAAATAAAAACCACAGAGGTGATCAAACCACCAAAAGAAAGGTCTATTTGTGGGGAAAAAAGGACGTCGATTTTGTTTGGGAGCCACTTCCGTGGAAAAGTTTTCTCACTACTGTGGGGTCACCAGTATGGTATTTATAAATTGAAATCATATCCCCTCTCAAGCGTCTCTTCTCCTTGTTGTACAACAAGGGTGCTACCTGAACTTTGCTGATGCTCTGGGGGCTGAAATATGTATAGTGAACTCATTAAAATGATATACTTAAAAAATATAGAATCTGTCAACCTGCCATGTGCAATCCTTTACTTTTACAGTTGGGCTGCCTGTCAGGTCTGAGCATCTCCTCCACACCTGATTGGCTGCCCAACGGTCATCCGGAAAAGTCAGCCAACTGTCACATGCTGACTGCTAATTAAAAGTCAGTTTAGTTTATTTTTAGCTCGCCAACAGGAAGGGATATTTCCCTTCATTATCTGTTCTGTAATCACAGCAATACTTTTTTTGGTGGGATTTTTAAGACAATAAAACAAAATCATTTATTGAAATTTTGTATCATTAAACTTGTAGAAAAACTGATACAAAATTTTAATAAATGATTATAAAATTGAAATGTTTTATTTCTTAAAAATTACCATCAAATGGGGACATGCTCTAAAAATGATATCTTGGGATGATGGAAAATTACACCCACAATCTTTTGAGTTTATATATTTCAAATCACAGCAAGACTTGGGAAGAAATCTCTCCAATGTGATCTCAGTCCCCATCCTAGACTGTTGTCATCGGACGCCGTGTCCCCATAAGAGGATTTCCCCTCTATTCCTGTTCTATTTCCCTACTCTATGCAGTGACCCCGGTGTATATAGTATATACAGTCTGTGGGGCGAGGGGGCATTCAGTATATTATATTCCTCTATTATAAAAAAGAAAAAACTGCGCTAGATTAGATTATATTTGACAATATTGATTAAAAAGGTAAAAATGAAAAAATTGAAGAGACAGAGAGTCCAAAGAGCAGCAGCTTATTGTGAGATACACAAAAACAGAATGGAGAACAGAAGCTGCACTGTGTGAAGGTTCAATCCAACAATAGCTTGTAGGTATCAAATAAGATTAATAAATGAGTGAAGGTTCAAACGGATCCAGACAAACACCCAAGAGAGCCCGATCAACGAATAAGTGCCACCACCTTATAAAAAACTTGCTTACCATATGGCAAGCAAAACCAAACAGACGACTAAAGCCCAGCCAAGGCCTTTGCTTGTATGGAAAGATCATCTGGACAAGTTGGATAAGATTGGTGCCTATATACTCCAAACGCCCTGATGCCGTGGAACTCCGATAGACCTCAGTATCTCAGCGGGGTATAAGAGAAAATACCAACCATAGCATAATATTGCTTCAACAGGTTTAATAAAAAACAGTAATGCACTTACATTAAAACGAAGTAAAATTAATTAACAGAGCTGGCCGGCTGCAATACAAATCCCATCCTCCTAGTGAGACAGCATGGTGACGTCAGCATGTATCCTCCTCCAGATGCATTTCGTCACGGGTTGCCGTTGTTGGCCTACAATAAGGATTTCTAACCATTTGATGAACAGGCATTTTTCTGACACTTTTGTTTACATTTTTTTGCTAGAAAGTTACTTGAAACCCCCAAAACTTTATATATATATATATATATATATATATATATATATAAATATATATATGATAAATGAAAAGAAGCAGTTGGGACTTTATATGAGTCTTTGAACAGACAAGGACAAATGCCTCTATCCCTGTTAATAGAAAAGGGGGGGAAGGAAATGGGACTTTATATGAATCATGCGACTAAGGAGAAGACATGACAGAGTGTGTCTGGTAAGTAATGCATAATTATAGGAACCACATATGTTACATAGTAGCACAATGTATAAATAGTAGATAAAATACATATCATGTATTCAATACAAATAACATGATAATGGCATAGCAAGGTAACATACACAATCATATTGTAGACAAAAATAAAAACCAGACTCATTGTCTTGTTGTGACTCCTCCTTTGGCATCCTATATGAGGGGATCGGCGCCAGCATGTTAGCGTTTGCCGGCTGTTGGCGTCTTTCCCCTCGCTGGCCGCTGGCGTGGTGTTGGTGATTTACCATTGGCTAGTTTGGGGTATTCATACTTCCTTCAGCTCAACCTGACATTATCCATGGTTTATTCTCCCTATGATTACGGTGCACCATATGATCTCAACTTTTTTACAGGTATATCTTTGGTAGTTTGTCTTTCTTTACACTCATCTTTGCCCTTTTTTGATATCACTATGCCCCTGGTTTATGGTTCGAGTGCACTCACTTTCTATCCCCCTTGCTGGGACATATCACATCATATTACCCTTTTATTTGTTTCATCACCAGATCTTCATTCCTTGGTATGGTCCTTTCACTCACTCACACTCTTGGCCACTGCACTTTTATTTATCATGTCAGTCACCTTATCCATACCCTATATACTATTAAATATTATAACATTATTTAAATGTATTATAGATGGGTATTTTGACACACTTTACATATGGGAGTCCACTTCTGGGGACTGTTGGTCTCGGCTGTCCCATGTCCATCCCTTTGTCATTGGGTATGCTACCTCAGCTCCCGGGGCTGGTGACCTCTCCGGCTCTCCATGCTTTGCACCCAGATCTGTGTTCTACATGTAGGTATGATTCAATATATACATATATTTTTGCCGTCTCCATCTCCTTTGTTCAGATGGACCGGCTACAACTACTCACATACCATAGTAATCTTCAATATTATTATTATTATTTTTAGACTTCTGCTTTTCTTTGCTCCTGATGAGTGGCGTTGGTCATGAAACGCGTTGAGCTATCAGATACCCCTTTTTGAATACAATTCAAGAACATTATTATATCATTATTACATATGCTAGGCTGACTGGAGAGCACCAATCTAACCAAGATTGTATTATTGTATACTATAGAGACACATGCCAATGCGTCTGGTTTTTATTTTTGTCTACAATATGAACTTATATGTTACCTTGCTATGCCATTATCATGTTATTTGTATGGAATAAATTATATGTATTTTATCTAGTATTTATACATTGCACTACTATGTAACATATGTGGTTCCTATAATTATGCATTACTTACCAGACACACTCTGTCATGTCATCTCCTCGGTCGCATGATTCATATAAAGTCCCATTTCCTTCCCCCCTTTTACATATATATAAAACAAAAGTGACAAAAGTGAGTACACACCTCAGTCACATTTCTGTTAATATTTTATTATATCTTTTCATGTGACAACACTGAGGAAATGACACTTTGCTACAATGTAAAGTAGTGAGTGTACAGCTTGTATAATAGTGTACATTTGCTGTCCCCTCAAAATAACTTAACACACAGCCATTAATATCTAAACTGCTGGCAACAAAAGTGAGTACACCCCTAAGTGAAAATGTCCAAATTGGGCCCAATTAGCCATTTTCCCTACCCGGTGTTATGTGACTCGTTAGTGTTACACGGTCTCAAGTGTGAATGGGGAGCAGGTGTGTTAGATTTGGTGTTATCGCTCTCACTCTCTCATACTGGTCACTGGAAGTTCAACATGGTACCTCATGGCAAAGAACTCTCTGAGGATCTGAAAAAAAGAATTTACAAATTTACACTGTTATACAAGCTGTACACTCACTACTTTACATTGTAGCAAAGTGTCATTTCTCCAGTGTTGTCACAAGATATAATAAAATATTTACAAAAATTTGAGGGGGCGTACTCACTTTTGTGAGATACTGTATATATAATAAGAAAAGCTAAAATAGTCCCAATTGATGCAAATGGATCCTTGATTAAATATCATGACAATATGTTTCCATAATTGAGGATAGTAAGGAAAATCCTTTTCACAGTGCCACTACAGTGATTCACATCAAAAAGTGCACCACTGCCTTAAGAAAAACTTGCTTACCAAAGATAGCAAGCAAAACCAGGCATGTGGCTATAGCCCAGCCAAGGCCTTTACTTGCACAGAAGATCTTATGGACGATAATCACAGGATGGATGGCTGCAATGTCTCTCACACACTGGGCACCACTGTAGAGTCCGTGACCGTCTCATTCAGAAAGGACCGGGTCATGTATGAGAGGGATATCAAAGTGTGGTTCCTCACACGGCCCTTAGTGGTCCTTAGATGAGCGGTCTTATAAATTTGTGGCCTTACACCCTCACCCTGTATGTGTCCTTATGGAATATCCCTGTCAGAGCGCCATCCTTCCTGGCAGAGCTCCAAAACAAAGTGAATCTAACTCTGAAAGCCTCTCAAAAGCTGCAGATGCTGTTAGCGATCACTATCATAGACTTTAATGGAGGCATTGGAGATGCTTTGAAGCACCAAGAAAGTGACATTGGGGTTTATTTACTAAAGGCATATCCACTACAAGTGCACTTGAAAGTGCAGTTGCTGTAGATCTGGGGGGAAGATCTGAAATGAGAGGACTCTCTACTGATTTCTATCATCCAATCATCTGCAAGCAAAAATGCTGTTTTTTTAAATTTTCCTTGCATGTCCCCCTCAGATCTACAGCGACTGCACCTCCAAAATTTACTAAAGGATTTGCCTTTAGTAAATAAACACCATGGGGTATCATTTTTGAAGCAAAGCAAACGCAACGTGTCAGTTATCAGCTCTGTGATACTGACAATTACTTCACCATGCAATGTTGTACCCATATTATTTTTGTATCATTTTTGAGACAGAGCTTTATTTTCGAGGTATGTAATAACCACTGGGCTAAGAACTGATAAACATCCTGGTAATGAAGGGGTATATATATAGGGTGGTACTTAAAGTGGAATTTCACCCTAAAAGAGAAGTTTCACTTTAACATCTCCTTCCCCCCTCCTCTCCCACTTTTGGAGGTTTGTGTTTTTTGTGGGGGGGGGAGCAGATTCCTAGTTTTAGCTGGTGCCCGCTCCCACTTCTGCTCCGACCACCTATGGATTGAAGAGGAAGTTCCCCACAATGCCTGCAATCAGAGGCGGCTCTCTAATTAGGCAAATTAGGCGGTCGCCTAAGGCCTCACACTCACAGGGGCCTCGCGGCCGCCTAATTTGCCTGTTCTCAATCACTGAAGTTGACGCCGGTGGCTCCGCCTACCCCCACTGGGACTCTGTGGCTTAGGAGCTGACGGACAAATCAGATACTGCCCGCAGCCTGAGGAATAGCGGCCTCATCACGGAGCGTCCCAGTCCGTGGGGCCTCATGTGTAAGTTTTGCCTAAGGCACAAAGCCTAGAGCCGCCTCTGCCTGCAATCTTCTGGGACATGTCACAGATGGACTCTTTATTTAGCCAGCTTCCCATTAGTAAGCATGCTAGTGTCGCTGACCAAAGCCCGGCAAAGGACCAGCCTGGGTGAGGACAGTGGTAGATCTAGGGTTGCCTCCTCATCCCTTTAAACCCGAACAAATATTAATAATACAGGTTCTGTGGTTGATTAAGGTGGTAATTAAACTCACTTGGTGCCTTATCTGCATTAAATTAGCCTCAGAATCTGTGTAATTCATATGTGTTCGAGTTTAAAGGGATGAGGTGGCAACCCTAGGTAGATCCCTGGTCTGGTAAGTGTTCTTTTTTTAAAGTCAGCAGCTACAGTATTTGCTACTGTAGCTGCTGATTTTTAGGCTGGGTTCACACATGCTGCAGCCGTGGCTCACAGCAGGGGGTCCGGTGTGTCTCTGTTCACCGATTCTGGTGCGAATAAGGTCCGAATTCTTGCCTGAATTTGCACCTGAATCGGAACCAAAGACGCACAGGACCCTTTTCCAATGTGGACCACGCCCATCCCAGAGTTGTTGTGAACTGACTCCATTGAGAGCCGGTCACAATCCCCTGTCATGCAAATTAGAAATCCACATCTAATTTGCATATGAACCCAGCCTTAATATTAGGGCACTTACCTGTCCAGGCATCCAGTGGTGTCCTTGTCCGAGCCAATTCTTCAATCGGCTATCGGGTGCTGGCGCTGCCCTCCTGACTAAAGGCTTGCGGCTCCACAGCCAGTTTCCTACTGTGAAAACAAGAAGCACGCTGCACTTTGTTAATGGCCACAGTCTTCTGGGACCTGCGAAGTGTACCCACTCCCTCCCCCCAAAAGGTCCCAAATGTGGCAGCTGGAGGAGGGGGGAGGAGGAGGCAGACAAGCGGAGCTTCCTCTTTTGGGTGGTGCTCCACATGAAAGTATAATAAAAAACATTTTTTAGTGGAGAAGGAATAGAACATCTGTCAGGTTTTATTGCTGTCTGTGCCCTCTATTTGTCCTGTTTACCATTATCATCAAAAGTGAAAGAAGAAGAAACCCCAATTTTTGGGTTGTCCCCAGAAAAGTAATAGAGGGGACATTTTCCAATGGGAACACTAGTTCTGGTGACCTGGGGGTCCCAAGGAATTCCCTTAAAGTGGTTGTAAAATCAGAAGTTTTTTTTTATCTTAATGCACTCTATGCACTAAGATAAAAAACCTTCTGTGTGCAGCAGCCCCCCCGCCAGCCCCGCTAATACCTGAGCCCATCTAGATCCAGCGATGTTGCAGGTGTGTCTCGGCTGCCCGGGACTCCCCTCCTCATTGGCTTAGACAGCAGCACCATTGGCTCTCACTGCTTTCAATAAAAGTCAGTCAGCCAATGAGCAGGGAAAAGCGGGGGGGGGGATGGGGGCAGGCTACGGCATGGACACAGGGAGGTATGGCTTGGCTCGAGTGCCCCCATAGCAAGCTGCTTGCTGAGGGGGCACTCAACAAAAGGGAGGGATCAAGAGCATCAGCCAGGGACCTGAGAAGAGGAGGATCGGGGCTGCTATGTGCACAGGGCAGGTAGTATAACATGTTTATTTTTAACTAAAAAAATGAGACTTCAGTGTCACTTTAACCACTTTCCGCCCAGCCTATAGCAGATTGACGGCCGGGAAGTGGTTCTGTTATCCTGACTGGGCGTCATATGACCTCCAGCAGGATAACATGCCCACGGGGGCATGAAACACGGCGATCGCTAGTGCGGCGTGTCAGTCTGACACACCGCATTTCCGATCATGGTAAGGAGCCTCTGTCAGAGGCTTCTTACCAAGTGATCAGCTGTGACCAATCACAGCTGATCATCGTGTGAACCAGGAAGTGCCGGTAAACGGCATTCCTTGGTTCACACTGACAGGGAGAGCCGATCGGCAGCTCTCCCTGTCAAGGGGGGGGGGGTCTGTTCTGATAATCAGCACATTGATTATAAGCATAGCCCCCATCAGATGTGCCCATCAGCTGCCAATCAGTGCATAACAGCTGCCAGCCAGTGCCCCAATAATAAAGTCTGTCAGTGCCCACCACAGTGCCAAACAGTACCGCCTATCAGTGCTTCCTGTCAGTGCCCATCACAGCCGCCTGTCAGTACCACTTATCAGTGCCCATCAGTGCTGCATATCAGTGCCGCCTATTGGTGCCCATCAGTGCTGCATAGCGCCTATCAGTGCCCATCAATTCTACTTATCAGTGCCTCCTCATCAGTGCCCATCAGTGCCACCTTATCAGTGCCAACTCATTAGTGCCACCTCATCAGTGTCCATCAGTGCTGCCTCATGAGTGCCTGTCAGTGAAGGGGAATACAAAAATTTATGAAAGAAACTAAGAAAAACTTTTTTTTTTCAAAAATTTTGGACTTTTTTTTAGTTTGTTTAGCAAAAAATAAAAACCCCAGAGGTGATCAAATACCACCAAAAGAAAGCTCTATTTGTGGGAAGAAAATGATAAAAATTTAGTTTGGGTACAGTGTTGCATGATTGCACAATTATTATTCAAAGTGCGACAGCGCTGAAAATTGTCCTGGGCAGGAAGGGGCGAAAGTGTCTGGTATTGAAGTGGTTAATTTACAGGGATCATCTCTCACTTCCTGTTTTGGCTATAGGACAGGAAGTGAGGGTAAATCCACCCAATGGGACACAGATGACAAAAAATAAACTAACAGGGGTTATAACCCTCCCTTACTCTAGCCAAAAGAGTTTTGTCTATAGTTCTACTTTAAGATCCTCTTCAAGGGGTTAAAAAGACTGTCTATTCAGCGGCTAGAGCTGAAAACGAGGCTTGGGTATTGAACACTGAGAACGAGGCTTGGTTTCTGTAATCTGAGAAGGAGGCTTGAACCTTGGATGGTGAGAACGAGGCTTGGTTCCTGGCCGGGTATGCAGAGTAATGCGGAGCTTATCAATAGAGAAGGAGTGAGTGTGACTGCGGACGGGGTGCTGATCCCTGGCTGGAGGATTACAGGGGAGAGCTTTGATTACTGGACACTGAGGAGCCATCATAGGAGAACCCAGCACTGCTCATCACAGGTAACATCACACAAGTCTATGGGACACCAACCACTAAGGATCATGTGCTGGCTCAATGGACTTTATAATGGAATAGAGAGTTCTGTGAATGATTAATGCTGGAGGATGGAAAGCCAAAGACAGATCTGTACAACTGGCCACATACTATACAATCTGATTGTATGATCTCCTTTACAGCTGTCATGGTTACCAGAATGATACAAAGTGAATGCATTATTTCAGGACATAGATTTGGTGAGTCCAATGAGGGAATGATGTATGGGGGTGTACAATCATCTTCTGGACTGATCAGATCTATGTCATGTGATGGGAAACCTGCATTCCATGTGTATCATCCAGGCAGACATTGTATCACATCGATGGGAGATTGTACAGTGTATGGTCAGGGTTACACCTGGAAATCCAGGGAGATTTGGTGACTACAGGTGCAATTCACAAAGCTTTCCACTAAAGGAGACAGATGTTTATTGCAGTCATGTGACTGTCATTTCCAGATCTCATTGTACTCAACCGGAAAGATTTGTCACTTTTTATCATAAATCGTTCTTCTGGCGAGGTGTGTCGCAACGGGCGTCTGTGTCAGACGAGGTTAGATCTCTAACAGGACTAGTGGTATGTGTGTATACATAATATATATCCATAGCAGCATTATTATAGTGTATACATGACCCTCTGTGAGTTGTTGTCCTTTGTGTTCCTATAGAGATGATCACCATCGTTATCACCATCGTTATCACCATCGTTATCACCATCTCGACTCCGATAACCATTCCTAACCACACTACTACATTCAGATAACCATGTCTGGCTGCATGAACAATGGTGGGATATGATAAGATATATTGTAGGCTTATCACACACTGTACAATCTCCTATCAACCATGTAGTACAAGGGGCTCTTTGATGTCATTCTAATGTAATGGATGGCATAGATTTGACCTTTTTTTTTTTTTTTTTTTTTTTTTTGTATAGTATTATACAATACATTAGATTGTATAGTGTGTGGCCAGCCTAAAGCCAGGTACACATGGGTTGAATGTTAGCAGACATCAGCCGGTTAAAAAACAAAAAACAAAACACATTTGGCCCGTGTGTATGTCGCTCTGTCCGACAGAAGCCGGCCATGCGTGGTGGAAAACCAGCAGCCAACTGACTCCGGATCAGCGCTCTCAGCCAATGGCATAGTGGACTGATCAGCGTGTTCTTGGGGGTGGGGGGGAGGCGTCCCCGTCCCCTGTCCCCGTCCCTGTCCCTGTCCCCGTCTACCAACGACTATGTTGTGCATGGGCTTGCCTGATTGGACACAAATTGATTAGGTAAATCTAAAGTTAAATGTACAAAGATTGTAACATGTATGGTGACTCTACGGCTGATCATAAACTTTTACAATCTGTTCAATCTCCTCTAGATCTACCGTCAACGATGTAATATAAGGGCCTGCCCCATTTGATATCGATTGAATGGATTGTTTAGGTGCGTGCTCATATTACAATTTTTCGGTAAAGCTAAAGAAGATTGTACAATCAGACTGCATAGTGTATTACCAGCCTTAAGGCCACCAGTTTGAGATTTGAACCGGTAATGGGCAGACTGAATGTACCAAGTTGATCGATTAAACTTGGATACAACCAGCCTGCACTAATCACTGTGCTCTCCCATCGGGGACGGCTTCCCCTGCCAGGAGAAGACAATTGCTCGGCTGGAGGGACTCCCCTGGTAGCACTGTCCATGTTGATGGGCAAAACAAGCAAATTTCTTTCCTGCATCCCGCAGTTGCATGAAAGAAGTTGGCACCGTGTATGGCCGGTCTAAGGTGAGCCCGTTCTATTTCTGTGCAGTGTTTTCTTTAGCTGGGCTTTGTATTGCTGCCCCTAATACTGGAGGTGAGAAGCTGTAGATGAATGGGTGATAGATGTCCATGGAAGAGGTCCTCACTATACATGGAGCTTCTTCTACTATATACCGTATATACTAGGTGCTTCTTCTGGGGGGAGATGTTTCATTAGGATTTGATCTTCTCCAGGGACCCCATTCTGTAGGTCAGGCTGTGATTGGGGGATATCCTGGGCCATGCCAGAGCTCCAGCCTGAAGATAGTCTCTATTGGCATACTGGGCCCACCTCTAGGGGGTCGGGAGAATTTGGTACATACGATACCTGGATAGACCTGATCTTATCTCCATGCTTTGCCTTGTTTTACAGGTTTTCAGGCAGGTTTAGTCCTCTTGCCCAGCTTTCCAGGAAGGAGAAAAGTAGCATCAAAAATGTGCTTAACCCCTTCATGACTAAGCCTATTTTTGAAATTTGGTGTTTACAAGTTAAAATCCGTATTTTTTGCTAGAAAATTACTTAGAGCCCCCAAGGGCTCTATTTTTAATTTTTTTTATTTTATCATTTATAATTTAACAGCGAATCCTAGAGAATAAAATTGTTGCAATATTTTATGTGGCACGGTATTTGTACAGCGGTGTTTTAAACGCAACTTTTTGGAAAAAGGGACACTTTCATGAATTTTAAAAAAAACAAACAGTAAAGTTACCCCAATTTTTTTGTATGATGTGAAAGATGATGTTACGTCGAGTAAATAGATACCAAACATGTCGCGCTTTATAATTGCACGCACTCGTGGAATGGCGACAAACTACGGTACCTAAAAATCTCCATAGGCGATGCTTTCATTTTTTTATTTATTTACGGTTACCAGGTTAGAGTTACAGAGGAGGTCTAGTGCTAGAATTATTGCTCTCGCTCTGACGATCGCGACGATACATCACATGTGTGATTTGAACACCGTTTACATATGCGGGCGCGACTTCCGTATGCTTTTTCTTTGCTGCGCGATAATACCTTATTCTAGCTAGGATTGTCCCAATACCAATACTTGGGCAGTCAGGGGTGATTGGTGATGGGGGGGAGTTACAAGTACCGATTTCCCCCCCCGGTATAGATTTCAGTAAAGCAGCTGACAGAAGCTTCTCCTACTAACCCCCCCCCCCCCCCCCCCCCTGCGTCTTTCAGCTGCTTTATTGAAATGCTTGTAACTCCCCCCACCGATCGCACCTGACTGTCCCCGCATCCTCCAGTCCCCCTCCGTGTCCCCCACCGTACTCGGCTCCCCCCTCCGTCCTGGATGTGTCAGGATGGAGAGCGGAGGAGGGAGCTGGTAAATCTGTAATTTACCGGCTCCTTCCTTTTCCGAATGAACAGAAAAAAAAAAGAAAACGTAAAAAAAATATAAAAATAAATAAATTGTAAAAAATAATTTAAAAAATAAATTGTAAAAAAAAAAAAAAATAAAAAAAAACGACTGACAGTCCACGCGTCATCAGTGCTGCATATTAGTGCCACGGTCACATGACATTAAAAAAAGTATCGGCGAGTACTTGAAACAAAGTATCGGTACTTGTACTCGGTCTTAAAAAAGTGGTATCGGGACAACTCTAATTCTAGCCATTGAAATGAATTAACACCCAACTGTTAAACCCGTCTACTGTTAATGTGCTTGTAGATGTGTAAAACTATGGACACATAGGGGGAGATTTACTAAAACTGGTGCAGCTGTGCATAGTAACCAATCAACGTCCAGGTGTTAGACCCCTTTTACACAGGCTGTCCAATCAGGTCCGCCTGTCAGTTTTTCAGGCGGACCTGATCGGACCCTTCAGTGTCATCTATGGAGTGGTGGATGTCAGCAGACACATGTCTGATGTAGAGCTGCACGATTAATTGTTAAAGAATCAAAATCGCGATTCTACCCCCCTCACGATCTTAATACACCATTTCCTCGATTCAGTGCAGAGAGTTCTTTGCTCAAGCTGTAGGGGTGCTGAAATGAATCGATGCATCGCGATTCGGGTGCCCCCGATGCGGCATTGATCATGCATACGACCGTAAAAATCGATTACTGGGTGACGTCACCCCGACTTGCCCCGCCCCTACCGGGAGAGCAATCCGAGCGTATTATTAAAATAACTGCGTTTTAATCCCATGTTGTGTATGTACAATACATGCCGCTCATGTGACTGCCTGGCCCGCCTCTCTCCTCTTATCTCTCCTGACGTCAGCGGAGAATTCTCAGCCCCACCTGCTGACTGTAGTTATCAGATCAGAAGAGAGGCGGGCGGGGAATTCCCCGCTGACCTGAGGAGAGATGTGAGAGGTGAGCCGGGCAGTCACATGAGCGGCATGTATTGTACACACAATGAGAAATGAGGTATGAAGCTGCATATTTCTTAACCACTTGCCGACCGCTGCACGCCGATGTACGTCCTAACTTTGAGGATGGATATCATTGTTATGGCAACAGCTAGCTGCCATAACCCCAGTATCCCTGTTTTTGGCCGGCGGTCGGCTACAAGATAAAAGTGGTCCCTGCGGCGGAATTTGCCGCATGATTAGGGCTGGGAGATTTTCTTTAAAAAAAAAAATCTTCGATTCTCTTAAAAAAAACTCGATTCACGATTCGAATCGAGTTTTTTTTTTTTTTTTTTGGAAACCGCGCTGGTCCTGAGGCGCTGCGGGCATGAGCTTTTAGGCGAGGCCGCGGCTTCGGCCTAGTCCGCGGCGTCCGGCCTCGCAGACTAGGCCGAAGCCGCGACCTCACCTAAAAACTCCTTGCCTGCAGCTCTTCAGGCCCGGCGCGGTGTGCGCGCCGGTCCGGAGGCGCTGCGGGCATGAGTTTTTAGGCGAGGCCGCGACGTCCGGCCTAGTCCGCGACGTCCGGCCGTAGCCGCGGACTAGGCCAAAGCCGTGGCCTCGCCTAAAAACTCATGCCCGCAGCGCCTCGGGACCGGCGCGGTGAAAAAAAAAAAATCTAAAAAAATCGATTTGCTTAAATTTTGAATCGATTTGACCTCTCAACTCGATTCAAGATTTAAATCGATTTTTTTCCCAGCCCTACACATGATCACATTTATCGGTGGCGGGAGAGGGGGCCCCCCCTCCCTCCGCGATCCGGTGCCCTCCGCCGCTTACCGGAGCCGCCGATCGTGGTCCTCTCACTTGCTGTGCATGGAGACGAGTGAGGGTAAGATGGCCCCCACCCGTCTCCATGACACGTCTCTCAAAACGTCACTTCCGCCCATACCTCCTTTAAAGGCACATTTTTTCAATGTCATTTTTTCAAATGACATATTTAATTTATTTTTTTTTTTTTATTGCATTTAAGTCCAAATATGAGATCTGAGGTCTTTTTTACCCCAGATCTCATATTTTAAGAGGTCCTGTCATGTTTTTTTCTATTACAAGGGATGTTTACATTCCTTGTAATAGGAATAAAAGTGATCCATTATTTTTTTTTTTTTTTAAACAGTGAAAAAATAAAGTAAAATAAATAAGAAAATTTTTTTTTTTTTAAAGTGCCCTATCCCGACGAACTCGCGCGCAGAAGCGAACGCATACGTGAGTAGTGCCCGCATATGAAAACGAGGGTCAAACCACACATGTGAGGTATCGCCGCGACCGTTTAAACGTTACCTATGGAGATTTTTAAGGGTAAAAGTTTGACGCCATTCAACGAGCGGGCACAATTTTGAACTATGACATGTTGGGTATCAATTTACTTGGCGTAACATTATATTTCACAATATAAAAAAAAATTGGGCTAACTTTACTGTTTGATTTTTTTATTTTATTTTTTCCAAAAAAAGTGCGCTTATAAGACCGCTGCGCAAATACGGTGCGAAAAAAGTATTGCATTGACCGCCATTTTATTCTCTAGGGTGTTAGGAAAAAACAATATATAATGTTTGGGGGTTCTAAGTAATTTTCTAGCAAAAAAACTTATTTTAAACATGTAAACACCTGAAATCCAAAACGAGGCTGGTCTTTAAGTGGTTAAAAAGCACATACAGCGGGGCACTTCATTGATTGTAACACGTTTATTAAAGCACAGTTATTTTAACAACAGTAAGTAGAGTAAAAATGTGTTTGTACTCTACTTACACCTCATACATGCTGGTGCTGACAGTTCTAAGGCTTCCCCATTTGCACATTCCATTCTGTTAACTCCTAGTGTGTTGGAAGGTGCAAACGGGGAAGCCGGGGAACTGTCAGCACAGAGACCGTACAAGGAACTTCACAGGGCTGTTTGTCAGCTGTGGATTGTATTCCTTCCTGACCTCCCAGCAGCAGTGTGTGTGAATTTCTGTACCTTGTAGTGCACCAGATTAGTGCACTTTTTAAGGGAGTGAGGTTATTTTTAATTCAAAGCGGAGTTCCAGTCAATTTTTTTGTTTATTAAAAGTCAGCAGCTACAAAAAAATGTATCTTCTGACTTTTAGTAAAAAGACACTCACCTGTCCCACAGTCCAGCAATGTGGTCACCCAAACCTTCCCTTCTCTCCCCCGCCTGTCCACGGCACTGGCAATACTAATGTGGGCATCCGGCTGTGACAGCTTGCAGCTTCATAGTCGGGTGCGCATGTCTCACTGCGCTGTCCTGAATGGCCAGGCAATCTTTTGGGAACTGTGATGAGTCCCAGAAGATTGCAGGGTGGAAGGGCCACCTAGGCGGCCCAAGCGGAAGTGGGAGCTCGTCGGTAATCGTGATGCATCGCGGAATCGAATCGTTGACCAGATAATCGAATCGTGAGACCATTGAAGATGCGCACCTCTATCAAGCTGACAGCTGTAAAAAAAACAAAAAAAAACCAGGCAGCCTGCCAAGTTTATCACAACGTCGCTATGGCAAAATAAAGAGAAACATTGTAACATTTCCCTTTTTTAGATCAAAGGAATTAAAGTGGTTGTACACCCTGTACAACCACTTTTACCTACAGGTAAGTCTATATTAAGGCTTACCTGTAGTTGCTGGAAATATCTCCACGGTTTAGGAGATATTTACAAAAAAGCCGTGTGCTGATGACTACGGCGCATGCGCACTTTAGAAAGGGCACATCGTGCCGCTTCTAATAGGCATCATACCGTGACTGGCGGCTTTCGCGACTCCGGCTAGTCTCAAAGCCGGAGTTTGCGGCCTCAGAAGGAAGAGTGGTGAAAATGGACGCTTGCTGCTAGTGGAGACAACGGCCACATCGCAGGCTTCGGTTTCAGGTAAGTGACACATAATGGGCTACTATGCCATACTTCCTCTTTAACTTCGGTCTGTAAGACCCCTTTCACACTGGGGCCGCCCATGCGTTTGTAGTAAAAAAAAAAAAAAAGTCCTGCAAGCAGCATCTTTGGGGCAGCACTTCCGAAGCACCTGAAAAGCGCTTAGGGATGCGCCGCAACACTGGAGTCCTTAACTCCTTTTTTGGTGTTAAAATCGCCCCGCTAGCGGCAAAAAAAGCGATGCTTAAATAGTGGTAAAGCGATGCTAAAACGAGCACTGCTTTTTGGACGCTAGCGGGGAGCTTTTAACACCAATAAAGGGGTTAAAAACTCTGTGTTGCGGCACTTCCGAAGAGCTTTTCAGGCGCTTCGGAAGCGCTGCCCCAAAGATGCTGCTTGCAGGACTTTTTTCGAACGTCCTGCAAGCACACCGCCAGGGTGTGAAAGCACCCATTGCAATGAATGGGAGGCAGTTTTCAGGTGCTTTACTAGCGCTAAAATGCCTGAAAACTACCTCAGTGTGAAAGGGGTCTAAATGAGGTCAGTTTAACCACTTAAAGTGGAAGTCTGGGCTAACACTAAAATCCCTGCATCTATAGCCACCAACATTCTAACACTAACCTATCTAGCCCTGAAAAAAAAAAAAAATCCGTATACATACCTTTTTCTGCAGGCGACCCGACCTGATAGAGGAGAGCGGGACTGTGTCTGTTCTGCATAGCGGTGTGGACATGGACCTGTCATGCTTCTGAGAGATCCCCTACTGAGCAAGCGAATGGTTCACATTGATGCTACTTTAAAGTCGTGTTCCTTCATTTGAAGTAGCTCAATTTCAAAGTAGCAGGTCAGCGCGATTTCATGTGCTACTTGAAAGACATCTGTGCGGATTCATGCACAGACATCTATTGAAGTCGCACCCAAAATTGGCAAAAGTAGGGCAGGAACTACTATAGCAAATTGGTGCATTGCCGCAAAGTCACACCGACTGGAATGGTGCCATTGCCGGCAATAGGCTGTGACTTGTCATGCGATTTGACCGGTCAAATGTGAACGAGGGCCTAATGTCAAAGCTTAGTGGAACAAGCTGAAGTTAGAAGCTGATTGGCTCCCATGCAGAGCTGCACCAGATTCTGTGTGCTCCAGTTTTAGTAAATCCCCCCCCCAATAGTATAACATTAAAAGATAAGGTCACTTAAAAAAAATAAATGCAGATTTTTTTTTTTTTTGCAGTTAAAAAAATATGCATTTTTTTTTTTTGGCGCCTGTAAAGCATTGCACCAGATGTCATGCAGGTCTCCTGCAGATCTGTCAGAGTATCTGTGTGCTGTACATCCCATACAGGCAAGCAGATACACTGACAGGAAGTATCAATGAACTACCACGGCACTCCACAGCACTGTGGTAGTTCATTGAGAACTACAAGCCCACAGCTGCAAAGTATGTTGGGGCATGTAGTTCATTCACACCCACAGAGCTGTATGAATAAATGCCGCAGCTGTGTGGGTGGAGCCCCGCACGGCCACGCTGTTTTCAAAAAGTGACAGGTAGTATGGGGAACTTCTCCCAGTACTTCTGTCACAGGGGGAGATCGGGCAGCAGCTGCAGCATTTTACATGTTCCACCCTAAAAACGGGTAGAACATGTAATGTGTTCCCAAAAGGTAAACTTATCCTTTAGCCCCCGTTCACATTGGTGCGATTTGACACACAAATCCCAGCCTATCGGTGTGACGGCAAATTTCCAAAAGTCGTTCCTGCACTACTTTTGGGGACTTTGGGGGAGGGGGGGGGGGGTGCGCGCGTCTATTTCAATAGACCTCTGTGCATGAACGTGCACAGATGTCTTTCAAATGGCCCCTAAACTCGCACTGAGATGCGGGTTTGAAATCGTGCGAGTTCTGCTGATTTCAAACCCGCGTTCAGTGTGAATGTACCCTGAAGGGACGTTTAGAGGCAGAAAAAGAAAAGACAAACACAGCCACCCGCTCTTTCACCATGGTTGTCCAAGGTTGAGAATATTAATGATATGGAAGACCTAGTCCTATCCCCACACAACCAACATAAAAATGACAATAAAACACGGTTCCTTCGGAACCCTTTTAACCACTTCCAGTCTGTGACAAAATCCTCATCGCTTGTAGGGTCTCTGTGCTTCTCTATGTAATGCAGGCAGGTCGTGCTGTATATAGCTTCCTGAAAAAACATGGCAGCGCTCTACTTCAGTAGTCCTCCCAGGGCCCTCAACCCAATTGTAAGCAGCAGGCGGGCTGGGGAGAGTTTTATGTGTATGTTATATCACCTTGATAGGTGGATGTCAATCTGGCGGTTCGGGGTTCCTAGGCAGACTTCATCTACTTGCAGGACACCCTACCAGGGAAACTACGACCCTCCAGCTGTTGTGTAACTACACGTCCCATGAGGCATTGTAAAACTCTGACATTCACAGACATGACTAGGCATGATGGGAATTGTAGTTCCTGAACAACTGGAGGGCCGTAGTTTGGAGACCCCCTGCTGCCTGGGAAATGCCCACATGTGATGTCGAGCCTCCATGAGTGACCTGCTCCAATCATAAAGTGAAGATGGGTCTATCTGGCTTGCTGGGTCTATCTGGCTTGCTGCAGCTTCTAATGCACAATGTATGAAGCTCACAGTGTGCAGTGTCATTTCAGTACAGGAGAGGAGGCTGTATAACTGTATGAGACTGAAGCTGAGGATGGAGTTCAGCTTTAATGATTATGTTTAACGTGAGGAAAACCAAGTGACCTAAATAAAGGATACCCTGGTGGGAAGTGCAGACGTGGTGTCAGAATTGGTGCTGTTACCAGCCGCTCCTCCCTGGATTTTATAGGTTTTCATGTGTCAGTGTTGGCCACCTCAGGCTGTAGTGGTGAGAGGAGGATGGATTTACAGCCTGGTGTTGTCTCGGCTCCCCTTGCTGTCTTCTCAGTGAAAATGAGCAGATTAATAATTGGACTTTATCCCCTTGTATGTACAGGATAGGTGGATAGACGCATGGAGTGTGTGCAGAGTAATGTGCGTACACCAAGGATCACACCCGGCCAGGAATGTTCCAGGTAGGCAGCGCACCTCATTAATGCCGGCTGGCTCGGGTTTAGAACATTTCCTGCAGTAGTCAGTGGAAAAACATGTTCTCTTGTCTCCTCCGAAGTGTCTGTTCCAGGAGTGGAAGGACGGGCAATATGATACGGGTGGAATTCTCCAGAGGTGTCACACAACCGAAAATCTGCTGAGAACAGTCATCCCCTCATCTGACACAGGCGTCCAATGAGGGGCTTTTATAATCATGGCGTGTTCACACTGGCTGCAGCCCCCGCCGCCCCTCTGTGGACTGGTTCACCCTTGTGCACGCACCTCTGCGTTATCAATGCTTTCCTATTACATGTAGGGTAGCCCTATACACAAGAAACGCAGAAAAAGACTCCCATCCAAGAACACACTGTGTGGTGCTGCAGCATCATTCAGTTTGGCACATGCAAAAACGCACATATTTGTAGATGCGGGGGGGGGGGGGGGGGCATTAACAATGAATGGCATCCCCGCACATTGGCTAAAGTGCAGCACATTTCTCTGCATGTCAGGAAAGCATGCATATTTGTGCATGTTCCTGACATGCAGAGAACTGTACCTAGACTGAGAAGTGACCCACAGTGAATCTCTTTTCGGAGGGCTGTTGACAGCAGTGATTGTAAAGGCAGAAGGTTTTTTTTATCTTAATGCATTCTATGCATTAAGATAAAAAGCCTTCTGTGTGCAGCAGCCTCCCCAGCACCCCTAATACTTACCTGAGGTCCCTCTAGCTCCAGCGATGTTGTAGGAATGTCTCGGCCGTCTGGGACCCCCCCCTCCTCTTTGGCTGAGACAGCAGCACAGTACCATTGGCGCCCGCTGCTGTCAATCAGTCAGCCAGCCAATGAGAATAAAAAGGGGCCGGGGCCCGGCCGCAGCACATGGAGCTGTGGCTCGGCTTGGGTGCCCCCATAACAAGCTGTTTTCTGTGGGGGGCACCCAACACGAGGAAGTGGCCAGGAGAGCCGAAGAGGGACCTGAGAAGAGGAGAATCCCGGCTGCTTTGTGCAAATCCATTGCAACAGAACAGGTAAGTAATAACATGTTTTCTATTTTTAATTTAAAAAAAAAAAAAAACGAGACTACAATCACTTTAAGTTTTATGTCACATTTCGATTTAGTTTTAGTCATAGTATTTTGACTAAAATGGCATTTCAGTTTGTTGTATTTTAGTCATGTGAATTGTTTTAGTTGTATTTTAGTAAACTAAAATCTCCAGTACGTTTTAGTCAACTAAAATCGAATGGGTTTATTTATATTGTAATGTAGTATTTAAAAGAGAAGTATGTTTTTTTTTTATTTTTTTTATTTTTTTTTATTCATACTTTCCTATGTGGATGCAGCATCAGACAGATGCACTGCACTGAGAACCGAGACACCGAACTTCGCTGATGGCTCGGTTCTCACAGATCCCCGAGAGGAGAGCTGATGACTGTCAGTCAGCGTCTCTCCTCTCTGATCCTCCACACTCATTGGAGCACTAAGCTGTGGTTGTGCAACCTTGCTATGTGCTAGACCAGCCATAGATGGATTGAAATTTGTCTGACAGCAGGAACCAGCTGAATTTTGATCCATGTATGGGAAGACTAGTTGTACTGAAGTCAATCTATTGATTGACTTTGGTAAAACCAGCTTGTCAAGGTTTTTTTTTTTTTTTTGTTGTATGATCACCGCCACCAGCTATAGCCAGCAGCAGTGATCATTGTATTCTGACAGCAGGGAAACCCCCGCCAGCTGTCAGAATACAATAGATCAACAGGAGGAATTCCCCCATCAACACTGACTGTGTTAATGGGAGAATCGAACAATTTTTCTTTTGTTTAACCCATGGCTGAAGGAAAGAAAATGGTGTAATGTATGTCTATCCTAAGTAAGGCTATGCTTAGATGAGCAGTGGATCCCTTCTCAGAGGCAGATTCGAATAGAGTTTTTTTTATTTTTTATTTTTTTTGACACTGCGCCAGTCCTGAGGAGCTGCGGGCAGGAGTTTTTAGGCGAGTCCGCGGCTTCGGCCTAGTCCGCGAGGCCGAAGCCGCGGCCTCGCCTAAAAACTCCTGCCTGCAGCTCCTCCGGTGAAAAAAAAAAAAAATCTAAAAAAATCGATTTGCTTAAATTTTTAATCGATTTGACCTCTCAACTCGATTCAAGATTTAAATCGATTTTTTTCCCCAGCCCTTCGTGGAAGACCCCAGGAAGAAAATAAAAATATAAAAAAACGAAATGAACAAATTTTATATGAAAAAGTGCACTCTAGTAGGCTTGAAGTGGGATACTTGTAGCCTCATGGATAATAATAAAATAATATGGTAAAAAAGCGATGGAGCCTCAGGGGTATTAGGAATGGCGTAAGAGACAATAGACATGTATGGGCGCAATAGCAGGGGCGAAGCCCTTATCTTATAATAAAACTGGTATGTAAGAAAAAATATAATGAGTGTCTATAGCCACAGAATTGAAATATGGGTGTCATACACAGACATCTACTAGAATTAGAAAATATACAGAAATCCAACAAGATGATGTTTAAAAAAGAGTCAATGTATAAAAATATATATTAAAAATAAGATAAAAGTGCTGAAGTACTCTCCAATGCCTTTTACGGTGCCATTTGAGCTCATACAAAATGAATGGGCTCAAATTGCACTGCAAAGAATCGCATGCGGGTTGGACAGGAATGCAGTGCGATTCCTGTCTAAATGCCATGTGGTTTCCAACACCCCTTCTATATGAACCCAGGCTGATGTCACTATGATAAGCCTGGGTTCACACAAGAGCGACGGGGGAAACGCATGCAATACGTACAGGAATCCTACTGCATTCCTGTACAAATCGCAACGCATTTCTGTTCAAATCGCATGCGATTCTTTGCAGTGCAGTTTGAGCCCATTCATTTTGTATGGGCTCATATCGCACAGCAAAGGTATCGTTTTCAGGTATCGGAGCATTTGCATGAGTACTTATGCAAATGCTCAGTATCGGCACCAATACCAGCATCTGGTGCAACCCTAATTTCAAGTACAGCGGGGCTAAGCAATAAAAAAACAAAACGTGTTTGTGTGTGTTTTCAGCTGCTTATATAGCTGCTTTCCTGGAGATAGGTCTACTGATCCTATGGTAGATTCATATTTCTGTGTATTTCTGTTTATTTTTGCAGCAGCTATCATCATTTTTATCATTGTGTAAAAACAAGCGCTCTCTGATTCATATGTATTTGCGGTTAAAGTGGACAAGAATTAGTTGCTGACATTGTTCCTTAAATTTAATGTATCATTCTTAGTCATAGCTAAGCACTGCTAATGTCACCTCTACTGTGCAGCAGTGTGTGTGTATGTGTGTGTATGTGTATATATATATATACAGATTTGGAGTGTTTTTGCAGATAAGAGTGGGCAAATATTGCCAAGTCAAGATGCGCCATGCTGACTCATACCCAAAAAGACTGAGTGCTGTAATAAAATCAAAACCTGTGTACAGGTTATGTCAGGCACCCCATTTTTATGACTGATATTCTGGTCAACCCCAAAAAAATGGACAACCAAGTCCATTGTAATGTCCATGTCCAAATGTAAAAGCAGCACATTTCAATAAGACACCATGTAAAAAATAGCATTTTATTCAATTATTTTTATTGCATTAAAACAGAAAACCACTAAAAAACGCATAACAAATGTACTAAAATGCTCAAACTTTTAAATCCAATGTTTCCATGCATTTCTTTGGAACAGAAAAAGCCTAAAAAAAATCACCAATCTGCCTGATTTTGAGCTACAAAAAAAGTTCCAGAACTTTTTGGAGCATCAGGTGTTTGGTTTCAGGTGACGTGTAGTGGAGATCTGAACCAACTCCATAGGAAATAATTGATTTTTTTTTTATTTTTTATTTTTTTTTTTCTCCCTGAGCATGTTGGAGCTTCAAGCTCCAAAACGTTGAGGTGTGAATGGGGCCTAAGACTGAGCACATAGTATGTTGGGTATAGTATGTTGGGTGCTGATTGCAGATGGGATGTATATTCTATCTCCTCTGACACTATGGAAGATGAGGAGAAGACGCCTCTGACTAGAATATTTGCTCAGGAGATTCTTGAGCCATAACAGTGGTCTCCTTGTGTTGTCTGTCTAGACCTCTGTATAGAGCCACAGTCTATTTACACAGGAGGTCCCTCCTTCACAAAGACACACTCTGCGTTTTTCTAGGGTCTGTGTGAAAATATACACGTGCAGAAGGATATGTCCTCCTGGAATATTGGGAGAAGCTCTGCTTTACAGGTTGTCTCCGCAGAATCTTCTATGATGTCTCTCTGCTCATTGTCATACACTTGTGCTTTGTGTGACTTCCTCACTTTGATCCTCCACTTTCACTTCATTTTGTACTTTGTCCACCTGCATTCCTCATGTGACAATGACCCACACAAAGGTCCCACTGTAAACCTCCCTATTGCCTTTGGAATGTTCCCCAGCCAGAAGACCACGCTGCTTTTAATCTGAAAACTTTAATCTGAAAATTAGGTCCTGCTAGATCACTTCAGGCCCCTTTTTGTAGGTAAAGCATTAAAAAAAAGTGCCTATACTGTTTATTCTCCATTAATACAATGCCTCACCCTGCTCTGCACATACTCAGTTGCTCCTCTATTTTTCAGCACAAAAATGTAGAGGACAGTCTAGGGGTAGCCTAAAGATTTACTGCTGTTCAGGGGCTCTGGGCTTCTGCAAAATGGCAGCCTCCAGCAAGAAGAAACAGGAGCAATGCTGGAGGCAATTTACAGCACACACTCATTTTGGTAGCAGAATTACTAATGTGGAATGTGTGTTCCTTGCTAAAGAACATTATTTTTTTTTTTTTTTATCAAGTTATGGGTAAAGTTTCGCTTTAACAGACTACCCTGTCCAGCAAAAGTAGAAGTTAGAGGGTTAAGAGAAACCATTTAACACTGGCGGGGGGTGGGGGGGGGGGGTGGGGGGTGTGTGCAATAATCAGCTTTTATTAAGTTGTGCAAAACCTTTATCCCAAAAGGAAAGAAACTGTTCTTGTAACTGCTTACAAAGTGTTATCTGGAGTGCAGCTTTAATCCTGTAAAGACGGTCTTACATGGTTTGACTGTTCAGCAAGGACTGGCTGAGATTCGAACCATCTATGGGCAGGCTGTTTGTACCCAAGTTGAATTTCTAGCTTGCGATAATCATTGTGTTCTCCGAGCAGGTACAGCTTCCCCCACCCCTTGCGAGAACACAATATCTCGGCAGGAGGTATTCCCCCATAAACCCTGACTGTGCTGATGGGGTATCGTCAGACCCTGAAGAAGAGGTCAAGTCCCTCGAAACGTTTCAGGCCTATGTCATTCCTCTGTGTTATGAGTCTGGAGCTGGATTTATTCCGACAAGCTTGTACCTATGTTGGTTTGTGAGAATATTACCTATTACTTGAATAATTAATAAAGGATATTGAAGGGCTAATGCACTAGGCTGGTGGGCCCTCTGTTTGTTTTATGGTTGCATTGTGACCGTCTCAAGCTGGCCGTACACAGATTGAATTGCAACTGACTTCTGCTGAATCATCTGAAATGTGTTCTGTGGGTGGTCCTGTCGGCACTACGTGGCTCGACCAAAAGCCGATTTGTTTTTTTTATTTTTTTGTTTGTTTTTTTTTCAATTGACTTTGGTTAAAAGAAGCTGTGTGGAAAATTCTTGGCCAAACAGCATTAACATCTAGTAAAATGCAGACACTGTGTGAGTGCCACCCATTAAAATACAATTGCCGACACCACAGATTTGCCCGTCCGCACTGGTTACTGTGGATGGGGAAATCTCGCACATTTATAGTGTTTATGGCCAGCTTTCCTTATTCATTAATCTTCAGGTGTAGATAGGTTGTTGGCTTTGATCCAAAACATGATAGACAAAGTCTGATATATTCTGCATTGCCTTTGTATCCAATAACTGCTTGTTTATGAGCCTCCCAGTACGAGAAGTCTGTGCACAACTCCTCTGTCCTGACTCAGAAATCATTTCTTTTCATTCAATGAATACACAACAAAAGAATAATCTGGGTATCTGAGTATATTCTGGTTTCCAGGGAGTCGCAGAGACTCTTGTGGGACTGAAGAGGTGAAAGGAGGCTCCCAGGTGGGTGGGATGTATCTGCTGAGGGTTCTTGTATTCCTGAACAGTGCAGGTATTGAGAAGCAGAGGAGTCCTCACTACGACTGAAATCCATCTCCAACACATCTGCAGGTTCATCTCCAATAAACACAAAAGCCAGAGATTTCCATTTTTAGACACATTTTTTTTTTTTATCGTTGCTTTTGTTGTTTATAATGTATTGTTTTTGTTTTAACCACTTTAAGGGCCAGTTCACACCACAAGCAGTCCAGTGCGTTTTGTTTTTTTTCTGCATCAAAAACGCATAGATAGTAGGTTATATTGTTTCCAATGGCATAGTTCACACCAATGCGGTCAGTTCCAGTAGAACGTGCTGCATTTTTCCTATACTGGAACGCGGTAAAACGCATCAAACACGCACCAGACCCCAGTAGAGTGGAAAAGAGAAGGGGGGGGGGAAGCATCTGGAATGCCTCAGGAAACGCATCGAAATTTCTCCGGAGCGCGCTAGCTTTTTGCTAGAAATTTAATTTGAACCCCACACAGTTGTTCTTAGTTTCTGTCAGTAAATTTTGTAAATAAGTAATTTTTCTCATTCACTGATGGGCCCTGATAGGCTGCACTGATGTGGCACTGATAAGGCGGCACTGATGGGCACTGAAAGACAGCAGTGACTGGCATCGCTAGTGGGCACTGATTTGTGTCACTGATTGGCACTAATTGGGGGCTTTGATCAGTGCCCTGATTACATGTCCGGGTGTTTCCTGCGAGGAGATGCCGCTGATGTGCGCTGATGAGGTAGCACTTATGGCACTGATAGGCTGAACTGATGGGCAGCACTGATTGCCTGCACTGACTGGCATGGCTAATGGGCACTGATTGGTGGCATTTGTGGGCACTGGTGGGCACTGATTCCTGCTACTGGTGGGCACTGTATGCTGGCATTGGTGGGCACTGCATTGTGACACTATATTTCTTTATTGTAATCAAGGCACTGATGATCAGTGCCCTGATTACATTCCTAGATGTCCCCCTGTGAGGAGATACCGCTGATCGACTCTCCTCGCCACACACTGTCAGTGTGAGGCGAGGAGAGCTGATTACCTGCATCCCCGTGTTTACATGTGACCGGCTGTGATTGGACACGGCCGATCACATGGTTAAAGAGCCGCGGAAGCGGCTCTTTACACAGATCGGGGTCGCGCTGTGTCCTAGCAACACGGCGCGGCCGCCGCGCGCCCGGTCTGAGACGCCGTCATATGACAGCGTCCCAGAACAGGAGCCGCACTGCCTCGCCATCATTTGACAGTGGGCGGGCGGCAACCAGTTAAACGCCTTTACAGGTTACCAGTTTAGAGATTCACATGAGGTCTGGCACTAGACTTATTGCTCTCACTCTGATGTTTGCGACGATACCTCACAAGTGAGGTGTGATTACCTTTTACATATACGTGTAGGAGTTGCGTATGCATTCGCAATTGCGCGTAAGAACAGGTTGGGGGGCCAGGGGCACTTTACTTTTTTTTTTTTTTTTTTTTTTTTTTTTATATTTTATCCAAAACTTTTTTTTTTTCTACACTGTCTCTTTTAATTTTTGTTTTATTTGATTAAAAACTTTTTTTTTTTTTTTTTTGCTATCACAGTGAATGAACAACATCCCTTGTGACAGCTTGGGCCGTGACAGGTCCTCTTTCAGTGTCCTAAGGTAGCGATACACATTTTGTCCTGCTAACCAAGAGAAGATCAGATGATTACCCAATCCATGCTAAACCGTGTGGACAGAGGAGTCGCCACCGCTGACTATTGTATTCGGACAGCTGGTACCCAGGACTCTCAGAATACTCATCTGATAGGATCCAATCATTGTTCAGCTAAGAATTTCCCACCCAGCTCAGTTGATGTTTCGGTTGACTTTTGTTGAGTTGGGTGTTGCTGACAGAGCCCTTCATGGCTGGAATTTCAGGCAATTCAGTAGGAGTCTGCCACAGTTCAAGCCGTGTATGGGTAGAAAGACAGAGGATCAGTATGATCTATGGAAACTAGCATTTCTCTAAAGTTGGTCAGCAGAGGACCCTAAAAAAATGCCCTTTTCCAACCCCCTTATGCTGGCAGGAGCCTGCTCTTTAAATGGGCTGTGCTGCCTGGGACCAGAAGGAGGGACTCCTGATTTGTGTGGCACTGTGATTGGCTGCAAAGTGACAACGTCATTGGAAAATGTGTCCTACCAGCTCTCAACTGTCAATACATGACTGTGAGCTGTTTGTGACAGCTCAGTCACAGTTCTAGGGGTGTCGATGGAGCGCAGGGCAGAGTTAAGCTGGCCATACACCATACAATTTTCCTGTCCAATTTTCTTTAGATTTACCTTCAACTATGTAGTACAAGGGCCTGCCTGATTGCATCCAAATTGAAAGTGTTTAGGTTTGACCTCCTATTATATGGTTTTGGTAAATCTAAAGGAAAGTTGAACAGGAAAATTGAATAGTGTATGGCCAGCCTAAGACAGGGACACATATAAGCAGTGGCTGGGTGTTAAACTGTTACTTAACCCAGGACCCTGCATTCACTATAGCAAAAAGAAAAAACGACTCCTGCGCACAAGTGGATCACCTTACAAATAGTACGACAACACAGGCCTTGCTGCCCTCAAGGACGGGGAATCCTAGTAGTGTGCCTCACATAAATGGGGACTGCTGAAGGAGAGTTCACTGCTAAGCTCTGATGTAGAAGTGATGTTCCCATCGAAACGCGTTAGCTGATAGTGATGCTTGTGCGTTCCTCCACGACCCTTGGAAGGTATCGCTCATCCTAGGTCGCATGCTGTTAGTCGGTGCACTTTCACGTTGTGCCTGCCTCTACAATTGCTTATGAGTTTTTTTTTTTTTGTTTTTTTTTTATCATTTTATTCAATAAATATTTTAAAAGATAATGCACAAGGCTGGTGCGCCCCTTTTTTCTCTTTTCTCTCCCTGCATTCACTATATCTGGTCTCCCACAGTACACAGAACATGGAAATGCCATAGTTTTAGCAAATATCAACAGCTAATTTACTTGTTCTCATCAGCAGTTAGTGCAGTCTTGTGACTTCTATTAGTGTCTGGTTAAAGTTTGTAGGAGGAGTTTTCATTCTACTCTGAATGTCCTATGAAGCTGCATGACTCCTGGCCCTCTGTCTGGACAGTGCTGATTGGCCCCTGTGAGAATCACATGCACCCCCCCCCCCCCCCCCAAAAACAAAAAACTCCCAAAAAAACTCTTAGCAATACACACCAAACTGAGCATGCGCAGACTGCCTCCTAGGTTCTGTTCTATTGGGGACTGTGGAAAGAAGGGGAGGATCAGAGAAGACAGGATCAAACAGCCTTTTTAAACAATGCAGAGGATTAACCCCTTAGGTTCCACAGTGAGTATAACAAGCATGCTTTACTGCATATACAGACTGATTTTACTGTTGAGTTTAGTAATAAGGCCCACCTGCCCTGCTGCCACATATACTGTACATATAGCTGTCTTATGATTTTCACATTTACATGCTGGTGTCTTATTTCCTTAACAACATTACATATAGAGATTTGTATTTTATTCCGGTATCGGCCATCTATTTCTCTGACAAAGATGCGACAAGCATCTTTTGACTATTTAACAAATATGGTTTTATTGAAGTTTTTGGGAATTGAATGAGCACACGTTTTGGATCATTTTCTGTGTGGTTATATACAATGGGAAAGCTCTGTCATCTCTTTCCATCTGTGCTCCTCATAAGTAGCGCCATACCAGTGTAAAACATGCCCCAGTGCTGTGTGTGGTTTCAGCGAGAGAATGACCACAACGCAGCGACAAATGCGTTTCAGATGTTTTCAGAGTTATGACAGGTTGTTCAGTATTGCAGGAATAACATTGCAGATCCTTCTAAGCCTGGATGGCACTAGGAAGGTGCTGGTTGTGTCAGTGACATCCTTTTATCCAGCAATCGGCATTGCATACTCTGTGAGGTCTATTAACATTCTTTAACATTCACACAGCCATCGAGAATAATCACTGCAATTTGTTTATTACATTTATTTCTTCTGATCGTCAGCTCCATCGTTGTAATACAATATTTTCCTGAAATACCTTAATTGGGAAAATACCATATTATGGCCAATAGATGGAGCTGATGATCATGGGAAAGAAAGGCAAATTATGGGGATTATTTGTGATGGCTGTGTGAATGCTTGAGACATGTTTTCTATAGACAAAAAAAATATTACCGGGGGGGGGCGGACTTTTTAGGCTGAGAAACACTGGAGAGGAAGTAACAGTATAAAAATATAAATTTATTGAAGGTTACAAATACATAAAACTAAGAATGAAGATTTTTATCTTGAACAGTTTGTTTATGTGTTAGTTATGTGTGTCTAATGACATTATATCTCATATCAGATAGAGAAACATATTCTCTTATCTGTCTCGTCTGTGAACCTTGGCCGTGTCCTGAGGAAGCCTAGCGGCGAAACGCGTAGACATACAAGGGCTCACTGCACAATATTCATAGATGCATTTATGTTATAATCTTCATTCTTACTTTTATGTATTTGTAACCTTCAATAAATTTATATTTTTATACTGTTACTTCCTCTCCAGTGTTTCTCAGCCTAAAAAGTCCGCCCCCTGGTTGTGTCTTCATATATTTACGGACGTGGCCTATTTTTGCACTTTCTTCTTTGTCTACATGTTTTCTATAAGTAGACCCCAATTTGTAGTATTAGCAAGGAAAGCGGTGGTCGCTATGTAGCCAATTTGCTATGAGGTCATTGTGTAGGCACCTCTAAAGTATAAAATGTACATTTATTTTCAGTGTGCGCTGTGCAGCTCTGGGTCGGATCTGGATTTTAACACAAAGCAGATCTACATTGGGGCTGCACATAGCAGTGACACCTGGTTGCCGGTGATGGATCCACCATCCTTGATTTGATCGATCATGGTCATGAGTCACTTTTTTGCAAATCCATTAGGGCTGCAACTAACGATTATTTTCATAATCGACTTGTTGGCCGATTATTGTTTCAATTAATTGATTAATCTGTTAATAACCTTAAAAGAAGTGTGGTGTATAATTTAGTTAATTTGTAAAGTTTTTAAAAAAAGGCAATTTATTCTTGTATATCTCTATGCAGTGGTAAATAAAAATAACCAACTATATGGTTAGGGAGCAAAGTATCTAATCCACTCTGAGAATAACAGACAGAAGAGATATACTGTATATACTATAAGAGGAGGGATAAGAACGTTCATTCGATTTTCTAATCGTTAGTGGGGTCAAATCGACGTTCATTTTCAACCACAGTGACGGGAAAATTTGGAAATAGAAAACTTCTTGGTTAAAGAAATTTTCAGACAGTGTATGTGGTTTTCGTTCAGAAATTACAATTATTTAAAAACCGAATGTTAAAAACAAGTGAAAATTTCGAACATATCGAATGTACAAAGATTTTTCGTCTGAATATTCTCATCTGAAAATTGATCGGTGTGGCCAGCATAAGGCCCGGTGCACACCTATGCAGTTTGCTTTTGATCTGTTTCTGCAGTGCTTTTTGCTGTGCGTTTTGATTTTTGCGCACGTGATTTTGCTGCGATTTTGTGTTTTTGCATTTTTTATTTTTTTTTAGCCAATTTGTTGTTGGGCAGATTAAAAAACACAAATGGCTGCAAAAATGCATTACATGCTTTTCTGCAGCTTCTCCGTTGAAGTATATTGAAACAAAAAAAGCACTGTTTTGCGTTAAAAAAAAAAAAGTCACTGACGCTTTCTAAATATGTAGCGGTTGAAAAAGCATGGATGTGAAGGTGTCCCATAGGAAACCATGTAAATGAACTGTAGTCCGTTTCTGCAAAAAACACATAGATGTGAACCAGGTCTAAGACGTTTAGTAACATAATGGAAAACATAAAAAAACGAATATTAGCCCTTTATAGTACAAAAAAAGCAAATAATCACTACTGTAGGGGGTTCATTTTTTTTACTGTAGAACTGTGAGAGACATAGTTACAGTAGCGATTATTTGCTCTTTTTGTACTATAAAGGGCTCATTTTAGTTTTTTTTTTTTTTTTTTTTTTTTTATCGATTATGAAAATAGTAATCGATTAATTTCATAATTGATTAGTTGTCGATTAATCGATTAGTTGTTTCAGCCCTAGAATCCATATCCCTACCTTGGTGTGTAGGCTTATGTATGAGAAGCTGTGTATACTAACCCATTAAAGAACTGTATGGAATGTGCCTCTGTTCCCATGTATAGAACCTCGTATGTTGAAATGTATGTATTGTATACATGTATGCAGAACGAATGGTCCTGGGAGCTGTAAATACATGGTGTGTGATGATCTACTGAACAGATGTTTACCATCCTGCTGGGAAAATCTCTTTAACATCTCCAAGTGGTATTTTACTTGAAAGCTAAATATCTCCTAGTACATGCTTCTGGAAAATGGCTGAGGCCGCTAATATCTGCTTTAATTTGGAGCTTTGTGGTAGCTGACTTTATTATAGTAATTGAGCGGTTGGCTTTGTATTTTTGTTTTATGTTAGTAATGTGAATGATGGAAGGTTTCCACTGCAGTTTTTTGGATTTTTCTGTAATGAGGTTAAATTCTAGCGAGTTTAAAGTTTGGGTTAACATAGAGCTGGGTGATTTTTCTAAAAAAAAAAAAAAAAAGAAAAAAAAAAAAAAAAGAAAATCTGCGATTTTCTTAAAAAAAACTTGATTGATGATTCGAATCGAGGTTTTTAGGCGAGGCTTCGGCTTCCGTGGACTAGGCCGAAGCCGCGGCCTCGCCTAAAAACTCCTGACCGCAGCTCCTTAGGACCGGCGCTGTGGAAAAAAAAAAAATCTAAAAAAATCGATTTGCTTAAATTTTGAATTAATTTGACGTCTCGACTCGATTTAAGATTTAAATCGATTTTTTTCCCCAGCCCTAGGTTAACAACATTTTAACCATTTAAGGACCGAGCCTCTTTCTGAGATTTGTTGTTTACAAGTTATAAACAGTTTTTTTTTTTTTTTTTTTTTTTTTTTTTTGCTAGAAAATTACCCCCAAATATTATACTTTTTTTTTTTTTTTTTCTAACACCCTAGAGAATAAAATGGCGGTCGGTGCAATACTTTCTGACACACCGTATTTGCGCAGCGGTCTCACAAGCGCACTTTTTTTGGAAAAAATACACTTTTTTTTAATGAAAAAATAAGACAACAGTAAAGTTAGCCCATTTTTTTTTTATATTGTGAAAGATAATTTTACGCCGAGTAAATTGATACCCAACATGTCACGCTTCAAAATTGCGCCCGCTCGTGGAATGGCGACAAACTTTTACCCTTAAAAATCTCAATAGGCAACGTTTAAAATTTTTTACAGGTTGCATGTTTTCAGTTACAGAGGAGGTCTAGTGCTAGAATTATTGCTCTCGCTCTACCGATCGTGGCGATCCCACACATGTGTGGTTTGAACACAGTTTTCATATACGGGTGCTACTCACGTACGTGTTCGCTTCTGCACACAAGCTCGACAGGACGCGGTTAATGTGTGTTTTTTTTTTTTTTTTTTTGTTTTTTTTTTAAAATTTTACCTTTTTTATTTTTACACTGTCCTTTTTAAAAAAAAAAATTGTGTCACTTTTATTCCTATTACAAGAGATGTAAACATCCCTTGTAATAGAAAAAAAGCATGACGGGACCTCCTTAAATATGAGATCTGGGGTCAAAAAGACCTCAGTTCTCATATTTACACTAAAATGCAATAAAAATAAATAAATGGCCTTTTAAGAGCTATGGGCGTAAGTGACATTTTGACGTCGCTTCCGCCCTGCAATGGTATGGAGATAGTGAGGGCCATCTTCCCCTCACTCATCTCCATACCCAGCCAGCAGAAGGACCCGATCGCTGCCGACGGCTCCGGTAAGCGGCGGAGGACACAAGAGCGCGGCGGGAGGGGGGGTGCCCCTCTCTCGACGCAGATAATCGTGATCTTGCGGCGAATCCGCCACAGAGACCACTATTATCGGAAACCAGACCACCGGCAGAAGAGGATACCAGGGTTATGGCAGCTAGCTGCTGCCATAACAAAGATATCCCTCTTCAAAGTTAAGATGTATGCGTGCGGTGGTCCGGAAATGGTTAAGTTGCTTTGTACAGCAAAGCACCCCCAAATTTGGTGTTTATCTCATAAAGCAGGGGTACCCAGCCTTTTGAAGTGCGAGGGCCACTTGAGTGGATGACAGGTCCGTCGGACACAGCCTACACTGAGCCCTCCAATCTGATCTGCCCAGACGGAAGGGGACAGATTCCCTTCCTTTTTTTTTTGTGGATTGCATTGGAGGTAGGTGGGTGTAACATCTGCCGCTCCATAGAGGTGAATGGAGGGTTCGATTGGGTCCGCCTGCAAAATGGACAGGCGGACTCGATCGGACAGATTGTGTGAAAGGGGCCTAAGGCTGCCACAGACTAACTAACCACTGCCACTAACCCACAGATGCACCAGCGGATCAGTTAGAAAGCAACCTAGTAACCACTGCAGAAGAGATCTGCCCATATATACCCTGTGATTTTAGAATATAAACTGACCTTTTAATAATCATCTTCCATTCAGAAATGCAGGTTGTGCCGGATGTTGCTGTCCAAGGCGGAGTGCAAATGTTATGACTCCGCCTGGGACAGAAGCCAGCACTATACGGGAAGCATCGGCTTATGTGGCTCTGCTCCTTCCACAGCGGTGCTTCCTCGAACACTGAAGCTCCGGGATAGTGGGTGGGGGACCCCTGAGATCTTGGCTTGCTGACCCGCCTAACCAGAGCAAGAGGTCGCGGGCCACATCAGAGGGCCAGCACTTGGGCACCCCTGTCATAAAAGGCTCCTGTGGCAAGATATCTGCACAGGGGCATTAGGATTCCTCAATATCTGTTTTTTTTTTTGCAAACAAGAACAGGTCCAGCCTAGCTGAAAAGAGCTTTCCTTACCCTTAAAAGCCATTAAAATGAACTACACGCTCAAAAAAAAAAAAACAAAAAAAAAAACAAAACCCACTTTTGACAAAATGATCTACTAAGCAGCTGAACACTTAGATTCATCCACAAAAAAAAGATTTATTCAGTGCACCGGTATAAGTGAGACTACTAACAAACTTCAGCAAACAGTTATGCCCTGTACACGCGGTCGGATTTTCCGACGGAAAATGTGTGATAGTACCTTGTTGTCGGAAATTCCGACCGTGTGTGGGCTCCATCACACATTTTTTCCATCGGAATTTCCGACACACAAAGTTTGAGAGCTTGCTATAAAATTTTCCGACAACAAAATCCGTTGTCGGAAATTCCGATCGTGTGTACACAAATCCGACGCACAAAGTGCCACGCATGCTCAGAATAAATTAAAGCGGAGTTCCACACAAAAATGGAACTTCCGCTTTTCGGAACCCTCCTCCCCTCCGGTGTCACATTTGGCACCTTTCAGGGGGGAGGGGGGTGCAGATACCTGTCTAAGACAGGTATTTGCACCCACTTCCGGCATAGACTCCCATGGGAGTCTACGCCTCTTCCCGTCCCCACCGCGCTGTCTCCTGGGAACACACAGCTCCCAGGAGAGAGTGGGGACCACTTGGGACGCGCAGCGCGACTCGCGCATGCGCAGTAGGGAACCGGGAAGTGAATCGGCAACGCTTCACTTTCTGATTCCCTCACCCAGGATGGCGTCGCCTGCCGACATCGCTGGACCCTGGGACAGGTAAGTGGTCATGTATTGAAAGTCAGCAGCTGCAGTATTTGTAGCTGCTGGCTTTTAATATTTTTTTTTTTTTTTTGGCGGTGTGGGTGGACCCCCGCTTTAAAGAACGAAAGCTTTTGGCTACTGCCCCGTTTATAGTCCCGACGTACGTGTTTTATGTCACCGTGTTCAAAACGATCGGATTTTCCGACAACTTTGTGTGACCCTGTGTATGCAAGACAAGTTTGAGCCAACATCCGTCGGAATAAATCCATGGATTTTGTTGTCGGAATGTCCGGCGGTGTGTACGGGGCATTAGTATGCCATAATAAGTCCATAAACTGTGAATGAATATTAAAAAGTTCTGTAATATTGATTCTTCGCAGTATCTTGCACCAATGCACATAAAAGTGCCGTGACACACAACACCACTGCTTCTGTTAGATGCACCACATGTGTCTCCACACAGACAAACAAATGCGCTTACCCCTCCAAAGACCTTCACGTTATAAGAGGTCTTGAGCTTGCCAGTTGTAACACGTTTTCCTCAGGTCAATAATGCACTTTTCCTCCTCTGCTCCATCAGAGACCAAAATAGACATTCCTAGTGCTCACTGTATAATGTTTTATTAAACTATTCAGGAATATTGTACTAAGGTGACATATAGGATGATGCAGCAACCAGGCACATGTTTGTGTATACCCTCAACACTGACTCACAGAACGGCTTCTGAGGTAGCGTGATGACGACATGAGCCTGTCTCCACCTTATGCGTTACGCCTACAAGATGAGGCTTCATTTGTGGAAACGTCATCGTTTTTTTCCCCAGATTTACTCGTATATCTGCACCTGCCTCATAATATCAGATGAACTTATTCTCCCAGCTAGAATTTATAATTTTTATCCACCTTAAAAAAAAGTGGAGTGAGACTACTGGACTGGGATGCAGACTCAGGGTTCTTGAAAGGAGAATCCTGTGACTTGAAGAAATTTAAAGCGGGGGTTCACCCACACCGCCAAAAAAAATAAATATTAAAAGCCAGCAGTTACAAATACTGCAGCTGCTGACTTTTAATACATGGCCACTTACCTGTCCCGGGGTCCAGCGATGTGGGCAGGGGACGCCGAGAACCCGCTCGGTTCTCGGCAGCTGCCGCCGCCATCCTGGGTGAGGGAATCAGGAAGTGAAGTGTTGCGGCTTCACTTCCCGGTTCCCTACTGCGCATGCGCGGGTCGCGCTGCGCGTCCCTAGTTGTCCCCGCTCTCTCCTGGGAGCTGTGTGTTCCCAGCAGACAGCGCGGTGGGGACGGGAAGAGGCATAGACTCCCATGGGAGTCTATGCCGGAAGTGGGTGCAAATACCTGTCTTAGACAGGTAACTGCACCCCCCTCCCCCCTGAAAGGTGCCAAATGTGACACCGGAGGGGGGGAGGGTTCCGAAAAGCGGAAGTTCCATTTTTGTGTGGAACTCCGCTTTAAGTGAGATATAGTAGATAAGTGAAGTTGACGTAGAGACGGGTTATCCAACTTATTCACAATGCTTGAAACCTATGGCCATGGTTCATAGACCATGAAAATCAAGTCGCATATGGTAAAACAAATAGAACCCCCCTTCTTCCTATCCAAGGGGATATAATTCCCAATTATTGGACAGACCAGAAAAGATGAAAAAAAAAACAAGCTTTCAACAGAGCCATTCCTCAAATCCACCATTGCCATCTACCATTTGGATGCATTTGGTTCAGAGGTGACCAGTATTTGGTATACTGAACATGTTTCCACCTTGCTGTGAATTAATATTCCATGGCAAGGTCCACCTACCCTTGTTTTGTGGTTATAACACAGGAAATAGACGCATCCTTTTATCGTTGTTTTATACCATTTTTTTTTTTAAAGGTGTTTATGATTTTTCATAAACACAAAAACAAACAATATAGTACACTACAAAGACATTATTGAAATGCAGCAAATAAACATATTATGTCTTTTAGACCCACATGGCCGATGGGAAGTATTGTTCCTTCTCAATATATTCAAATTCCCACACAACCAACAAGAATGGTGGCGGGGAATGGGACCATCATGAACTGGGTCCTAAAGGTACAGTTACCAAAAAACAAACCAAACCACACACGCACACCCTCATCCCACCCTACCCTAATACCACAGTGCCACGGTCCCAAACTTTGCAAAACAAAAAAATAATACCATACATGGCCGCAAAGTATTAAAGGCCGATCTTGATCAGTTCAGCTGCGAGGACAAAACTGTACCCCAAAATGATTTAGAGACATCCAACCATGGTTGCCACACTTTTTGGTAAATCTTTTCGAGCATGCTTTACTTTTATATATTGGCTTGAATTTTGGAGCTCCCCATTAATAATACGGTACAAAGTTTGAGTCGTTGGGGAGGTAGCATCCTTCCAGTGCAACAATATAACTTTACGTGCATAGTACAGGACTGTGCGAATTAAGGTCTGGGCATGAGTCCTATGTACAAAGTCATTCAATATGCCCAAAAGTCCCACTTTTGGGGTCTGTGGTAGCAGAAGGGCAAGCTGGTTGTCAAAAAACCTAAACAATTCCTTCCAGTAAGAAGTCAGTCCCGGGCAGCTCCAAAACATGAAATAAATCAGCATTAGCTAGGTTACATCTGGAGCAGACTGCAGCGATTCCTAAACCCATACGAGCCAGCTTAGATGGTGTATAGTATAGATGATGAATAAATTTAAATTGAATAAATTGATCAGCAGTGCTAATAATATCCTGAAAACAGACCTCGGTGGCTTCTTCCCAACCCTCTTCAGTAAGCTCGGGCATCAACACCAACCATTTATCATATGAGTTCTGAAATGGGGTCCGCACCCACCAAGGAAAGACGACTATAAAAGGTTGTTACTAATTTAGTAAGTTCAGGATCGGATAGTAGGTCTTCCATTGGAGACTCTGTAAACTCTATAGTCAGGGACCCGAACTGCGTCTGGATGGCATGTCGAAGTAATAAGTATTTGAAAGAATTTATGGTCAATGCCATGACCCCCCACCCCCCCAAAGGACACAAAATTATTCCCACAAACAATTTGTGAGAGATGGGTGACTTTAAAGCGAACCCACTGTTGCGAGCATGGGTGCCCATAGAGCTCAGGGAGGCTGGGGTTTTTCCAGAGGGGAGTTTGTGGTGACATTCCCTGAACTGTGATCGTAAGCCTTTTATCCCCTTCTCTCCAGGCTAGAAAACCCACATCTATAGGGGAATGTCGGGAACACTTAGATTTAGTCGCGCTATGCAACTCATCTTTGAGAGAGGCAGCAGGGCCAAAGAAGGCTAACAGGAGAGCAGTGGTTGGGGTCTGAGGGTCAGAGTGCAACCAATCGTAGACATAGCCAAGTTGGGACGCAATAAAATAGTTATGTAAATTTGGGTCAGTAAGACCTCCCTTTAATTTAGATGCCTGTAGAGATGACTTGCCAAACCCTGGTTGGGTATTATTCCATAGGAAAGAGGATAGGGTGGATTAAATTGTCAAAAAGAGTTTTTTAGTAATAAAAAACGAAGCAGCTCTAAAGCAATATAAAAATGTTGGCAAATAAATAATTTTAAAAATATTAATGCGGCCTATATGGTTCAGAGGCAGCGTTGACCATGTGCAAAGTTTGTCCGTCATCTGTTTGATTATTGGGGTAATATTAAGGTCTTCATATTTGGAGAGCTCATTATGGATCTGAATACCCAGGTACTTGAAAGATTGAGTCGTTTGTAGGTTAGAACCCCTTAGGTAGTCATCAGAAAAGGAGGACCAATAGGGAAGGCTGTAGATTTGTCCCATCTGACCTTCAGATTTATAACTTAAAGCAGGGGTCTCCAAACTTTCTAAACAAAGGACCAGTCTACTGTCCTTCGGGCTTTAGGGGAGCCGGACTGTGGCCAGTGGGAGTAGAAAATGCCCTGGCGTCAGTGGGAGTAAATAGTGCAGCATCCTTGATTCTAGTGGGAGGAAAAATGGCCCATTGTTGGTCTTTAAGGGAGGAATGGCGCCCCACCATTGGTGCCTGTGGGAGCAATGGCGCCCCATCATTGGTGCCTGTGGAAGCAATGGCGCCCCAAGGGCCAGATAAAGTCAAGCAAAAGGGCACATCTGGCTTGCAGACCGAAGTTTTGAGATCACTGCCCTAAGGAGTCAGAGAAAGCCAGATGGATACTTAACTATGTGTGGATTGAATCATCTATAGATGATTGTCTTTCAAATTGGCATCCATTGTTATGTCTGCAGATACCGCTGCACAGTCTTTCTCTGTAAGGTAGTTGATTGCCCAGCTTGCATTGTGTTGGGCCGTCATTGTTGTAAAGGTGGCCATGTTGGTGAGATTGGGATACAGTTCTAAGTCTTTGGGCACAGATGATACCCTATGACTGACGTCCCTTGTGAGATCGATAATTTGGACATCTTGCCCAGACATCTTACCTAAAATTAAAGAATACCAGTAGCTGTCTGTCGTCTTCCCCTTTCTTTGTAGACATACTTTTGGATGACTCAAGCATGTCTACTACACATCCAGCTGTTATCTAAGGTCTATAGCCTTCTCTTAATGTGGTTGTTAACCTCAGACATGAAATATGAACAATGCATATCCCTGTATAGTGTGTACTTGTCTCAATCCAGAGCACTAAGTGTCAATTTTGAGTGAGTCACTTCTGAAAAGATTTCCTGACACCAAGAGAAAAATGGTGACAGGGGAAGGGAGCTCCAGTAGATTGACAGCCTCAGCTCTGTTCCTGTATGCTTTGTGGAGGTGGGTGTGTCTCTTCCCTCCAGTCATCTCTGAGCTCTTCTCACTGGTAGAACTTCAGCTCTCCACCCCCTGCTTTTCAGAGCTGAGAGATCCTGTGTAAATTCTGCACTTTGAATGGATGTAGGGGAAAGACAGCTGTAAATATACAGGTACAACTTATGTAGGAGGATTTGTTTAATCTCTATCACCTGAGGTTAGTCCCTTCACTATATATAAGGGTTTACAACCACTTTAAACTAGGGCTAAAGGGGTCCATGGACATTCACGTTTGAAAACTTTGCCTGATGAATTTTATTACCTCTTCCAATAAAGTAAATACTTCTTCAGATGCAATTCTTTGATTTCAGTAATTAGCAGCATGTAGTTATTGGCAGTGGATTTTGTTCCAGCAAGTTCAAACTACGGAATCACCAAACACATGCCAATATTACTGCCAGCTGTGCAAAATAAAGTGATTATTTTTATCAAAAATGAAATCTAGTACACCGTGTTCTTTTCTTGAAGGTCAGATAAATACATAACAATGGGAAAGATTGATAAAATGCTTGCATTAGGCTGATATCACAACACAGGATTATTGTATTGTACCGTCATTCTGTACTACATCAGTCCAGCTATTAATCCCTTTTCCAGATACAGCAACGGTTTGGGGTGGGGGATGGAAGTATGCTGGGGGGGTCTCCCAGGACTCTGATTAAAGAGGTAATCGTAAAACCGAATGGATTGTGCACATCTTGTAGGTGTTCATTAAAATGTGTTTATTTATTACAGACATTTATAGGCCCCTTTCACGAGGGCAGTCAGGATGCAATAAAAACAGGTTGAGCTGCGGTTTTACTGCCCACCAAAAATCTAACATCTGGCCAGGGGGAGCTGTACACATGCCACAGTCGTGATGCTTTGCGTTGCAGCTGTGACAACTTTAACTTGGCTTGTCGCGTTGGTGGGCACCACAGCCTGTGAAACTTGCCCATTCAAATCAATACGGCTACGACACAACTGCGAGCCAAGGGTCTGCGACATGTTAGTCCCATTCAAAGTTGCAAGTCCACAAATTGAGAAAAAAAAAAAATTAGGCATTCAGGAGGCGGCAGGTTTACCTTCTGAACACATGGAAAGCACAGCTTAGCTACTCTCTGCGCCGCAATCCACCATAGATGACTTTGGAGAATGCTGTAGTGTGAACTTGGTCACATAGTCCTGACAATTTATTCAGCACTTTACATAATGTACATTCACAATATTTATTTTTAGTGGTCTGGTGTACTAAAAGGTAGTCCCTTTTTTTTTATATTTATTTATTTATTTTTTTTTAACTTTTTTTTTTTTTTTTAAATTTTTATTTATTTATTTTAGTCTTTATGATCAGAATCTTTGTACTTGTGATTCTAGTAGTTTTGGGCCCTCCACACTATGTGGAAAGAGTTCACATTGAATGGCTCGTTGGGACTTGGGGTCTCCATTGGGGGTGCTTCTCATGATTGATGATTTAAAGTGGTGTTCCGGCCAAAATTATACTTTTTAAATAAAAATACCCCTATAATACACAAGCTTAATGTATTCTAGTAAAGTTAGTCTGTAAACTAAGGTCTGTTTTGTTAGTTTATAGCAGTAGTTTGTTATTTTATAAACTTACAGCAGGCCGTGGCCATCTTAAGTCTGGGCATCTGAAGCCAGACTGTATTTCTCCCTGGATCTCATCCTTGCAGATCTCGCACATGCTCCAGTGCAGCACAAGCAGTGTAATAGGTTTCATGTCAGGTTTCCATAGCAACGGCAGTGTCAGAGGAAGTTGCTGCCCCTTCCCAGAAGGCATTGCAAACAGGAAATGATGCGATGGGCCACGGCCAGGGAGGAAGAAGTGAAAAATGAATACAGCAGATATACAGTAAGTGCTGAGAAAAAAATAAAAAAATATCCAATTCGTTTACAGTGCACAGTTTAGTGAGGGATGCTGAAGAGTTGTAAAAGTGGGTGGAACTCCACTTTAAGTTTTGTTACAATTTGTAGAATGCAACAGGAGGGAAGACACTTGTAAATTTTTTTTCTTTTTTTTCTTTTTTACGAGTTGCATTTGGGACAAAGTGTGAAACTTTGATAGTACTTCAGTCTGCCGGCGTTCCAAGAGTTGCAACATTTCTGGGTTACTAATTCTTTGGATTCTTCCAATTGGGAGTCTCATTTTGGCAGCGATACAATTTTCCTGACTCTAGTCATTTGTAGCTATAGAGCAGGGATCCTCAAACAATGGCCCTCCAGCTGTTGCAGAACTACACATCCCATGAGGCATTGTAAACATTCACAGACATAACTAGGCATGATGGGAATTGAAGTTCCTGAACAACTGGAGGGCCGCAGCTTGAAGACCCCTGCTATAGAGGTAAATGTTAAAGATAATCCTGTGTAGCGCCTCACGTGGACGTCTAGCAGCGGCAATCGTTACCGGTTGCTCTGTTGCCATAAAGGTGAGATATATTACTCTAGATCAGGGATCTCAAACTGGTGGCCCTCTAGCTGTTTTGCGAAACTACAAGTCCCACGAGGCATTGCAAGGTGACAGTTACAAGCATGATTACCACAGGCAGAGGCACAATGGGACTTGTAGTTTTGCAACAGCTGGAGGGAAACCAGTTTTGAGACCCATGCTCTAGATCTGGAATTTCAGCAGCTTTCTGTTTCCGTGCAGTATGATAAATGAAGTGCATAGTTGGCACCCCTGTTGAAGTTGGAACTTGGGTGTAAACATCATAGGTGATATATGCTCAATATTTTTATCTGATGATCCTGCCAGTAACACAGTTCCTTTTCCTAGGGTGACAACACTCACTCTATGAAGGAGCAGAATTGTGGCCCTAGGACAAGACTGTACAACACGATTGAGAAGCTGTGGGGTGGGGGATGGATATATTTTGATGTATTTTTTTGAAGAAGTGGTGCATCATCCATGAAGATACAGTAGGTATAGAAAATAATCTCCCCCCTTTTAAAATCACATTTTGTAGCTTTGCAGCCTGAAAAGAAGACATACACAGTTCTTGTTTTATCCAGTTGTATTTGCTTAGTGCAACTTATAACATCCAAGTGAAAGATGTAACACCGTGTAAAAAAAAGTCGAAAAAAGGATCACACCCCCCCCCCCCCCCCACCACCACCACCCAAAAATGACTTGTAAACTAAACTGGGTGTAGGTAATCACCTTCTCACAGGCACACAAAGCCAGTTGACTTTCAACTGTGATCATTTCGATTGATTAGCTCAGCAGGAAAAGAGCTTTCCTGGAGCTTTTCAGTCTGTTAGTGCAACTGAAGCATATAATCAACTATTGGTGGCAGTGCTGTAAACGAGGCTAGTGCCAAAAGGCATCAGTTGTCCATTCATATGGTCATATTGCAATAAAGTTTACAGAAGATTTCCAGAGTTTCCGGCATTTTTGTTCTTATGCTTGAAGTGTTGTTGCTGGATGTAAGGAGGACATCCGAAGCCAGAACACCTTGATTAGGTGTGTCGTTTTCTATTGTCCTACCTGTGGTCTCACGGTTAGAGCAGTGTTTTTTTCTGCATGCAGTTCATTGGTGGCAGGGCACTAGAGCTGCACGATTCTGGCTAAAATGAGAATCACAATTTTTTTTTTTGCTTAGGAGATCATGATTCTCTCACGATTCTCGCTGCGTAACATTATCTTTCTGATTAAAACCAAAAAAATTGGGCTAACTTTAATGTTTCATTTTTTTCTTTTTTTTATTGAAGTGTATTTTTTCCCAAAAAATTGCGTTTGAAAGACCGCTGGGCAAATAGTGTGACATAAAATATTGCAGCAAATTACATTTTATTCCCTAGGGTCTCTGCTAAACTATATATGTTTGGGGGTTCCAAGTAATTTTCTATCAAAAAAGATTTATCGCGTGCCTTGCTCAAGACGGGTGGTTCAAAGGCCACGAAACGCGTAGAGCTACCAAATGCCGTGTTCCTATCAATATACCCAGTTTTTCAAGTTATTATCTACTACCCCAGCAGGTGTAAGAGGCCTTTGGTGTTGCAGGCATCAATCTGCTTACGTTTTTATCTAATCATGCCTTGGTGAACCCTGGACTTTTATTGTGATTCTACTTTGTGACACTAATGTTATTATCATGTTTGGACATTACCATGTTTTGCAATTACCTTGCTTACTATTGATACCAGCATTTTATGTTATTAATGTAATCAATAAAATTCCTATTTATTCACCAATTCATTCCTTTGCTACCACGTGCTTCATATAAAGTCCCAATATCCCTCTTCCCCCTTTGCTCCCCTCTTTTTGAATTGAATAGGGATGGAAACACATGACCTTATTGCCGCCGTCACGTCCATGCGGTTTGGTCTCTAGATCTGCAAGCTACATGGGAGACTTGGAGCCGCGAGTCAGAGCCACACGCTATCCAGCTAGCGGCACTCCTCCCCCCTCCCAGCCACGCGGCGTGACGACGGTGTGCTGCCTCGGTGACGCATATAGGGGTGGCTCTCCCGGAGGTTTTGGCACTCGAGGCTCTCTCCACATTGGATCACACGCAGTTTTCGGCTTTACTCTCCTTCACTTCCTCTCAATTGCCCTCTCATCTTCATTTCCAATAGGTAATCGTGCATCCCCCACTACTGCCCTATTGGGCTCTTCTCTTTCACTTCCTAGCTGTCACTGGTGGGTTACCACCTGCTCCATCTATAGTTTCTAGTCACTCAAGGTTTTTTCACATCCTGGCCTGGTGACCCTTCACCCTTGCACTTCTTTCCCTTCACAATCACGGGTTTTTGTTCATCCCCTCACCTCATGCACAGTCTATTGACCTTCTTGTTTTTCCTTATTGTTCACCTTCTCCACAGGAGTGCTTCTTGGTGTTCCATACCTACCCTGGTTGTGGCCTGTGTGGGTCGTCCCCTCTGGGATGCCTGCCACGGCTCCTGATCGAAGGTGCCTTTTAGATGGCTTGCGACGCCGACCTACTATACCACCAACATGTTGACCTGAGTAAGTAAGCATGCACTTGGTGTGGGGTCTCCTTTACCCCACCCCTGTTCATGCCCTTCATTAATTTGAATTTATTTTTGATTATTTACATACAATTTCTCTATCATAGATTTATCACGTGCTTTGCTCCTGACAAGTGGTTCAAAGGCCACGAAATGCGTAAAGATACCAAATACCGCGTTCCTATCAATATACCCAGTTTTTCAAGTTATTATCTACTACCTCAACAGGTGTAAGAGGCCCTTGGTCTTGCAGGCATCAATCTGCTTAAGTTTTTATCTAATCATGCCTTGGTGAACCCTGGACTTTTATTGTGATTCTACTTTGTGACACCAATGTTATTATTATGTTTGGACATTACCATGCTGTGCAATTAGCTTGCTTACTATTGATACCAGCATTTTATGTTATTATAAATGTAATCAATGTGTGCTTCATATAAAGTCCCAATATCCCCCTTCCCCCTTTGCTCCCCTCTTTTTGCCTTGCATGGCTTAGTCAGAGCCCAGACTTAAACCCCATTGAAAATCTGTGGATTGACTTGAAGACTGCAGTCTACAAATGGTCACCATCAAATTTAACTGAACTTGAGCAGTTCTGCAAAGAAGAGTGGGCAAATATTGCAAAGTCTAGATGTGCAAAGGTAGTAGAGACATATCCCAACAGACTAAAAGTTGTAATTAAAGCAAAAGGTGGTTCAACAAAATACTGACATAAGGGAGTGATCCTTTTTCCAACTCGGTGATTGTGTTTTTTTTTTCGTTGGTGTTCTATCTTTCACTTGGATGGTATAAGTTGCACTGAGTAAATGCAGCTGGATAAAACAAAAACTGTGTCTTTCAGGCTGCAAAGCAACAACATTTGATTATTTTAAAGGGGGTGATTCTTTTCTATACCCACTGTATGTAAATTATGGACATCCATTTCTGTGAGATCGAAGGCCGAACACACACTTTCACAATCATATGTGTTACATTATGTACACTAGCCTGTTGCGGTGCCATTGATTTTTTTTTTTAATGGTGCCCCAATGCACTAAGGCAATGGAGCTCTGACACGCATGCCTGCAGCGCACCACAGGTAACATGCGTTGTGTCAAAAGAAATGTGGAATGTTTGTTTTTTGGCTCGTTTGCAACCTATGACTGCCTCAATGCAATGCACATTGACATTGGACACAATGCACAGGGTTGGAGAAGTGTGAACCCAGCCTTAAAGAATAGTTCTAGTCAAGACTTTTCTCTTTTGCAGTGTTGTTAGCGTAAGGAAGGATAAGAACCCCTGTTAGGTGGGTAGATGCACTATTTGTCATGGTGACAACTTCTACTGGGACAGAATTTGAATTAAATCTCGAAGGAAGCCTTTCTGAATCTTTTTAACACAGAGAAACCCTTGAAATAACTTTCTGGTATCATGGCACCCCTGCTAAAAATGACTATATCTACAACTCATGATACATTACTGTGATGGTCAGTGGGAAGAATGCTCCTTACACTTGTGATCATTAGGAAGAATTACCCCCTTAAGGATAGCTAAAAAGATCAGTGGTGTCAGTGGGAACTTATCTGAGAGGCAGAAATTGCTCATTGTTCAGGGAACCCCTAGAAACCTCCTAGAGGAACCATAGGGCTCCATAGACCCTGCTCTAAGACCTTCTGCACACAGGTGTATGGTGCTGTACAATGTAAAAATTAAAGTGTATTTCCATGCCCCACTACAAGAGGTGTTACGTACAGCCCCCCCTAGAAATCAATGGCTTTATGTGGGTACTTGTGTAAATATGCACATGCGTTCAGACGTGCAACCCTGGATGCAGCCTGTCTCTTGTGTTTATGCAAATACCTGGCATATATCTCCATACAGTCATTGATCTGTACCTGTAGCTCCTTGGTGGGGAGATGTGCTTTAAATTATTATTATATGATTATTATTATAATACGTGATTTATATAGCACCAACAGTTTACGCAGCGCTTTACAATGTATAGGGGAGACAACAGAATTACAGTACAGTTCAGTACAAAAGGTACATTCTAAAGGGAGGGGGTGGTGGTACAAAAGGTACATTGTAGGGCCCCAGACGCCCATGTACATGAGGCCTAATGGATGGATCTAATGACTTCCTACAGTCTATGCTGCTCTCTCTGTTGCTCTTAGATCTAAGATTGTTTGTTCATGTACTGCGTGTTACTGATTAGTGGTTGGGGAGATAACTCTAGTCCTTCATTAGAGCATTATGATATGACTAGCCTAAAGCTTGCCATGCATAAGTTGAATCCCGAAAGAATATTCTTTAGAAAATTGTAACTAAGAATTTTCGTTTGAATTTTGCACCATTAGTGGGCTGCAGCAATGGGCGATTTTCCTGCAGCCATCAAATTTGAGTGATCGAGCATTTTGGAAATTTTTCGAAAAACTAACACATTTCTAATCAATGATGGGAGAATCGTGCGAGAAATTTACTCGAAAAAGAAGTGCGCATCAGCTGTGACCTGGAAAGAAAAGATTCCCAAGCCACAAAAATTATTTTCTGTAGCAACATGAGGTGAGATTAAAAGGCTTGGTTGGTCAAATTTCAAAATTCAATGGTGGCACCATTGGATCACAAAATGCACAAATTCTCAGATTTTCGAAAGAAAATTCGTTCAGAATTCAACCCATGTATGGCTTAGAAGATCATTGCCCAATATTACAAGATTCACCTGATGGCGATCTAATGTTTGCCAACACCATCACAGCAGATCTTATACCTGTAACCAGCATTTCTCATTTTACCAAGAGGTGGCCCTAAAATAATTATTAGGTCTCAGGGAACCCCTGTTAAATTAAGTCATTGGGGGTTAGTGGGAAAAATGCCCTGAACTTGGTGGTCAAGGAAGAACGGCCCCTTTGAGAGGTGGTCAGAATACCACCCTTCCAGCCAGCTAAAAAGATCCTTGGTGTCATGCCGCTGGCACTGCCAAGCGACATTGGACTTAGAGCTATCAAGGCACCACCAATTTGGGGGAGATCAATTAGCAAAAACTCAAGGAACCCCAGAAACCTCTTGAAGGCCTAGAGTTCTACAGAACCCTGGCTGAGAATGGCTGCATGCATCAGAAAACTGTCATTGGCAGTCCAGTTGTGTGTTTATGCTGGAATTGGTGACTGTCCTTTAAATGGAAAGTTTTGGTGAGCCTATTGTCCAGACCGGAGCTTTACTTAAACTCCACATGGGTGCATTTTAGGTCTCGGGAGCATGAAATGGGTTAATCCCTTCCCACTGCACGGGTCCCTGTGGTCATGGTGTGTGCGAGGAAAGAATTGCTGCTCACAGCACTTCTCTAGTGTGCAGTAGAGTTGAATTACAAGAGCGGCAGCAGCTACTGCAGGAGCCGAGTGACCCGAACACAGCCTGGGACCATGGAGGTAACTGGGAGCACTGGGGAAGACGTCTTGGTATTTGGAGACATTATCCTTTTTATTAAACCAGCTGAAACTCGTTCTGTTAACTGACAGTAATTGATATTTATTCTTCACGAGAATATTTTTCGTTGGAACACAATGCCAGCTTTTGTTAGACTTTGCCATGTGTAGTGTATTGTCCTTGCTCTATGTCTGCGTAGGGATCAGGGACTTTAGCCAGTAGAAACAGCTGAATGTTGAAATTCTGTGGATGGTCGGTCACTGGATTGACGATTGTAGATCTTGGACTTGCTGGCAGGTCACACTAGTGGACGTGTCCTTTAAAAGGTAAATAAGTGATGGCAGTGTAGATTGGGGGCAACTAATGCACACTTCTTTTCTTTCCATTCTCTCTTATTTCTCTGCTTTTCCTCCTGTTGATAGAGAGCGGAAACTGTTTTATAGAAAGGAACATTCAGTATATTTTATGTTCTCATTCAGTATGTTTGGGCTGCTTAGTCTGTTGGTTGTTTCGTTGTCATATTTGGCATCATTCATTCTATTGTGCTTCTAGCTATAGAAAAGTATAACGGCAATCGTGCAAAAGCTGGCCATACACTGGTAGATTTTCTAAAGATCATTCTCCCCGGAAACATCTGCCGTACATTCGATGATGCAAACAGAGACTTGCCGCATTTTGTTTGGAAGTGCTTTAAATTTAGTTTGCTTTTAGAATTTGATTTTGGTTTGAATGGCATTTCCTGAACCAAAACCACATGCATTGTTTGAAATGTTTTCATTCAAGAAAAAATTCTCCATCCTGCTCCTTTTAAATTTTCTCATCATGAACATCGCTTTGACCCCGCTTTTCATTAGAAAATTAGCAAACGTTTCAAAAACGAAGAATTCGGAATTCAATTCTACAGGTCAGCTAAAGACTATATGGGGCACACCTTCCGCCCTCGTATGGCTACATCAGCTGTACCTCTTTGTTGTGTCACACGGAGATTATTGGCAGAAATTGGCTTTTTCCGTGGAGCAGTGATTAGGTAATATGATTGACTGACTATATTTTTTAATCCTTATGCTGCTAGCATTAGTAAACGGATAAGTAAATGTGACATACTTACCTAACGACTTTGGTACCGCGCTATAGACAAAAGACAGCTACAGCATGGTACTATAGACGCCCTCCCCCCTGCGGCGCGCATCAGGCACGCTCTGTGTCCTTCAGACACAGCTGGTCACAAATTGGGGTAAAAGGCCAATCACAGCAGCCCTTAACCTTGTGATCAGATGCATCCAGTCACAGTTGATCACATGTAAACAGACTTTCCGGTTATCGGCAGTTCTTTTCTCACGCGCTGTGTCTGTGTGAGGAAAGGAGAGCCGATAACCGCCAAGCCTGTCAGCACACTGTTTACACTGATTATCAGGGCGCTGACTATCCGTGTCCTGATAATCGGTGCCCATCAGTGTTTATCAATGAAGGAGAAAAATTACTTTTTTGCAAAATGTAATAGAAACTAAAAAAAAACTTTTTTTATTTTCCCCAAATATTCTGTCTTTTTTTTTTTTTTTTTTTTTTTTATTTGTTTAGCAAAAAATAAAACCCAGCATTGATTAAATACCACCAGTAAAAAGCTCTGTGTCCCCAAAAATGATGAAAATCTTATTTGGGTACAGTGTTGCATGATTGTGCGAGAGCTAACAATTGGCCTGGGCAGGAAGGGGGTAAAGTGCCCTGTATTGAAGTGGTTAAACTTTTTTTTTTTTTTTTTGCATTTTACAGATACTTCATGGTGTCATACATCCCAGGAGTTTTCAGGAGGGTAGGAAGGGTTTTCTCAGCTAAGCAAGTCCTCATGCATGCCTGAGCTAAGGGCAGATGGACTCCAGGAAAAAAATGCTACATGAATCATCTGCCCTTACTTAAGATGGACACAGCCAGAAATGCTAGGGGGTGTTTTTCAAAGTTTTTCTCAGCAAAATAAAGCACATTTGTCTCACCACTGTCATTCACACCTTGACAGCCAAGATATATTGTGAAGAGTGGAAAGGGCTGGAACCTTAAAGTGATTATAAACCCTCCCTAACAACTTTATTGCATTGTAATCCTCATAAAAAATACTCATGATTGCTGCTAATAATTGTCTCCTTACTTATTTTGTTTTGCTGTAATCTGTCCCGTTTTGATTAATGACGTCACCACCGCATGCGCTTCCTTTTCCTTGATTTACGGCATGCTCTGTGTACAGTCCATCCACTGACATGGTGCCCTGAATGGGATTTCCTCTCCCAGTGGTACAGCCCTTTAAGCTTGCGAGACTGCAGTGTTTTCTAGTTCCTGGTACTCTCCATGTGACCGTGTGATGTCACATGGGGGGATTAACCTTGTCAATCATGCTGCATTCTAGAGCGGCGATCAGCTGCAGAAGGACTGACAGGCATACAGATGCAATCGTGCTTCGCTATTATTAGTAACTCAGCAAACTCGGCAACGAGCAGCGGTTGTCGTGGGAACATCGGATTAAGAATGAGGCTTGGCTATAATGACTCGTACACACGAGCGGACTTTTCGACCGGACTGGTCCGACGGACCGAGTCTGGCGGACAATTCGACTGTGTGTGGGCTTCATCGGATTTGCAGCGGACTTTTTCAGTTGAAAATCTGACGGACTTGACGGAACATGTTTCAAATCCTTCCGACGGACTCAAGTTCGGTCAAAGTCCGCTCGTCTGTATGCTAGTCCGACGGACAAAAACTCACGCTAGGGCAGATATTGGCTACTGGCTATGAACGTCCTTATTTTAGTCCGGTCGTATGAAAAGCACCATAGGGATTGAAGGGTTTACTTCCTCTTTAAGGACCGTTCACACCACAATTTCTGTGTTCAGGATGCATTTCTCCAGTGTATTTTTCACTTTTTTTTTTTTTCTTCATCTCAATTGTGGACATGTGCATTCAGGTACGTTTTTGATGCATTTTGCTGCCTTCCAGATGTGTTCCATACAGAAAAAATGCAACATGTTCTAGTTTTGTTCACTGCACTGGAACAAAATAGGCCGATTGGAATCCCATGTTAAACCAGGGTTTGGCAAAGCCCAGGCACCCACGGCGGCCAGAAACCGGGTCCCAGCGCCTGTGCTCCCACCAGCCTATCCCCTGCTGGCAGTGGCACCAAGCGTGAGCAACTCCCTGGGCAGCCGTCCATTGAGCTCCTCACTTTCTCTCCACCATTGGCTGCATATCACATCACTACCTTGCGTGGGGGAACGATGATTGGGCAGCCTGTCAGCTTCTCCCCTCTCTATTGGCCGGAGCTTCCCGCCCCCATTTGACCCCCCCCCCCCAAATTGAGAGGCGAGTTGGGGACAGCATCTTCTGCGATTTGGCTGGCTGGGAAAAGGGCGAGAATGACGCACGGAGGAGCCGACAGTGTGCCCTAGCTCTGTCTGATGGCCGAGCCCTGCAAGTAATGCAGCCTGGAGTTGGGGCCCAGAAGCTGGCTGAATTTGAATTCCCAGGTGAGAGACATCCCAGGAGCCCCACCAACAGGAACAGAGAAGGGGGGACTTTGTGTGAGAGGAGTGTATGAGGAGAGGGGGGGACACTGTGTGACACGAATGCATGACTCTGACCACATTGTCCCAGCAATAGGTGTTCCCCGCCTGATGTCTCCTGCAATTTTAGGACAGGCAGCATAGAGACCCCCCCCCCCATTAGATCAGAGTCCGTTCATATTAGCACCCCCCTTATAGACCCCCCCATTAGATCAGAGTCCCTTCATATTAGCACCCCCCTTATAGACACCCCCCCCCCCCCCATTATATCAGAGTCCTCATTTATCAGCGGCCCCCTTTAGAGGTCAATGGTTGGCCATCCTTGTTGTTGAAAACAAAGGCCTACCAGTCAAAAAAAAAACCTGCCTCCTAACTTTTTTAGCTGGCTCCTAAATTCAAAGCAAATTTGTCAAGCCCTGTGTTAAACACTGTCCATGTGTTTTTGATGCAGATTAGACGCTAAAATATATAGATGAGTTGCGCTCATTAAACCTTAAATAACATAAAAGTCTAAAAATTTGATCAAATCAGTCCAAATATGGATTGAATAAATAATTTGAAAGGACATCAAATGAATGTACTTTGGGAAGCAAATCCAAAGAAATCCTCCACCATGTGACGTCACCAACATTGAAGTCAGAATGTGCTCTTACCACAACAGGTGGACCTTCTATTATAGAAGGTCAAATGCGAATTGGGATATACCAGCTGTAAGGTCTCCAAGGAAGATACAGTGCAGAATGATGTCTGTCTCGCCAGCCGTTCGTCCGCATTTGGTTTAAATCCTCCGAATAACCCAAGGTTAGCAATGTCCAGCTTCAGCTGTTTTCAGCATGCATGCAGCACTCGGACAGGTCTTTTTTCCCAAACTCCTACTATTAGGATATAAATCCACTTTTGTGTGCACCAAATGGCTTTGTAAACCCAGATATTACCTTGTAAAGTTACAGTGACATCATCACTGTGCTGTACATAGCCTGTGCAGCGAGCAGAGCTGTGGGAGGGACCACATGAGGGGGCGGAGACAGGACCATTCACCCTGCACAAGATGAGAGCTGCAGTGACCGGTCTTTATTACAGGAAGCTCCTGCACAGAGGCAAAGTGTCACATCGGATTACTGCACAGATCTGGAAGAAATACACAAAGCACACAAAAATTTGCTTATCACGGAGTTCAACTTTAAAGCGGTTGTATGCCCATAAAACCCCCCTGTAAGACAAAGTCAATAATGAGCTAGTATGCATGGCATACTAGCTCATTATGAAATACTTGCCTTAGAACGAAGCCCCCAGAGAATTGCCCAGTCACCGCTGAGGGGGTTGACATGTCCCCCGGGTGTTACTTCTGGGTTTGCAGGCTCTGGCGCTGTGAGTGGCCGGAACCTTGATGACGTCACGGTGTAGGCAAGCAGCTCTGAAGTTTCGGCACGATACGCCGGACCTTCAGAGCGCATGCGCCTCCGACGTCAGGGGCTGCATGCAGGGTGAATATGTCCTAAAACAATGTACCGCTTTAAGAGATTCATTCTTCACTTTCTTCTCTTGTTTACTATTATGGTCAGAACAGGAGATGAAGAAATCCTCCAATGAAAACTGTTCAGGGGGAAGCTTTCAAAATGAGATTTTCCCCTAATTTTAAAGGAAATTTCCTATGTGTTGTGTCTCCCAAAGAGAGGGAATAGTTTCCAGTTGGGACACAGACATAAATACAAATGTAACAGAAGTTCTAACCCTTCCCGCTGCTGTGTTGGAAGAAATGTTTGGCTGGAGTTCTCGTGTGTGTGTGTGTTCACATTTAACCTCTTCCAGCCAATCGGATGAAGGTTTGCTGTTGCCATGTAATTAAAGAGCATTTGCACTTTTGCAGCCAAATTTGGACAATACCTACATTATTTTTGTTACCTTTTTATGTCCGCATTCACATAGTATAACTGCAAAATATTTCAAAATTGCAACTTACCTTTTTTTTCTTTTTCTTTTTTAATCCTGCTTTCTCAAACTTCCAGCAAAATTGTTACTTTCTTTCTCTTCAATTATGAGAGGGCTGGGAATCTGTGTCTACCATAATTAACCATGTCTGTGCTGTGCAGGCAGATAGTACTCAAATCTAGTAGAGCTAATGAGATTATGTCTGCCTTTACAAAGGGTTAAAGATTTAGGATCGTATGTTAAAGAGAACTCGAAATTCGGCCGGGTCATCAGGGACAGGCCACCTTTTGATCCACGTATGGGCAGGCTAGTTGTACACAAGTCATTTTGTAGTAAAGGATTTGTAATAAAAATAATCCCTTTATCAACCTGAATCATGATTAGTTCTCTGACGTGCATGCAGATGTTTGGTTTATCAGAATGGATTGACAATATGGCCTCTTGAGTCTAAATCTAGAGCTCACTAAATCAATATCTGTAAGGGCTGGTTCACGCCACAAAAACGCACGCCAGATCTTTTCTTGATGCATCTCTGCATGCACATTTTCAATGTGTTTTGGTGCATTTTGATGCATTTCTGGAAGCATTCCAGATGCGTTTTTATTTTTTTTTATTTTTTCACTGTACTGGGGGCCGGTGCGTTTTTGATGCGTTTTTACTGCGTTCCAGTGCAGGGAAAAATGCAGCTTGTTAAACTTTTTTTTTTTCTAAAACTGGAAAGCCCTGGAACTGACTGGAACTCATGTGAACTATGCCCTATAACCCACTATCCATGCGTTTTTGATGCAGAAAAAAAACGCACTGGACTGCATGTGGTGTAAACCGGCCCTAAATAATTTTTCTCGTTCGATTCAGTCAACCTAGTCCCAGTAAATTGTTGATTGTATGATCATATAGATATGTGGCCACTGGCAGGATCACCAGGTGAAATTAAAGGGGGGGGGGGGGGCTGATAAAAGAAAACAAATGCAGCCAACACATGTAGGGATTGGTAGGCTACAGTATAATTTTTGTTCTTGGTTTAGATATCCTTTACCCACTTTAACCCATCCGGGCCTATTTTGGCACGCCTTTCCTACATGTAAAAATCATCATTTTTTTTTGCTAGAAAATTACTCAGAACCCCCATTTATATATGTTTTTTTAGCAGACACCCTAGGGAATAAAATGGTGGTCATTGCAACTTTTTATGTTGCATGGTATTTGCGCAACAATTTTTCAAACACGTTTTTTGGGGGAAAAAAATGTTTCATGAATTAAAAAATAACAAAACGGTAAAGCCCAATTTTTTTGTATAATGTGAAACATGATGTTACGCTGAGTAAATAGATACCCAACATGCCACGCTTTAAAATTGCGCACACTCATGGAATGGCGCTAAACTTCGGTACTTAAAAATCTCCATAGGCGACACTTTAACTTTTTTTTTTACAGGTTACCAGTTTAGAGAAGGTCTAGTGCTAGAATTGTTGCTCTCTCTCTAATGCATGCGGCGGGACTTATGGGTGCATTCGCTTCTGTGTGCGAGGGGATGGGGCGCTTTAAATTTGTATTTATTTTTTTTGTTTTACGTTATTTTTTATTTTTACACTTTCTCTTTAATTTTATTTTTATTCCTATTACAAGGAATGTAAACATCCCTTGTAATAGGAATGGTGCGCGACAGGTCCTCTTTACGGAGAGATAAAAGACCCCACATCTCTCCTCCAGGCTGGAAAGAATGAGATAAAAAAACAAAAAAACGATCCTATGCTTTCCAGCCGCGATCGTGGCTTTGTTTACAACTGCAGCCTGGACGTGACTTTGTAACATCGCGCCCGGGCCTCCGACGGTCATAGAGATGACTGCTGATCATCTTGGTACCGGAAATCTCTGTGCTAGTCATCCGGCGGTGGTGGATTCTTTCTCTGGGTCCCCGATGGCACGGGAGAGCGGTGTGGGGGTGTCGTGTCCCCTCTTGTCTCCTGTAAGAACGATCAAGCGGTGGAACTGCCACTATGATCATTCTTACGGTGCACAGAATCGCCGGCTCTAAAAGATGATATCTGGAAGGTGCCTGTAGCTGCAGGCATCATTCAGATATCCCCACCGAAATTCAAAGACGTCATATGACGGCCGGCGGGTGGGAAGTGGTTAAATTGGTAGTACATCCCTGGACAACAGTAATCTTATCCCACAATGCCAAAAGTGATGCCCCCACAGATTTTCCTCCCCCTTTCAAGAGCTTACCTTATGGTGGACATGGCCGTATTCATATATGATATTGGGGATGTGCCTCTGTATATTATTATATAATATATATATACTAGAAAAGGTACAATTTCTGGGGAAATTGTGAAAGTGTTCTTGCCTCTACAACTGGAGTGGGCGGAGTAACTGGGTTGGGTGGAGTGGCTTGAGTAACTGTGAAAAGTGTTAAAAAGCTTAATATTTTAAAAAGTATAAATAGTAGTAAAAAAGTTCCATCATTCGCTGAAAGAGCTGAACATTTTTTTCAAAAGTAATTTTTTTTTTCAAAAATGATTTTTTTTTCTTCAAAAATGATTTTTTTTTTCAAAAGTAATTTTTTTTTTCAAAGGTAATTTTTTTTTCGAAATTATTATTTTTTTTAAAGTAATTTTTTTTTCAAAAATAATTTTTTTTTTTCAAAAATATTTTTTTTTTTCAAAACTATTTTTTTTTTCAAATATATTTTTTTTTCAAAAATAATTTTTTTTTAAAAGAAATTTTTTTTTCAAAAATATTTTTTTTTTTTCAAAAATTATTTTTTTTTTTACATGGGGCGGTCATAATGTTTTGGCTGATCATGGGGTGGTCATAATGTTTTGGCTGATCATGGGGTTGTCAGCTTTTGTCACTTCCCACTCTAGTTTTGAACATTTCGCCATTCATTCCTATGGGACCAATTTCGCCGCAAAAACGTCATTTCGTGGACCATTCGGCAAAACATTCCACAAAGTAATAACACACCAATCGGGAACAATCCGCTCGTTTCGGTATATTATTTGTCTCTGTAGTGTGAAAACTGTGGGAGGAGTCTACAAGCATTATCAAGTCTAGCAGATGAAGTCACATGCATTTGGAGTGTCTCAGCATCTTGTGTTTACAACCACTGTTTCCTAGCAACGCTCATGCCCTGTTTATGCTTCCCAAATACTGCTTCATCAAAACTGCCCCATCAGAATTACCCCATCAAAACTGCCCCATCATATTCCTCTATTATAAATCAGTACATGGTGTGTCTGTCCCCTCCCCCGGGCTCTGTAATCAGCTGAGATGCTCCAGCCACCTTCCCCCCTGTGTATAACAGAAGCTTTGGTAACCATGGCAACAAAACAAACACTAACAGTACACTCTGATTAATGGCTAAAATTTCCTGAAATGACCTCTAAACAAATGGCCGTATTTTAAAAACTATACATCCTACAGCGAAGATCTTTATATTGTGAGAATCACAAGACCCAGACCTAGATTTTGATGTATAGTATGTCTCTGAAATATTAAAAATGAAGGCACAGTCGCAGTTTAGAAATTGCCCTTCAAATTTGGAGGGGGCTAGAGTGTAGTTTCAATGAATGTCAATGGACGGCATGAGTTGCAAACAAATGGTCATATTGTGAAAACTATCAGGACTATGGCTTAGCCGTGGACATGTTTAGTGGCAGCAGGGATAGCTGAACGTTTTGATATAAGATTTGTGTAGGTGGGCTTGAAAATGAGGGAGTGGCGGCAGTTTAGAAATCATGTTCTGATTTTCCAGCTTTTGTCATCTCCCACTCTAGTTTCCCCATTCATTCCTATGGGACCAATTTCGCCGCAAAAACAACGATATTTCGTGAACCATTCGACGAAACGTTCCACAAAGTAATAGCACACCATTCGGGAACAATCCGCACGTTTCGGTATATTACTTGTCTATGTAGTGTAAAAACTGTGGGAGGAGTTAGGGTGGTAAATTTGGCTATAATAATAAGAATAATATATATGTGAGATAACAGTAAGTGGTCTTGCTATGCAAGAACACTTAAATATTGCGCTGTGATTGACCAAAGCCGTGATGATGTCACTCCCGAGCATGCGCGTGGCAACGGCACATAAGCGCCATTGCTTCAGTTTGTGTCAGTGCGCATGTGCTGATGATGTTGGCAAATACAGGGGATATCTCCTAAACCGTGCAGGTTTAGGAGATATCCTGGGTAGCTACAGGTAAGCCTTATTATAGGCTTACCTGTAGCACAAAGTGGTCTGTAAGGGTTTACAACCACTTTAAGAAGCTAACACTAAGGTCCTACATCACATGCATACTAATTTGGGGCTAATTTAGTCAGGAGCCAAATAACCTATCAACATATTTTTGAAGTACATTAAAATAACCAGAATACCGGGAGGAAACCAACACAAGCACAAGGAGAGCATGCAAACTCCATGCAGATAGTGGCCTGGTTTCGATCTGAACCGAGGACTCTAGCGCTGCAAGGCAGAGGTGCTAATATAGTACTCATGTAAAATGCATGTTCTGGTGTGCCTTCACTCTACAAGCACTGAATGAGTTACTCTCTTGAAGTAGATTGCTGCCAGTCTTTTCTTATTCCTCAGCAACCAGCCTCTGGTTTCCACTGCCCATCCCACCCTTTATGCTGTAATGGTAGAGGGCCGCACGTCTTCAGGGATAATAGACTCTGCATACAGGCCATGTCTCCCCTCTTCTGCTCTCAGGAATCCATCGCTCACTTCCTGTGGGTTCAGGGCCCCGTTCCTCAGACCTTCTTCCAGTGAAATGAGGCCAGAAATTACAACCAGATGGTCCTGCTCACTTTCCCCTCACACTGTCCTGGCCACGTATGACTATCCATTCTCCTGAGCGAGCCGACAGGATGACTAGTCAATGCTGAGTCACGTTCTTCTCAACTGTTTACTGAGACGTAGACGAAAGCTGGTGTGGGCCCTGTTAATGAGGGATATAACATAGTGCACCATTCCCAGTATTTTTCCATTATTGTTACAGTTACTATATATTTTCATTATTTGCCCTATAGCTTTGCAAAAAAAAAAAAGTACACAATATTACTGCAGGAGGTATTCCCCCATCAACATTAACTGTGTCGATGGGGGAATTGAGCGATTTTCTTCCCTGCCACCAGAAGGAAAGAATATCGAATCATCTATTGGCTGCCTGAAAGCCCATAGAAAACAATTGATTTTTGTGTGCCTCATTCACACCACAATGCTGGCCTGATGTGCGGAAAAGTGTTGGCATGCTTCACTTTTCTAGAGTTCATTGGATGGCACCAAAGGTCACCGCATTGCTCTGCAAAGAACTTCATACACAGTCTTCAAGGAACCACTCATCACCACTGCTACACAGCGGACACCGGCCGCATATTCAAACGGGTCATTTTAGCATGCAGAGCTAAATGTGAAGGGAGGGTTATAACCCCTGTCAGATTTGTTTTTCGTCATCTGTGTCCCACTGTGGAGCTTTACCTTCACTTCCTGTCCCATAGCCAAACAGGAAGTGAGAGGAAATTCCCTGCAAATTAGGGGAATTCCTTGGGGACCCCAAGTCACCAGAACTAGTGTCCCCATTGGAGGATTTCCCCTCTATTACTTTTATGGAGACAACCCAAAATTTGGGATTTTCTTTTACTTTCACTTCCAAAGATAATGTTATACAAGACAAATAGAGAGGGCGAATCTCCTTAACAAGGGCACAAATGGCAATAAAAACCTGACAGGGGTTCTAATCCATCTCCACAAACTAAAAAGTTTTGCCTTTTTAGTTATACTTTTGTAGTGCTACCACCCCAGGAGCCGCTTAAGTATGTTTGTTGTGTACTCTGCCTCTTAATCCCAATAACAGTCTCTGCCCCTCTTGGCACACCTGGCAATAGTGTAAGTGCGATGACCAATAGGAAAAGCACACGTTATGATAAAACACAGAAATTTTCTTTACTGCAATATTTCTGTGGAAAAGTAACAGACAGTAAAAAAAATAAAAAAATATATATATATATATTAACTGGAGAGCAATAACTGAGATTAAGAGCAATATAGCTCAATACTATATTCAATATTCAAATAAATCACAATATGACACTTTATATCGGATTGGTCACCTCTACTCAAATGTGGCTCTTTATGAGTCCAGGCAGGAGGAGAGCAGAAGACTGACCCTCTTTATGTCAGACCTCTCCCTTCTGACTCCTGGCACCACAGGCCCAACTACAAACACTTTATTCAAATCTACATTCAAAAGATTAGCTTTGCAGATAAACTGGCCCATATGGCACTAGTAGCTTCAGTAGCTTTGAAGACATATGAAGCTTTATATCTTCAGCGAACCACTCTTGTTGGTGCAGCTAAACTCCTGAATAGCTCAGTCAAACAACACAACTGGCCCGGATTATCAAGTAAAGAGTGCAGGATCTTCCTCAGCACGGTGAAAGGACAATGGTGTCTGTATACAGTGTCTCTGAATGGCTTTGTGTCCTGCGGCACTACAGATGTCAGCAAGGTGACCAAGAGCAATGATGTCTGTATACAGTGTCCATACAACTTTATCTGTGGTGCAGTGTCCTTGTTTCCTGCAAATGGGCAAAAGCCCTCTCACCCAATCCTGCGGTCAAGGCCCAAACGAACGTCCTGGAAAAGGCAGGCTCTTCTAGTGACCTGACTGGTCCCCTCACACCGGTACACTTCACACCGTTGGTGCAGGTGTGACTGGATATGCACCTGGGATCCCCCACGCTCAGGCTGGATGTTCCCAATGGCTGTGGATGCCTGAAATCGCTCGGTGGACTGACCTGGGAGGCAGCACCTCTCCCTAGGTCCTCCTCCTCTGCCTTGTGTAGTCTGAGATATCTCCTCAGATCAGCAAGATGGAGTCTCTAGTTCCTTTTTCTCCAGAGCATGCTGGCTCTTGTAGTTCCATACAGGTTAATCTGAATATGAAACTTTAGTCCTGGAACTACAATTCCCTTTATGCCTGCTTCCTGGTGTTAATCACTCTTCTGACAGGATGTGATGACACAGAGTCTTAGGTGGCACTAGAGGGAAACGGTGTCACTGCAACAATGTTTGTGTCTTCTGATACTGCAGGCAAGATAGCCAGCTCCCTGCTACACTTTAACCCCATGCCGACCAGCCGCTGTCATTATACTGCGGCAGGTCGGCGCGATCCCGCGAGCCGTCGTAGCTATACTTCGGCTTGTGGGATCGGGATAGCAGGCGCGAGCACGCACCCGCTGCACAGCGGGGGTGCCGATGGTCATGATGGCCACGAGCGATTAGGGCACGAGAGGCAGAACAGGGATGTGTGTGTGTAAACGCACAAATCCCTGTTCTGTGAGGTGTAACAGATCGTGAGTTCCTAATAGCTAGAAAACCACCATCTGTCATTTCCTCTAGGTCAGTCCCCTCCCCCTACAGTTAGAAACACACACACACAGGGAACACAGTTAACCCCTTGATTGCCCCTAGTGTTAACCCCTTCTCTGCCAGTGACATTTTTACAGTAAGCGGTGCACTTTTATAGCACTGATCACTATATAAATTCCAATGGTCCCAAAAAGTGTGTCAAAAGTGTCCGCCATAATGTCGCAGTCCCGATAAAAATTGCAGATTACTAGTAAAAAAATAAAATAATAATGCTATAAATCTATCCCCTATTTTGTAGACGCTATAACTTTTACGCAGACCAATCAATATACGCTTATTGCGATATTTATTTATTTATTTTTTTTACCAAAAATATGTAGAATACATATAGGCTGAAACTGAGAAATTTTGCTCTTTTTTAAAAAAAAAAAAAAAGGATATTTATTATAGCAAAAAGTACAAAATTGTTGTTTTTTTTTTTTCAAAATTTACGCATTTTCTTTGTTTATAGCGCAAAAAATAAATGCACAGATGATCAAATACCACCAAAAGAAAGCTCCATTTGTGGGGAAAAAAGGACGACAATTTTGTTTGGGTGCAGCGTTGCACGACCGTGCATTTGTCAGTTAAAGCGACGCATTGCCGAATCGCAAAAAATGGCCCAGTCATTCAGCAGCCAAATCTTCCAGGGCTGAAGTGGTTAAAATCATAATTTTTTGCTAGAAAATTACTTGGAGCCCCCAAACATATATATTTTTTTTTTTGCAGAGACCCTAGAGAATAAAATGGTGGTTGTTGCATATTTTATGTCCTACTGTATTTGCGCAGCGGTCTTTCAAATGCAATTTTTTTGGGGAAAAAAAACACACTTTAATGAAGTAGAAAAAAATTAAACAGTAAAGTTAGCCCAATTTTTTGTATTATGTAAAAGATGATGTTAGGTGGTAAGAAAATCATGGTCTTTATTCTAAGCAAAAAAAATAGTTTTTCTAATTTTTCCCAGAATCGTGCAGCTCTACGCTATTGCCAGCATTTTTTATCCAGTGTCTTTTCCAGCGTCTTTTTTTTTTTTGCTTAAAAAAAAAAAAAGGAGCAGGAAAAAAACACTGGCTAAAAAATGCTGGCAATAGCGTAGAGTTGCACGATTCTGGGAAAAATGAGAAACACTCTTTTTGCTTAGAATAAAGATCATGATTTTCTCACGATTCTCACCACGTAGAGAAATTGTGCATGGAGTCACAATGTTTAGGCCTGTGTTGTTGTTTTTTTTTTTTTTTTTTTTTTTTTTTTTTTATATACGTTATTGAGTGCTGTGCCCTTTGAAAATCTCTGCCACCCATCACATACTTGCTTGAAATGCAATTCTAGGGTTTCTGTACATAAGAAATCTGTAACTGCTTGTCATTTACCTGTTGAAGCTGTTTTGTTTTTTTCTAAGTGAAAACCAGAATAGTATACAAGTAGTATACAAGTAAAAGAATCTTATTGCTTTTGTTTATTTTATTGCTTCTTGTCTTTGTTCCCAGTGGGAGAATTCTTATTAGCTTTCATGTTGGTGTTGGAGAGAACAGGTAGTGAGAGGAAATCTCCAGAATGGGGACAGGCAGCAATAAAAACAAAGTTTAGAGTGAGGAGTTGGAGCCTCCAACAGCATGTTATTGTGGTCTGTGTCCCCATATGAGGGACTTCCTGTCTGGAAGATGGGCATCAGGACATGAAAAGAAATCACCTACACGGATACAGATGTCATTCTGAATGAAACCTAAAAATTCCCTAAATATATCCCCTTCCTATTTCATCTAAAACTATAAAAACAAAATGTCAGCTGGAGTTGGAATATAACCTTTTCGTATTCTCTGTTTACCTCATTACAAATCTCTGCACCAGTAATAAACTGTTTATTCAGTTTCCTAAGACAACATATCGCCAAGTGTTTGTGTGCCCATGGCCACTGATAGTGGGGGAACACCGGTCCTCTTGTAGGGGGCCCGAGCACACAGGGGGGCCCACACAAGGCGGGGGGATTAGTGATGGGCGACAATTGCAGAACTCTTCCTCCAGCAGCTGAAAGCTGGTCTCTCCCCTTCTCCCTGCTGAGAAAGAGACAGTGGTCCCTCACGAATCCCCCTCCCTGTGCAGGCTCTAATGTTATCTCTGCTCCTGAGTTTATCTCTGTAACTTTGTTTCTCTCCCTCTGTCTCACTGTTCCTGGAGCTCCAACTGTCCAGCCTGTATATTTTTTTTCATCTCATCTTCATTTTTATTTATTAACTCAGTTTTATCTTTTAGATTTAGCAGGAATTCTGAGAGTTATGTTGTATTTGTGTCTGCTATTAATGATTTTATTGTATTTTTAGCGAAATGTAGCTTTAATATTTTCTTGGTGGGGGGAAGGTGGCCTGTCAGGCAGTCTGTACGGGGCCCCGTGATTTCTATTAGCAGCCCAGTGTGCGCCCATATTATAATACTATCATATACTATGACCTTGTACACGGTGCAGTCAGCAATAACTTATAACTCTATTCCATGCATCCATGATTGGTGTGCCCATTCTTGTGCCCCAGGATTCAGCTTCCTAATTATCCCAAGACAAAGAAAAGAGCTTCCCCGTAACAGTCATGTGTGAATCGTGCAAGTCACATGTTTTGGGGCCATAATTTAGGTACAAACCTGCAAATTATACAAAAAAAAAAGGAAAAGCTAAAAAGTGAACGTCAATTACTTTCATACTTTTTTTTTTTTTCTATGCAGTTGCAGGTAAAGTGATTTAAATGTCTTCCATATGACTCTCTGGTTTCCGTACATGTAATTTGGTTCTTGTCTACCCGTTTTTTTTTGGGGTGATGCCATATCCGCAGAGTTGTCTGTAGAGACTATGACTAAACACGCGTGGACATGGGGCTGGAGAACACTTTGTAACAATATCCTTTTTTGCTTTTTACTTTTTTCATACATTTTTTTTTTTCTTTGGTTTAATAATAAAAAAGGCAAAGTGTTCTATATTCTAAAGATAGAAATGATTCACAGGAAAGAGCCTGTATTAGTTTTATAGCGTGCATTGTAATGTGATGTTAAAATGCCACTGCTATCCAGATAAGGAAATAATATACTGTATATTGTATTTACACGGCAAATAGCACAATCTATCACATCTGTAGTTCAAAAGTCTAAACAATACTAATATATTTTACTTCTATTTATCATTTCTGCCCGCAATTCCAAATTGTACTGGAGTGCTTGGCAAAATGCGGCATGCTTGTTCGGGTGCCATTCATTTTCAGTGGCACCTAAATGCAGTGCAGGTTTGCCCTGCGAGAAATCTCATCTTGTCGCCCAAAAAGGAGCAGGCGCGATGCAATTTGTTGTGCGATAATCGCGGTGAAGCCGCACCACGTTTTAGGTGCCATTAAAAATGAATGGCACCTGAACAAGCGTGCTGTGTTTTGCCAGCACTCCAGGGCGATTTGGAATCACTGTGCAGAATTGTGGTGATTCCGTCTTCAATCCCAAACCGTTGGATGTGAATGGGGCCTTATGTTTGGAGAACATGCAAAAATTGTACACTCTGGTATTTCTTGGCAGGTAGGAAGTTAGATGATGATTTATCTGAAGGATTTTTGAACTTTTAATTTGGATTGGATTTCCTTTTTTTTTTTTTTCTTTTATTTAATTGTCAATCCTCAGAAAATTTAATTCCTTTTTTTTTTTTTTTTAATTTTCTTTTAGAAAAATGAGAATATAAAAGGAAGCCTGCGTGCAAGACTGGAAACCTTATGAATGGAATTCCAGACATCAGGGAGAATTGTTGAGGGACATATTTATCGAGTGAAGACCTAGATTGATGACGGAGTGATTTTATTTTTTTTCTTTGTAAATGAGGACTTGAATTTTATATTGTGGTTATTTGTCTCAACCTAATGAGCTTATCACACAAAATCAGGATGGCCTGAACTTGATTATTGCCTTTAACTACTAACATATCATTTCAATGACGTGAGATACTATATCTTGGGCAGGAGATCATCCTTATTTAAGTAGTAGGTAGGTTGCCTTCATGTACAGGATACAACACGACTTTCAGGAGAATGCCCAGAAGAGGGTTTTATCTACAAGGCAAGACCCGTTGGTTACTTGTTGGACTTGCCCTGGTTTTTAGCCTAATGCTTCTCGCATATCTCTTGGAATGTGCACCAACCCCAGAAGGAAATGGATCGCTGCCTGGAATCGCAGGAGAGATGTATAGCAAGGAATACTACCAGGCTCTTCTTCAGGAACAAGAGGAGCATTATAAAAGTCGTGCAACTAGTCTAAAGCGCCAGATTGCCCAGCTAAAGCAGGAGCTTCAGGAGATGAGTGAGAAACTGCGATCAGCACAAGACAAGAAACTTGCCAATGGTGCCGGACACCAGGGTACCAAAGAGCAACCTTCTAATGATCTACTTGAATTTCTGCACTCACAGATTGACAAAGCTGAGATTGTGGTGGGTGCTAAACTTCCTAGTGAGTATGCTGTTGTTCCCTTTGAGAGTTTTGATTCTATGAAGGTTTATCAGTTGGAGATGGGTCTGACACGGCACCCTGAGGAGAAGCCAATTAGGAAGGACAGGAGAGATGAACTGGTCGAAGTTATAGAAGCTGGCCTGGAGGTCATTAATAATCCAGATGAGGATGATGAGGACCAGGAAAATCGAGGAGGGGATAAAGTTTTATTTACGGAAGCTGATTTTGTAGAAGGTATGAAAAATGTGTGCCGCCTTCTATTTCTGTTAATTTATACTACATGTAGAGGGAAGGGCTCCATGCTTACAATGGGTGCAACGTGAATACCAGCTGTCCTAAAGATTGATGTCCTTTTATTTCTCAAAGCTTTGAATTGATGATTTTCCTACTTCCCAACATTCTTAATAATATTTAGATAGTTTGTATATTCATAGGTGTAAGCTTTTTATCGTAGTGAGGTCACACTGGAATTGTTTAGCCCTTAGTAACAGTAAACTATTTTATTGCTGCAACTTTATAGTGATAAAAGTTAAAATTTCTTGCACAACCAGAACCAACCCCTGCTAGAAAAAAGAGCGTACCTTCGGCCACTACTCCTAAAAGAGCTGCCTAAGAATAATCATTCCCTCTACACCAGAGTTTCCAAACTAGGGTTCCTCCAGAGGTTGTTAGGGGTTTCTTGAGCAATGACCAATTTCTGCCTCTCAGAAGTTCCCACTGACACCATTGAACTTCTTTTTAGTTATCATCTGTAAGCGGGTAATTCTTCCCAATGACCACAAGTGTAAGGAACATTCTTGCCACTGACCATCACACTAATGTATCATTAGTTGTATATCCAGTCTTTTTTTAGCAGGGGTTCCCTGAGACCAGAAAGTTATTTTAAGGGTTCCTCTGTGTTGAAAAGGTTGAAAGGCTGCTCTACACTAATTAGGACCTGACTGAGAACATCTACTACTTTGAGATCCAGTGCCCACATCTTTCCATTACTTCTTGAATAAGTTAAAATCAGACAAATTTTAACTTTGTATCCAAAAAAAAAAAAAAAATTGTCTGGAGTTCATTTTTCAATTTTTTAAAACCTATGCCAACTATAATACTCGCTGTGACCACTAAAGTAGAAATCTTAACAGATCTGTTAATGAAACCATAGCTTTGAGCTTCATTATGCTGTTGTGTACCATACAGTGATGGTCAGAAAAGTCCACTCAGTTTACCTTACATCAAACTTTAAGACCCCTTTCACACTGCGGCAGTTTTCAGGCGTTTTAGCGCTAAAAATAGCGCCTGAAAACTGTCTCTCAAGCCACCCCAGTGTTGAAAGCCCGAGTGTTTTCAGGGAGGGAAAAAAAGTCCTGCAAGCAGCATCTTTGGGGCGGTGTATACACCGCTCCCACATCACCCCTGCCCTTTTAAATGAATGGGCACAGCCTCTGAAGCGCCTGAAAAGCGATTCGGAAGCGCCGCATCACGGCTTCATAGGGGTTAAAAGCACCCCGCTACCACCCGAAAAGCGACGCCAAAGAGCCGCCAAAACAAGCAGAGCTTTACCGCTAACGCCGGCGCCACCCTAGTGTGAAAGTAGCCCAATATAATTTTGCCAAGAATGGTCATAGCCAGAAATAGCAGTGATGTTCCAGTACCTCTGATTGAGACTGTAGCCTCTTGCCATTTATTCAATGCTGTGCATTGTGCCAAAAAGCTCCTCTCTCGCCATAGGCAGTACCTCTTATAGGGGATGTGTGTGGGGAATGGAGTTTAATATGGAGAATCCAGAATTTATGACCTGTAAAATGGCATGTTCTGGTTTGTATGTTCCGAGAACATAATTCCACAGTAGGTGCTTTGAAATACTGGAAAATTGGAACAATTATACAAAACAAATCACTTAAGGCAGGCCATAAATTATGCGATTTTCTTTCCTGCAACCATGGGTTGCAGAAAGGAAAATTGCTCGATGGCCACATCAACACAGCCAGTGTTGATGGGGGAATACTTCCCACTGCGCTATTATGTTCTCCTGGTTGGTAGTCGTCCCTTCTTGGAGAAGGCAGTGATTTTTGTTAGCGGCTGCAGCCGCTGGCAATAATTGTATGTAAAAATCTGACATGCTGCCTGTACCCAAGTCGCCCGATCGACTTGGGTACAATCGGCCTGCCCATACATGGTCCAAAACTGGCTTAGATTTGAACCATTTATGGCCGGCTTATGTGTGATTGAATTCTCTAAATGGGTTTATACTTGAAGCTTGTTAACAAACACTGCGGAATGTTATAGGATTAATGATGCAAAAATGCTCAAAATTTTCATTAGGCCTTGTGTGCAGTTTCTGGGTTCCACCATTTAATCATTTTTATCACATCTGTGTTCTTTCCCTTGAATCCCTGTGAGTTAACCGGTTTCCTCTCACCTCATTGTTATCAGGATATTACCGAACCGAGAGGGACAAGGGCTCCCATTATGAGCTATTCTACAAGAAACCAGAGTCTGGAAGCTACCACCACATCACTTTATTCCGACCGTTTGGCCCACTCATGAAGGTGAAGGTGGAAACACAGGATGTCTCCAGGACAGTCATCAATATCATCGTCCCACTGTCTGGCCGAACAGAGGCCTTTGCACAGTTTATACAGAACTACAAGTAAGACTTGAGTGTGATTGACAACATGGACTCCTTCCAGCAGCTGCTTTTTATTGAGAGAGATAGTGTGGGTGTAAACACTTTAGAACAACCTTTATTGCAAATACATAAAATGGAAGTAAATTGCAGAACACGAAAGTTATGACATTTATAGAAGCTAATTTATCTTTGTTGTAACTTCCTGTTTTTGCTTATTGCCACCATGCCTTGTGCTTAGGTTAGAGTGACGTCATGGTCTTTCCAGACAGATCTTAAAGCACCAGAAGAATTGTGCCCCTTCGTTGGTGTCAGTGGGGGGAACTATGCTCCATTGTTAGCATCAGAGAATGAAATATTTCCCCAAGAGCTCAAGTTTGGAGACCACTGACCTAGAGTGAAAGTTGAGGGGAAAAAAATCCAAATTTTCAGTTGTCACTAGAACGGGAGTAAAGGGGAAATCTTCCATTGGGGACACTAGTTCTGGTGACAACCAGAGGTTCCCTCACTTTGGAGGTTTTTCGTCTCACTTGCTGACTATGAGACAGTGAAGGGGAAAAAAAGATGTACCTCTACTACTTTAATTTGAAATACTTATTATATAGTGAAATGTGAAAATATTGAAATAAAAAGCCAAACCATTCCTTTTTGTAAGCACCCCCTGGATGACCAAAGTTTTTTCTTGTGTTATTCAAGGGATGTTTGTATTCAGCAAGATAAGAGGACTTACCTGACTGTGGTCTACTTTGGTGAGGATGGTCTATCGGAGGTTGAGGAAATCCTTAAAACTGTAGAAAAGTAAGTAGAATCTGCATTGGCATTATATCCTTAAACTGATGGAGGAAGATGTTCAGTATAATGAAGCATAGTTTAGATAATCTATTTTTTAAGTATTCAAATAATTTATTCTTCCCCTATTAGGGAGTGTAAAATTGCATTAAACAGACAATGCAGTACCATTACCCATCATTTTGTGTTCATTTCTTTGCAGGATTGCATTCCCCCCCCCCCCCCCCCCCCCATATATTACTTTTTTGTCACATTCTGAATTCCATGTGTGTGTGTTCTTGGTTTTTGATTGGTGAATTCCTCCTGCATCCATGTAGATTGTAGGTAGCGCAGTGTAGAAGTGAGCTGATTTCTGTGGTGCCATCTGTTTCCAGATGAAGAAATGACTTCAGCAGGTGTGTCCTCTTGTCCATCCCTCTCCTGTAGTTGTAATCTTTCTCCCACTATCTTCCCTTGTGTTCCTGCTGTCGACAAAGTCTTGTGATCTCATGATGATGTAAAACATCAGTGGCTAATATACTCTGTGTGTCTCATCAGGAGGTGAATGTTTACTTTACTCTTTTGGATCACTATGTCTAAAGAACGGTAATCCAAAAGTTCTATCATACAAAAGACTTTCACACCTGACTATGTTACTGACCTGCGGCAAATAATAGATGTTTGACATTTATGTAACTTTACCACACAGCTTAAAATTCTGTTTGCTGCCTTGTTAGGAATGCAAACGTGTCAAAATGACAGTTGATTCCCTTCTGTGGATTTATGACAGGAAGACAGATGTATTTCACAAAAACATATGTGCAGTGGACCAATATTTCTCATAAATAGTACGTAAAATTTAAATAGAGGATTCAGCGGGCTTTATGGGACTTCCTTGGCCGTATTATTATTATTCATGATTACATGATTATTATACAGTTTGCGAAGGGCTTTACAATCTAAAGGGAGACAGTACAGTTACAATATAATAAAATACAAGAGGGGTAAAAGGGCCCTGCTCGCAAGAATTACAATCTAATAGGGTGGGGCAAATGGTACAACAGGTTATAGATGTGAGGGATGAGCTGCTCACCAACCCAGAACAATTGGTATGTAGATGAATGTGGCCTCAGCCAGCGCTACTGCAGCCACACCTCCCCGACATGTTTCGCCCCGCTTACCTGGGCTTGGTGACAGAGGCGCCTGTCACCAAGCCCTAGTGAAGGGTGCCAAACGTGGGGGGGTGTGGCTGCAGCAGTGCTGGCTGAGGCCACATTCATCTACATACTAATGCACTGGGTTGGAGAACCGTGCATTCTCTTTGATAATTCTCTTACACCTCTGAATGGTGTACTGATGCCAGCTCCTTTCACTGCAATAGGCTTTCCTGAAGTAATAAGTTTTCAGGGATTGCCTAAAGGCAGCCAGAGTAGGAGACGGCCAGACAGATTGGGGTAGAAAGTTCGACATCAAGGTAGATGAGTCTTTAAAACTTGTTTAGAAAGTAAAATCATCAAGGCTGCATTCCGTATCCTGGATGTTCATTGGATAGACCAGGTTTGTCTATACACACAAGTAGTGATGCACCGAATTTTCGGCCTCCGAAAATGGCATTTTCGGCATTTTGCCGAAAAGGAAATCTCGCCGAAAATGGGGGCAGGGCCTGGGCAGGGCCCTGTCCCTGGTGCTCCCCATTACGGGGGTGTCCTTCTTCTTGCGCGCCGCTCCGCATTCCTCTCCTCTCTTCTCCTCTCTTCTCCTCCCCTCCCCTCCCTCTCCCCTCCCCCCCTCCTCGTCGAGATCTCTTGTGTCACGGAGCTTAACTGCAGTAACAATGTCCCGCCTCCTGTGACAGACGGCACGCTGATCCAATGGTGGGACATTGAATCAGTATAACGTGATTACAGGAGGCGGGACATCGTTACTGCGACCTGGGCAATTCAAATGCAGCTCCATGACACACGGAGATCGCCGCTCTGGTTCAGGAACTGGCAGGTTACATGACGGGCACTGGCAAGCTGCTTGACGGGCACTGGCAAGCTGCATGTGAAGTAGAATAGTAAAGTATCGAACCAGGCAGAACTTCAGCAATGCAGGTTTATTAACAGCTGATAACATACAGGTCTATGTTCAAAGTATTACAAGATACAGGTCTAATTTATACAGTTTCTTACAATGCATGCATATTAGATATAGGTATTCTTATCCTCTAACCAAATTGAAACAATTGTGAATTGTTCTCACCTTGCACCAAAATGGGTCTTTTCTGCCAATTCTTGGGAACCCGTCACCTGATGGGGACCAGTCAATCGGCCAGTGGTCTGGTCCCCTCACAGAGTTCTGGGTTCCAGCTCGACCAAGTTCGTGAGGGAAATTCACCTGAGACCACACTCTGGAACAAGTTAAGAAGTCTTCTCTGACTTGTACGAGGAGACAAGTTAGGACAGATACTTGCCCATTGGTTCTGACCTCTATGACCCGTGCAATAGGGCAGCATACACAGAGTTCAGCCTTATGAGCTCCTATCTGACTTGTCTGTCTAACAATTGTAGAGCTTGCATTTATATACCCTTTTACAAGTTTTATCTTAACATCTCTCTTACATATGATTGGTTGCTAAGATCTACGTCAATGTAACTAATCATAAATCTGACACCTGTTCTACAACCAGATAAACTTGATTATTCCCAAAATTCCTATATGTTAATTAAAGTGATTTATAACTGGTGTTGTCCAATTAAAAACACCTGTGTAGAGACAGTCTGGCACCCAGCTGTGTTATCAAACTCTTCTAATCTTGATAAGATTTAACTAAGTTCAAGAATTACAGATTTATGACATTTGGGAAAATGAACTTTCAAAAACCCCACCAGATGTGTTATATGTTTCACTATATGTATGTATTTTAACAGTTTTAATGAGGGCACAAGCAGACCTTTGTTTGACCCTGTCAAACTTAATTTAATGTGCTGTACATAACTTTAATTATTTCTAAACCACCTGTTTTCTTATCTTTATCTGTCTGATTTATATGCATTTCAGACTTGAGACAATTCTATATTACTTGAATCTATCCTAATGAACTTTCACCCAGTAGACTATCTTAATACATTTTCGAGAACACCTGTGTACAAGTACTTGTCATAAAGCAGAGGTCATTTAAAGTTCAACACTTAAAAATGAAGACTTTCTAAATCTGGAAAACACAGTATACATTATTAAAGATTCATAATTGTTGCTTTACTTATTGAATAATGATATTGATAAAACCACTACTATATAATAATATGAACAATAATAATAATCAATAAAATACATGCAAATCAATATGAATAATATGAAATACATTGGCTAATATGAGATTCTACAACACATGACGGGCACTGGCAAGCTGCATGACGGGCACTGGCAGGCTGCATGACTGGCACAGGTGAGGCTGCATCTTATGGGCACATGTGGGCTGCATCTGAGGGGCAAACGCGGGCTGCATGACGGGCACTAGTGAGGCTGCATTGATCTCTTGTACTATGTCTGCAGTCTCTGACCCTCTCCTGTACTATGTCTGCAGTCTCTGATCATCTCCTCTCCTATGTCCGCAGTCTCTGATCATCTCCTGTACCATGTCCCCAGTCTCTGACCATCTCCTGTACCATGTCCCCAGTCTCTGACCATCTCCTGTACCATGTCCCCAGTCTCTGACCATCTCCTGTACCATGTCCCCAGTCTCTGACCATCTCCTGTACCATGTCCCCAGTCTCTGACCATCTCCTGTACCATGTCCCCAGTCTCTGACCATCTCCTGTACCATGTCCCCAGTCTCTGACCATCTCCTGTACCATGTCCCCAGTCTCTGACCATCTCCTGTACCGTGTCCCCAGTCTCTGACCATCTCCTGTACCGTGTCCCCAGTCTCTGACCATCTCCTGTACCGTGTCCCCAGTCTTTGACCATGTCCTGTACCGTGTCCCCAGTCTTTGACCATGTCCTGTACCGTGTCCCCAGTCTTTGACCATGTCCTGTACCGTGTCCCCAGTCTTTGACCATGTCCTGTACCGTGTCCCCAGTCTTTGACCATGTCCTGTACCGTGTCCCCAGTCTTTGACCATGTCCTGTACCGTGTCCCCAGTCTTTGACCATCTCCTGTACTGTGTCCCCAGTCTTTGACCATCTCCTGTACCGTGTCCCCAGTCTTTGACCATCTCCTGTACCGTGTCCCCAGTCTTTGACCATGTCCTGTACCGTGTCCCCAGTCTTTGACCATGTCCTGTACCGTGTCCCCAGTCTTTGACCATCTCCTGTACCGTGTCCCCAGTCTTTGACCATCTCCTGTACCGTGTCCCCAGTCTCTGACCATCTCCTGTACCGTGTCCGCAGTCTCTGACCATCTCCTGTAATGTGTCTGCAGTCTCTGACCATCTCCTGTACTGTGTCCGCAGTCTCTGACCATCTCCTGTAATGTGTCTGCAGTCTCTGACCATCTCCTGTACCATGTCCCCAGTCTCTGACCATCTCCTGTACCATGTCCCCAGTCTCTGACCATCTCCTGTATAAAAAATTTTTTAAAAACAGTCACTTTCGGTATCGTGCTGTTTCGGTATCGGTTTCGGTTTTCGGGATCAAGGAAGATTTATTGTCGGTATCGGTTTCGGCACCAAAAAACCCATCAGGTGCATCCCTACACACAACATCTGTACATTATTGGTCCTTGCAGCTCAGATTAAGATAAGTCTGTCATGGCTCAGGGGCTAATTCTACGCCCCACACTATATAAGGCTGCTTACACGGCAACCATGTATAGTGTGAATTAAGAGAGCGATTAGGCAGGTTAGTTAGTGGATTGAGTGTGCAGTCAGTGTAGTATATATAACCCTTTCATGACTAAGCCTATTTTTGAAATTTGGTGTTTACAAGTTAAAATCTGTATTTTTTGCTAGAAAATTACTTTGAGCCTCCAAACATTATATATATTTTTTTAGCAGAGAATCTAGAGAATAAAATGGCAATTGTTGCAATATTTTATGTCACACGGTATTTGTGCAGCGGTGTTTTAAACGCAACTTTTTGGGAAAAGGGGCACTTTCATGAATTTTAAAAAAAAACAAACCGTAAAGTTACCCCAATTTTTTTGTATAATGTGAAAGATGATGTTACACCGAGTAAATGGATACCAAATATGTCACGCTTTATAATTGCACGCACTCGTGGAATGGCGACAAACTACAGTACCTAAAAATCTCCATAGGCAACGCTTTAAATTTTTTTTACGCTTATCAGGTTAGAGTTACAGAGGAGGTCTAGTGCTAGAATTATTGCTCTCGCTCTGACGATTGCGGTGATACCTCACGTGTGATTTGAACACCGTTTACATATGCGGGCACGACTTCTGTATGCGCTTTCTTTGCTGCATGAGCTTGCGGGGTCGGGGCGCTTTAAATTTTTTATTTTTTTCTCTTATTTATTTTATTTATTTTTATATTTATAAATTGTGTTTTAAAAAAATTTTTTTTGATGACTTTTATTGCTGTCACAAGAAATGTAAACATCCCTTGTGACAGTAATAGTTGGTGACAGGTACTCTTCATGGAGGGATCGGGGGTCTAAAAGACGTTGCTTCTGTGTTTTTACGATTAGGAGGCTGGAACCAAGCCGCTCACGGCTTGCTTCCAGCTCGTCCCCAGCCGCCGGAGGCAGCCGAATTGTCATCGGGCCTCCCGATGGAACAGGAGGCCCGGTACTGCTCCTCCGGTATAACAGCCGAGCGGCTTTTATCCGCATCAGTTGTTATAACTGGATAGCCGATCGCCGGCTCTAAAAACAGTACCGGGATAATGCCTGCAGCTGCGAGCATTATCCCGGTATAACCCCGGGAAGCCGAGTACGTACATCTGCGTACGCTCGGCGGGAAGGGGATAATATAGTGTAGTCAGTGTAGTTTATATATAATACAGTGTATTGAAGTGGCATCATTCAGATATTGTCTTTTTCAGCCGGCGATTCCCTACACCATAGGAATGATCATAGCAGCTGTTCAGCCGCTTGATCATCCTTACGGGCAGCAAAAGGGGGTGTGCCCCCCCCCCCCGCCGCCCTTCGGTGCTTCTACCGACTCACCACTGCCATCAGTGAAGACACAGGAAGACAGGATCCGCTGGCCCCGGATGTTTACCATAGAGATTTCTGGCAAACCAGATGGTCGCTGGAGTCTCTATGATCGTTCCGAGATCGGATGCGATGTTATGACGTTATGCCCGGCCTCTGCATTCAAACGAATGGCGCCGATCGTGTTTTTTTTCTTTTTTTCTTTTAGCCTTCCCAGCCTAAAGGTGAGATGTGGGGTCTTATTGACACCATATCTCACTGTAAAGAGGACCGATCATGCCATATTCCTATTTCAAGGGATGTTTACATTCCTTGTAATAGGAATAAAAGTGATCAAAAATGTTTCTTTTTTTTTTTTTTTAAAAAGTGTCAAACTAAAAAAAGAACTTCCTGCATTTAAGCAGACACACAGAGGCACACCTGCAGCTCTCATTGGCCCTCTTATGACTCATCCCCCCTCCCTTCCTGGCAATCTTATGATTCATCCCCCCTCCCTTCCTGGCAGAGAGAGAGTTGTACATGATGTAATAAGCCTAGGCTTTTTACCAGACAAGAAACAGGAAGTGGACTGTATAAGGCATTTACTGGCAGAAAAAAAAATGTTTTATTATCCAAAGTTAAAACAACAAGGGCAGAAGATTTAATAGATGGAAAGGTGAAAAAATTACTGAAGTTCCGCTGTAAGCTTCACGGAGAGCTCCTTTTATATACTGCATCAGGGTGGCTTGTATGAATGAGCCCATTTCTGGCGTTGTACCTCTGCCGAAACTCTTCTGTGCCATTATAGCACAGCACAAACCTCATCACAGCATGGCTGTTCCACCCATTGTACAATGTGCTTTTTATCAAAGCAGTTAAAGGTGTTGAGATTTTTCCTGAGCAAGGTGTCTGTCATTGAACAGCAGTAACCATTAAACGATCAGTAAGGTCCATGTCCTAGCCAGATTGGAGCTATTGCATTTTACAGGTACATGATTCTTGCTAGTACATACGAGATTTACATGCAGATTTTTTTTTTTTTTAATAAAACAACATAATTATGTTCATCAAAAGCTGCCTTTTCCTTGCATTACTAGACCCAGGCATCTAGGTGTGGAAGATTGCATTGTGTTTTACGACATGTTGGTATGCACAACTATCCCTTCAGTGTCTAATTGAGTCGGCAACAAGATTTTTTTTTTTCCCACACCCTTTTAACGTCCACATTCCCCATCTGCCTTCTTTTCTGCTTCGTACTGATATGACAATTGAAGGAAATCTGTACTGACTGAAATATAGACACTTCGACTAATAATGAAAAATGAAAATGCTGTCATTTTGACCCAGTGACTTAAATACTTTGGGATGTCCCCAATACAAACATACAAACCCATGAAAGCAGAACTTCTGATCTGCAAATATATTCCTAGTCAGTGACTCGGAAAGTATGGAAACCATGGAGTTGGCATGACAGCCAGGCAACTTGCAGTTTTAGAAGGAAAGGTCAGCAGTTGTATCTTCCATGTTTTCTTAGTACAGGTTTCCTTTATCTACAATATGTAGTAATAGATAATAGAGTGTATTTATAACTTAAAAGAAAAGTACGCCATCTGGTTAAATACAGTGCCTTGCGAAAGTATTCGGCCCCCTTGAACTTTTCAACCTTCTGCCACATTTCAGGCTTCAAACATAAAGATATAAAATTTTTATTTTTTGTGAAGAATCACCAACAAGTGGGACACAATTGTGAAGTGGAACGAAATCTATTGGATTGTTGAAACTTTTTTAACTAATAAAAAAATGAAAAGTGGGGCGTGCAAAATTATTCGGCCCCCTTGCGTTAATACTTTGTAGAGCCACCTTTTGCTGCGATTACAGCTGCAAGTCGCTTGGGGTATGTCTCTATCAGTTTTGCACATCGAGAGACTGAAATTCTTGCCCATTCTTCCTTGCAAAACAGCTCGAGCTCAGTGAGGTTGGATGGAGAGAGTTTGTGAACAGCAGTTTTCAGCTATTTCCACAGATTCTCGATTGGATTCAGGTCTGGACTTTGACTTGGCCATTCTAACACCTGGATACGTTTATTTGTGAACCATTCCTTTGTAGATTTTGCTGTATGTTTGGGATCATTATCTTGTTGGAAGATAAATCTCCATCCCAGTTTCAGGTCTTTTGCAGACTCCAACAGGTTTTCATCCAGAATGGTCCTGTATTTGGCTGCATCTATCTTCCCCTCAATTTTAACCATCTTCCCTGTCCCTGCTGAAGAAAAGCAGGCCCAAACCATGATGCTGCCACCACCATGTTTCACAGTGGGGATGGTGTGTTGAGTGTGATGAGCTGTGTTGCTTTTAAGCCAAACATATCGTTTTGCATTGTGGCCAAAAAGTTTGATTTTGGTTTCATCGGACCAGAGCACCTTCTTCCACATGTTTGGTGTGTCTCCCAGGTGGCTTGTGGCAAAATTTAGACTAGACTTTTTATGGATATCTTTGAGAAATGGCTTTCTTCTTGCCACTCTTCCATAAAGGCCAGATTTGTGCAGTGTATGACTGTTTGTTGTCCTATGGACAGACTCTCCCACCTCAGCTGTAGTTCTCTGCAGTTCATCCAGAGTGATCATGGGCCTCTTGGCTGCATCTCTGATCAGTCTTCTCCTTGTCTGAGCTGAAAGTTTAGAGGGACAGCCAGGTCTTGTTAGATTTGCAGTGGTCTGATACTCCTTCCATTTCAAAATGATCGCTTGCACAGTGCTCCTTGGGATGTTTAAAGCTTGGGAAATCTTTTTGTATCCAAATCCGGTTTTAAACTTCTCCACAACAGTATTACGGACCTGCCTGGTGTGTTCCTTGGTCTTCATGATGCTCTCTGCGCTTTCAACAGAACCCTGAGACTATCACAGAGCAGGTGCATTTATACAGAGACTTGATTACACACAGGGGGATTCTATTTATCACCATCAGTCATTTAGGACAACATTGGATCATTCAGAGATCCTCGCTGAACTTCTGGAGTGAGTTTTCTGCACTGAAAGTAAAGGGGCCGAATAATTTTGCACGCACCACTTTTCAGTTTTTTATTTGCTAAAAAAGTTTAAAATATCCAATAGATTTCGTTCCACTTCACAATTGTGTCCCACTTGTTGGTGATTCTTCACAAAAAATTAAAATTTTATATCTTTATGTTTGAAGCCTGAAATGTGGCAAAAGGTTGAAAAGTTCAAGGGGGCCGAATACTTTTGCAAGGCACTGTATCTCCCACATCAGAAAGTGAACAATTCATATATAAATGTTATATAAATAAACAGTAGTGAACTATATTTCATATAATGTACAAAACCGCAATAAAAGTGCAAGGTTTGAAAAAAAATAAAAAATGTATACATTTATATAAATTATCAATTCATATCTTCAAAGTGAATAAAAAAAATTTCAAGTAAAAGCTCATCATTCTATAGTGAAGTCCATCCAGGTGCTTGAAAAAAGTGCTCAGTATCGTACAAAGGTGCTTGGTGCCAAAAAGGGCCGCTTACCAGACCAATATGATCTCACAATAACGAGCGCTTGGTACATTCCACTCTGGCGAGCCAACGCTCTCACCATTCGATCTCACTGGAGCTCTGCAACCCCAGTCACCCACTTCCAACAACAGTGTCCCCACCGTGAAAGTATAACACTTGGTCTTCCACCATCAAACTCCTGCATAAATATGTATCAAAAGCAAAGGAAGAAATTCCATAGTGCTGTACTGTAGCAATAATGTTTTTAAAAGAATTACACTTACAAACATGAAGAAATGTCAAACAGTAAAGCACTTCAGCACGGTTGCAGTGTCCTCAAACGTGCCTGACGGGTTTCCCCATACAAGGTGTCTTCTGGGATTGGAGGCTCAATAGAGTGTATCTGACTTTTGACTGATAAGGGGTTGAGTTTAAGACTGGGACAGAGTTTAAAGCTGGCCATAGATGGATCGAATCTCGGCTGGCTTAGCAGGGAACGGTTGAGATTTGATCCATCTAAGGCAGTGATCATCAACCCGGTCCTCAGGGCCCACTAACAAGCCAGGTTTTATCTATTACCTTGGGGAGATGCAGACTAGAATATTGCAATCACTGAGCAGCAAATGATATCACCTGTGATGTATTTCAGTTATCTTGCAAACCTGGCCTGTTAGTGGGCCCTGAGGACAGGGTTGATGACCACTGATCTAAGGGTAGGCTGGTTGTACTGAAGTCAATCAATCACCTTCAGTACAGCCAGCCTATCAGATATTTTGCATATGATTACTGCCAGCAGATATAGCGTTCTGCTGGAAAGGAAGGCTCCCAGCTTGCAGGAAAGATTCCCCCATAAACACTGAGGGCACTTTCACAGTGAGGCGCTGGGGCGTCGCCGGTAAAGCCCAGCTATTTTTAGCAGCGATTTTACAGTCGTTTTAGCTGCACTTTTCAGCCGCTAACGGGGCACTTTTAATCTGTTAGCAACCGAAAAAGGGTTAAAAGCGCTGGCAAAACGCTGCTAAAAATAGCTGCACTTTACCACCGGCGCCTCAGTGTGAAAATGCCCTCAGTGTTGATGGGGGAATCTCCCCCACTTCGCTATTGTGTTCTGCCAGCTGGGAGCCCTCCTTTCCAGCAGAACGCTATATCTGCTGGCAGTAATCATATGCAAAATATCTGATAGGCTGGCTGTACTGAAGGTGATTGATTGACTTCAGTACAACCAGCCTACCCTTAGATCAGTGGTCATCAACCCTGTCCTCAGGGCCCACTAACAGGCCAGGTTTGCAAGATAACTGAAATACATCACAGGTGATCTCATTTGCTGGTCAGTGATTGTAGTATTCTAGTCTGCATCTCCCCAACAGGAACACTATAGCCACTGACAGTAACCATATGCAAAATATCTGATGGGCTGGCTGTACTGAAGGTGATCGCTTTTAACCTCCTCTAGCAGCCGAAAAAGGGTTGAAAGCACTGCTGCAGCGGCGTTTTGGCAGCGGCTTTGCCCATTAATTTTAATGTACAGCCTGGTCCTCTAATGCAGGGGCTCCATGTGGGTGCAAAAAAACTATTTCAATATAAAAGCAGGTGCACTTCAACAGTATTGCTAGCTTCCATCATTTTTCGGCTGTAACAGATTTGATTTAATGATATAATTGATCAGAAATGGGATGAATTGGAATTCGTATGTTGTTGGTTTTCATCTGTATTGAATACAGATGCCAGTGTTGCTTGAACGAGGATTGCTTGTATTTGCTGTATTTGAGACCCTGTTCTGTTTTTACAGTGATCAGAATTTCCATAATTACACGTTAATTCCACTGAAGGAGGAGTTCAGCCGGGGGCGCGGCCTAGAGGTTGGCGCAAGGGCCTGGGCCAAGGAGGATGTTCTGCTTTTCTTCTGTGACGTTGACATCTATTTCACACCAGGCTTTCTAGACACGTGCAGACTAAGCTCAGAACCTGGTGAGTCTATGCTGTTTAGGTGACCTCTAATAAAGTAAGGTAGACCATATACGACTATATCACACCTATGAGTTGGACAGGGTTTACTTTTGTTGCCGTCCATAAATAAAGACTCCAAAACAGTGGATACTGGAGCCACATTTCCTAATGTATGGGCTACCTGGCTGCTAATAAAATGTAGAAAAAAAAATGAATGACCAGGTAGATAACATTGCACAGGATTTTTTTTTTTTTTTTTGGAATAGAGCATGTTTGTTATTTTTCTCCATTTATATTTACTTTTTCTTTTCCATTTTTCTTCCCCATTGTGGTAATATTCAGATCCGGTTGACATCTACTGCAAGAGCAGAGTACTGGGTGTCCAATTTGTGACCGTAGAGAACTAGGACAACTTATGTAGAACTATAGACAAAACCTTTTCTATTCATTTTTGTTAGAGCAACGGAGGGTTATAACCCCCTGAATGTTTATTTTTGCCATCTTTATCATATCACAAAGATTTCTCTTCACTCCCTGTCCCATAGCCAAACAGGAAGTAAAAGGAAATCCCTGCAAATTAAGGGAATTCCTTAGGGACCCCCAGGTCACCAGAACTAGTGTCCCTATTGAAATATTTCTCCTTTTAATGTTTTGGGGACAACCTAAAATGTGGGATTTTGTTTTTTCTTTAATTTTCAATGATGACAGTAAACAGGCCAGAGGGTGAATCTCCCTAACGGGGGCACAGACTGCAATAAAAACTGCCTGGAGTTCAAAAAAAATTTTGCCTTTTAGTTATACTTTTAATGGAGGCAGGAACAAGCATAGTTGGCAGAGTCCGAGTGGTGCACCCTCTGCTGCCCAACCTCCATGAATTGATATAGACATAACCTCCATGAATTGATATAGACATAACCACCAGTTATTGAGGCACATAGATGGACATACCATTGCATTTCTGTAGAGGAGCCATATGTAACAGAACAGTCCAGAATAAGACATTTACTAATGGACATAGGGCTGTCAGGATGTGTTATCATATCAGGTAGGTGAACGGATGAGGTGCAGGGGAGTGTAGAAGATCTTCTTTCCTCATCTTATACTTTAGTTGATGTTTAAATAAGAAGCTTGCTGTTTCACTGCTGTAAAATTCTTCCACCAGTAGTGAATTAGTTGACCAGAACATAGAGATCATACCCTTGTTTCTCTGCAGTTTATTGCCTCCCATGACACACACCCTAATTCCCGGTTTTGATGCCATCAGTTAGATGGTGGTAAACCAAATTCACCAGCCCCTTTTCACACCAGTAGTAAATGTTCATTTACCCCTTAGTGACCAGTCTCCAGAGTATGTGTAAACTGCTTAGTAACCAGTCACCAGAGTATGCATATTAACCCCTTTTGTGACCTGTCTCCAGCGCAGTGTTTCTTGAACCAGATTTCTGATGAATTCTAGTGTTCCCCAGAAATTGCTAGGAGTTCTTTCAGCAATGAGCAGATTGATCTCCCCTGATGGTGCATGAATGGTTCTAGTACCAAAATTACTCAGCAGAGCTGGAGGCAACCAATGACCATCAATGTAAGTGGGCACTACAGTGACTACTAATCTAACGTGCCACTTTTCTGCTAACCACCTCTCCCAATGATAGTGAAAATAAAGGGTCACCCTCCCACTGGCCACCTAACAACAGGGCCACCCCTCCCAATGGCCACCTAAGCAAAGAGCCACTACCTAACCAAAAGGCCATTCCTCCCACTGGCCACCTAACCAGAGGGCAGCCACCTAACCAAAAGGCCACCTGTCCCACTGGCCACCTAACCAAAGGGGTCAATCCTCCCACTGGCCACCTAACCAAAGGGCCACTCCTCCCGCTGGCTACCTAACCAAAGGGCCACTCCTCCCGCTGGCTACCTAACCAAAGGGCCACTCTTCCCACTGGCCACCTAACCAAAAGGCCACTCTTCCCGCTGGCCACCTAACCAAAAGGCCACTCTTCCCGCTGGCCACCTAACCAAAAGGCCACTCTTCCCGCTGGCCACCTAACCAAAAGGCCACTCTTCCCGCTGGCCACCTAACCAAAAGGCCACTCTTCCCGCTGGCCACCTAACCAAAAGGCCACTCTTCCCGCTGGCCACCTAACCAAAAGGCCACTCTTCCCGCTGGCCACCTAACCAAAAGGCCACTCTTCCCGCTGGCCACCTAACCAAAAGGCCACTCCTCCCGCTGGCCACCTAACCAAAGGGCCACTCCTCCCGCTGGCCACCTAACCAAAGGGCCACTCCTCCCGCTGGCCACCTAACCAAAGGGCCACTCCTCCCGCTGGCCACCTAACCAAAGGGCCACTCTTCCCGCTGGCCACCTAACCAAAGGGCCACTCTTCCCGCTGGCCACCTAACCAAAGGGCCACTCCTCCCGCTGGCCACCTAACCAAAGGGCCACTCCTCCCGCTGGCCACCTAACCAAAGGGCCACTCCTCCCGCTGGCCACCTAACCAAAGGGCCACTCCTCCCGCTGGCCACCTAACCAAAGGGCCACTCCTCCCGCTGGCCACCTAACCAAAGGGCCACTCCTCCCGCTGGCCACCTAACCAAAGGGCCACTCCTCCCGCTGGCCACCTAACCAAAGGGCCACTCCTCCCGCTGGCCACCTAACCAAAGGGCCACTCCTCCCGCTGGCCACCTAACCAAAGGGCCACTCCTCCCGCTGGCCACCTAACCAAAGGGCCACTCCTCCCGCTGGCCACCTAACCAAAGGGCCACTCCTCCCGCTGGCCACCTAACCAAAGGGCCACTCCTCCCGCTGGCCACCTAACCAAAGGGCCACTCCTCCCGCTGGCCACCTAACCAAAGGGCCACTCCTCCCGCTGGCCACCTAACCAAAGGGCCACTCTTCCCGCTGGCCACCTAACCAAAGGGCCACTCTTCCCGCTGGCCACCTAACCAAAGGGCCATACACTGGTCTCTCTGCAGTTTATTGACTCCCATGAGACACACCCTAATTCCCGGTTTTGATGCCATCAGTTAGAGGGTGGTTCACCAAATTTACCAGCCCCTTTTCATAACAGTAGTAAATGTTCATTTACCCCTTAGTGACCAGTCTCCAGAGTATGTGTTAACTGCTTAGTAACCAGTTACCAGAGTATGCACATTAACCCCTTTTGTGACTAGTCTCCAGCGCAGTGTTTCTTGAACCGGATTTCTGATGAATTCTAGTGTTCCCCAGAAATTGCTAGGAGTTCTTTCAGCAATGAGCAGATTGATCTCCCCTGATGGTGCATGAATGGTTCTAGTACCAAAATTACTCAGCAGAGCTGGAGGCAACCAATGACCATCAATGTAAATGGGCACTATAGTGACTACCAATCTAAGTGCCACTTTTCTGCTAACCACCTCTCCCAATGATAGTGAAAATAAAGGGCCACCCCTCCAACTGGCTACCTAATCAAAGGGCTGCCACCCAACCAAAGGGCCACTCCTCCCACTGGCCACCTAACCAAAAGGCCACCTGTCCCACTGGCCACCTAACCAAAGGGTCAATTCTCCCACTGGGCCACCTAACCAAAGGGTTAATCCTCCCACTGGCCACCTAACCAAAAGGCCACTCCTCCCACTGGCCACCTAACCAAAAGGCCACTCCTCCCACTGGCCACCTAACCAAAAGGCCACTCCTCCCGCTGGCCACTTAACCAAAAGGCCACTCCTCCCTCTGGCCACCTAAGCAAAAGGCCACTCTTCCCACTGGCCACCTAACCAAAAGGCCACTCTTCCCACTGGCCCCACCTAACCAAAAGGCCACTCTTCCCACTGGCCCCACCTAACCAAAAGGCCACTCTTCCCACTGGCCCCACCTAACCAAAAGGCCACTCTTCCCACTGGCCCCACCTAACCAAAAGGCCACTCTTCCCACTGACCCCACCTAACCAAAAGGCCACTCTTTCCTCTGGCCACCTAACCAAAAGGCCACTCTTCCCACTGGCCCCACCTAACCAAAAGGCCACTCTTCCCACTGGCCCCACCTAACCAAAAGGCCACTCCACCCACTGGCCCCACCTAACCAAAAGGCCACTCCTCCCACTGGCCCCACCTAACCAAAAGGCCACTCCTCCCACTGGCCACCTCACCAAAAGGCCACTCCTCCCACTGGCCACCTAACCAAAAGGCCACTCTTCACACTGGCCCCACCTAACCAAAAGGCCACTCTTCCCACTGGCCCCACCTAACCAAAAGGCCACTCTTCCCACTGGCCCCACCTAACCAAAGGGCCACCTTTCTCACTCACTAACAGTGTAAGGATACGACCATATCAATAGATTCAAGTAAATATATAAAATGGAGCCCCACCCTCAGAGTTAAATTGCCCTACAACTCCATTCAAGTACAGCAATAATTGTTTTTATGAACTCCATAGAAGAATACCAAGGTCTGAAGCATGTCTTTATTTTCTAGGTAAGAAAGTCTTCTATCCAGTTGTATTTAGTCTTTACAATCCTGCAGTTGTGTATGCCAATCTAGATGTACTACCCTCTGTGGAGCAACAGCTGGTGAGTATAGCACTTCTGTTTCACCTAAAATATATATAAACTATTGGACAGCTCTGTGGCTTCACACAACTATGACTGTGATAAAATGACATAAGCTTTTCACAGCATAGCGGTAAATTAACCCGGTCAGCAGGCCCTAACATACCACCTGCAGGCTGCCAGTGGTAAATCTATAATCCAGTATTCCCTATTTGCCTTAATAAAAAGAAATAAAACATATACAATGCCTTGAAAAAGTATTCATACCCCTTGCAATTTTTTACATTTTGGCATGTTACAGCCAAAAACGTAAATGTATTTTTAATTGGGATTTTATGTGATAGACCAACACAAAGTGGCACATAATTGTAAAGTGGTAGGAAAATGATAAATGGTCTTCAAATTTTTTTTACAAATAAATATGTGAAGTGTGGCGGGCATTTGTATTCAGTCCCCTGAGTCAATACTTTGTAGAACCACCTTTTGCTGCAATTACAGCTGCAAGTCTTTTTGGGGATGTCTCTACCAGCTTTGCACACCTAGAGTGACATTTTTGCCTATTCTTTGCAAAATAGCTCAAGTTCTGTCAGATTGGATGGAGTTTGTCTGTGAACAGCAATTGTCAAGTCTTGCCACAGATTCTCAATTGGATTTAGGTCTGGACTTTGACTGGGCCTTTCTAACACATGAATATGCTTTGATCTAAACCATTCCATTGTAGCTTTGGCTGTATGTTTAGGGTCGTTGTCCTGCTGGAAGGTGAACCTTCGCCCCAGTCTCAAGTCTTTTGCAGACTCTTAACAGGTTTTCTTCTAAAATTGCCCTGTATTTGGCTCCATCCATCTTCCCATTAAATCTGACCAGCTTCCCTGTCCCTGCTGAAGAAAAGCATCCCCACAACATGATGCTGCCACCACCATGTTTCACAGTGGGGATGGTGTGTTCAGGGTGATGTGCAGTGTTAGTTTTCTGCCCCACATAGCGTTTTGCTTTTAGGCCAAAAAGTTCAATTTTGGTCTCATCTGACCAGAGCAACTTCTTCCACGTTTGCCGTGTTCCCGGCATGGCTTCTCACAAACTGCAAACTGGATTTCTTTATGGCTTTCTTTCAACAATAGCTTTCTTCTTGCCACTCTTCCATAAAGGCGAGATTTGTGGAGAGCACGACTATTAGTTGTCTGGTGCACAGATTCTCCCACCTGAGCTGTGGATCTCTGCAGCTCCTCCAGAGTTACCATGGGCCTCTTGGCTACTTCTCTGATTAATGCTCTCCTTCTCTGGCCTGTCAGTTTAGGTGGACGGCCATGTCTTGGTAGGTTTTGCAGTTGTGCCATTTCCATTTTCGGATGATGGATTGAACAGTGCTCTGTAAGATGATCAAAGCTTGGGATATTTTTCATAACCTAACCCTGCTTTAAACTTCTCCAACTTTTATCCCTGACCTGTCTGGTGTGTTTCTTGGCCTTCATGATGCTGTTTGTTCACTAAGGTTCTCTAACAAACCTCTGAGGGCTTCACAGAACAGCTGTATTTCTACTGAGATTAAATTACACACAGGTGGACTAATTAGGTGACTTATGAAGGCAGTTGGTTGCACTAGATTTTAGTTTTAGGAGTATCAGATTAAAGGGGGCTGAATAAAAATGCACGACACACTTTTCAGATATTTACTTGTAAAAAAATTTGAAAACCATTTATCATTTTCCTTCCACTTCACAATTATGTGCCACTTTGTGTTGATCTGTCACATAAAATCCCAATAAAATACATTTATGTTTTTGGTTGTAACATGACAAAATGTGGAAAATTTCAAGGGGTGTAAATACTTTTTCAAAGCACTGTGTGTGTCATTTTGCTGTCAGGGGCCTCTTTATAAAATAAAAATTAAATTGTTGCCTAAGGGCAGATTAAAATCCGGTTGGTTATTATGTGACAACAACTTCACTTTCATTCCTGTTTTCTATAGTTAAAAAAAAAAAAACCACCACCCCAAGTTATGTAAGTTATCGGTATGAAAAGCTTTTGTGTGACCTTTAATGAAGGTGGAACGAAAGCTGGCAGAGTCGCACTTCACATTATGAAGGTAATAAATGTTTAGTCATCTAGCCGAGCTCGCCTGTTTACATGACTCATGGCACAGAGGTTTTTCTTCTGTAAAATGTAGGTGCAAGTTCTCACTCTTCCTCTATTACATGAAAATTGCTGTTTCTTTTAAAAGCTGATTTCCAGACACAGGGCTCAATTCACAATCAACTGACATGTAAGGGAGCTAAATGGTCTGCCTGGATTTGACGTGTCACACACAGCCCATTCCCCCTACAGTTAGAAACACTCCCTAGTACTGACTTAACCCCTCCCGCCCCCTAGTGGTTAAGCCCTTCACTGCCAGTGTCATTTACACAGGAATCAGTGCATTTTTATAGCACCGATTGCTGTATAAAGGACAATGGTCCCAAAAAATGTGTCAAAAATATCCGACATGTCCGCCATAAGGTCGCAGTCACAATAAAAATTGCTGATCGCCGCCATTACTAGTAAAAAATTATTAATAAAAATGCCCTAAAACGATCCCCTATTTTGTAAATGCTATAACTTTTGCGCAAACCAATCAATAAACGCTTATTGCGATTTTGTTTTTGTTTTTGTTTTTTTTTTTTTGTTTTTTTTTTTTTTTACCAAAAATATGTAGAAGAGTACGGATCGGCCTAAACTGAGGAAAAAAAAAGTTTTTTTTATATATTTTTGGGGGATATTTATTACAGCAAAAAGTAAAAAAATAATGCGTTTTTTTTCTAAATTGTCGCTATTTTTTTGTTTATAGCACAAAAAATAAAAACCGCAGAGGTGATCAAATACCACCAAAAGAAAGCTCTATTTGTGGGGAAAAAAGGACGTCAATTTTGTTTGGGAGCGACGTCGCACGACCCACACAATTGTCAGTTAATGCGACGCAGTGCCGAATCGCAAAAAGTGCTCTGGTCAGAAAGGGGGTAAAATCTTCCGGGGCTGAAGCGGTTAAGCAACACAGCTATGTCCCCTCCCTACTTCCAGCCTATTATTGACAGTGAAGGAGCAGCAACAGATGGATGAAGTTTATCTCTCTGCTCTCTCCTCTTTTCAGCATGTTGCTTGTCAGCATTGCAGTACAACTGATAGCCCATTTTCTCCAGGGCAGGGCTGAAGTACAAAGGATCTTAAGTCAAATTTTAGTGTATAATCACATTTAAAGGAAAGGTGTGGCGTACCCCTAAAACAAAAAAAGTATCTTTGCTCACCTCTATGGCTGCAGTATTGGTCTAATGCTGCAGCTGTCCTCTGCTGCCTCTAATCTGGAGAACTGAGCGATCACATGACCACTGATGGCTCCATTCTTGAATCCACTCTGAGCAAAAAGCGGTGGTTGTCGGTCACCACCACTCTGTACTCTGCCCCTCCAGTGCTCACTGGAGCCCCGAATCAGGAGAGAGGGGGGGAGCGGCTGACTCCTTGGCATGCTGAGAGGCGGAGCTAGCTGTGGGTCAGGTATCTGGGTGGATTCTGACAGCATTAGAGTCTGGAGCTGCTCTGTAAGGTCAGCTGATCCCTGGCTTTAGCCCGCTGTCGGCTGATTCTGGGTCACCTGAGAAGTGAGAACACAAGTAAGTGCACTCCTGTGACTCAAATGAGAAGTAGGAACTTATCTTTTAAGTATGAACTTCTCTTTTTAAGACTATTTTGAGAGGGCTGTTAAATGAATACACAACATTTGTGTATTTATTATATCTGCCTGGAGTTCATCTATAAAGGAAGAAGTACAATCCATACAGAAATGTAAACCACACACACACACACACTACAAAACCAGACAAGGCTTGTATGTACCTCTAGTAACATTACTTTTCATTGCCTTAGGTTCATAAGAAAGACTCCGGCTTCTGGCGAGATTTTGGATTTGGCATGACATGTCAGTATAAATCAGATTTCTTATCAATAGGTAAGTCATCAGACCTTGTTTTTTTTTAGCAAAGCAATTTGATTTTGATACAAATTGGTTATGAAAACAAATAGTTACCACTACTGTTGTACCCTGGCTGTAGTATTTTGTGACATGCTTCAAGTGGATGTAAACCCTCACATATACTCAATGGAGTGACTGGCCTCAGGTGATACACAGAGATTAAAGTGTTTGTTTCCCTAAAAAAAAAAAAAAAAAAAAAGAGGTTGTTCCCTTATAGCAGATTAAACAGCACAGTGCTTGTGCTGTCTAACCTGCCCCTTTCTAAACTTAAAAAAAACCTGGCTGATCCTGCCGCTTCCTGTGTCCCCCTCTCTGTACTGACCACGATAATCAGCTGCTGAGCCCTGATCACCGTGGTCAGGTTACGTCCCTCTGTCATCCACAGATCTCCACTCTCTCCCCCTCACCCCTCCCTCCCTGCCTGTCGGCTCCATGTCTGTGTCTCTGTCAAAGCCCCCCCCCACTCTAAAAAGGTACTTACAAGCATTGTTTTAATGTAACGCTTATATAGTGTGTTATGACTACATATAATAGAGGGGCTTCCAGTTATTTACATGTTTATGGTAACCACTTTAAATAAATCCTCCATAAGTTGTACCTGTTTATCTGCAGTCTTCTCTACATCTGTTCCAAGGTGCAGAACTTCTAAAGCTTGTCTGAGCTGCTAAAAAACAGGGGGCAGAGGGCTGAAGTTACTCTGCAGAGTTCAGTGAGGAGAGCCCCGACAGCTGATTGGAGGGAAGGGGGACACCCTCTTTCACACAGCACACAGGAACAGAGTTGAGGCTGAACCAATCACGGGTTGTGTGCTGGAGACCCCCACGCCCTGTCATCTGTTTTCTCTTGGTGTCAGGAAAACTTGTCAGAAGTGATTCATGCTGAGAACAGAGGAATGAAGCAGCAGGCAGAAATGACACAGTGCTCTTGAGACAATTACACACTATAGAGGGGGATATGGTTTGTTCATATTTTGTGTCGAAGGTTTTACTTTAATGTATATTGGTGACTTTGCAGGGTAACAGGTTATAACTGAGTACCAAAGTTGGGGTTTGCCATTAGAGCAGAACATCACCCTAAAACAGAAGTTCTGGTGATCCTCCTCCAATTCTACTGTTGGCATTTTCTTTCTCTAGCCACTTGCCGACCGCCGCACACAGATGTACGTCGACAAAGCGGCACGGGCAGGCAAAAGGGCTTACCTGTACGTCCCTGCCTGCCCACGGGTGGGGGGTCCGATCGGACCCCCCCCCGGTGCCTGCGACGGTCGGCAAATGTCCCCCGGCGATCGGTGGTGAGGGGGAGGCCATCCATTCGTGGCCCCCCCCTCGCGATCGCTCCCAGCCAATGGGATCATTTCCCTGCCTCTGTATTGTACACAGAGGCAGAGGAAATGATGTCATCTCTCCTCGGCTCGGTATTTTCCGTTCCGGGCCGAGGAGAGAAGACTGTAATGTGAGTGCACAACACACACACACACAGTAGAACATGCCAGGCACACATTACACCCCGATCCCCCCCCCGATCGCCCCCCGATCCCCCCCAATCACCCCCCCCCCTGTCACAAACTGACACAAAGCAGGTTTTTTTTTTTTTTTTTTTTTTTTCTGATTACTGTATTGGTGTCAGTTTGTGACAGTTAGTGTGTTAGGGCAGTGAATGTTAGGCCCCCTTTAGGTCTAGGGTACCCCCCTAACCCCCCCTAATAAAGTTTTAACCCCTTGATCACCCTCCGTCACCAGTGTCACTAAGCGATCATTTTTCTGATCGCTGTATTAGTGTCGCTGGTGACGCTAGTTAGGGACATAAATATTTAGGTTCGCCGTCAGCGTTTTATAGTGACAGGGACCCCCATATACTACCTAATAAATGTTTTAACCCCTTGATTGCCCCCTAGTTAACCCTTTCACCACTGATCACCGTATAACTGTTACGGGTGACGCTGGTTAGTTCGTTTATTTTTTATAGTGTCAGGGCACCCGCCGTTTATTACCGAATAAAGGTTTAGCCCCCCGATCGCCCGGCGGTGATATGCGTCGCCCCAGGCAGCGTCAGATTAGCGCCAGTACCGCTAACACCCACGCACGCAGCATGCGCCTCCCTTAGTGGTATAGTATCTGAACGCATCAATATCTGATCCAATCAGATCTATATTAGCGTCCCCAGCAGTTTAGGGTTCCCGAAAACGCAGTGTTAGCGGGATCAGCCCAGATACCTGCTAGCACCTGCGTTTTGCCCCTCCGCCCGGCCCAGCCCAGCCCACCCAAGTGCAGTATCGATCGATCACTGTCACTTACAAAACACTAAACGCATAACTGCAGCGTACGCAGAGTCAGGCCTGATCCCTGCGATCGCTAACAGTTTTTTTGGTAGCGTTTTGGTGAACTGGCAAGCACCAGCCCCAGGCAGCGTCAGGTTAGCGCCAGTAGCGCTAACACCTACGCACGCACCGTACACCTCCCTTAGTGGTATAGTATCTGAACGGATCAATATCTGATCCGATCAGATCTATACTAGTGTCCCCAGCAGTTTAGGGTTCCCAAACACGCAGTGTTAGCGGGATCAGCCCAGATACCTGCTAGCACCTGCGTTTTTCCCGTCCGCCCGGCCCGGCCCAGCCCACCCAAGTGCAGTATCAATCGATCACTGTCACTTACAAAACACTAAACGCATAACTGCAGCGTTCGCAGAGTCACGCCTGATCCCTGCGATCACTAACAGTTTTTTTGGTAGCGTTTTGGTGAACTGGCAAGCACCAGCCCCAGGCAGCGTCAGATTAGCGCCAGTACCGCTAACACCCACGCACGCAGCATACGCCTCCCTTAGTGGTATAGTATCTGAACGGATCAATATCTGATCCGATCAGATCTATACTAGCGTCCCCAGCAGTTTAGGGTTCCCACAAACGCAGTGTTAGCGGGATCAGCCCAGATACCTGCTAGCACCTGCGTTTTGCCCCTCCGCCCGGCCCAGCCCAGCCCACCCAAGTGCAGTATCGATCGATCACTGTCACTTACAGAACACTAAACGCATAACTGCAGCGTTCGCAGAGTCAGGCCTGATCCCTGCGATCGCTAACAGTTTTTTTGGTAGCGTTTTGGTGAACTGGCAAGCGCCAGCGGCCTAGTACACCCCGGTCGTAGTCAAACCAGCACTGCAGTAACACTTGGTGACGTGGCGAGTCCCATAAGTGCAGTTCAAGCTGGTGAGGTGGCAAGCACAAGTAGTGTCCCGCTGCCACCAAAAAGACAAACACAGGCCCGTCGTGCCCATAGTGCCCTTCCTGCTGCATTCGCCAATCCTAATTGGGAACCCACCGCTTCTGCAGCGCCCGTACTTCCCCCATTCACATCCCCAACCAAATGCAGTCGGCTGCATGAGAGGCATTTTCTTTATGTCCTCCCGAGTACCCCTACCCAGCGAACGCCCCCAAAAAAGATATTGTGTCTGCAGCTAGCGCGGATATAGGCGTGACACCCGCTATTATTGTCCCTCCTGTCCTGACAATCCTGGTCTTTGCATTGGTGAATGTTTTGAACGCTACCATGCACTAGTTGACTATTAGCGTAGGGTACAGCATTCCACAGACTAGGCACACTTTCACAGGGTCTCCCAAGATGCCATCGCATTTTGAGAGACCCGAACCTGGAACCGGGTACAGTTATAAAAGTTAGTTACAAAAAAAAAAAACACATACAAAAATATAAAATAAAAAAAAAATAGTTGTCGTTTTATTGTTCTTTCTCTCTCTATTCTCTCTCTCTATTGTTCTGCTCTTTTTTACTGTATTCTATTCTGCAATGTTTTATTGTTATTATGTTTTATCATGTTTGTTTTTCAGGTATGCAATTTTTTATACTTTACCGTTTACTGTGCTTTATTGTTAACCATTTTTTTGTCTTCAGGTACGCCATTCACGACTTTGAATGGTTATACCAGAATGATGCCTGCAGGTTTAGGTATCATCTTGGTATCATTCTTTTCAGCCAGCGGTCGGCTTTCATGTAAAAGCAATCCTAGCGGCTAATTAGCCTCTAGACTGCTTTTACAAGCAGTGGGAGGGAATGCCCCCCCCCCCCCACCGTCTTCCGTGTTTTTCTCTGGCTCTCCTGTCTCAACAGGGAACCTGAAAATGCAGCCGGTGATTCAGCCAGCTGACCATAGAGCTGATCAGAGACCAGAGTGGCTCCAAACATCTCTATGGCCTAAGAAACCGGAAGCTACGAGCATTTTATGACTTAGATTTCGCCGGATGTAAATAGCGCCATTGGGAAATTGGGAAAGCATTTTATCACACCGATCTTGGTGTGGTCAGATGCTTTGAGGGCAGAGGAGAAATCTAGGGTCTAATAGACCCCAATTTTTGCAAAAAAGAGTACCTGTCACTACCTATTGCTATGATAGGGGATATTTACATTCCCTGAGATAACAATAAAAATGATTTAAAAAAAAAATGAAAGGAACAGTTTAAAAATAAGATAAAAAAATAATAATAATAAAGAAAAAAAAAAAAAAAAAAAAAAAAAAAAAAGCACCCCTGTCCCCCCTGCTCTCGCGCTAAGGCGAACGCAAGCGTCGGTCTGGCGTCAAATGTAAACAGCAATTGCACCATGCATGTGAGGTATCGCCGCGAAGGTCAGATCGAGGGCAGTAAGTTTAGCAGTAGACCTCCTCTGTAAATCTAAAGTGGTAACCTGTAAAGGCTTTTAAAGGCTTTTAAAAATGTATTTAGTTTGTCGCCACTGCACGTTTGTGCGCAATTTTAAAGCATGTCATGTTTGGTATCCATGTACTCGGCCTAAGATCATCTTTTTTATTTCATCAAACATTTGGGCAATATAGTGTGTTTTAGTGCATTAAAATGTAAAAAAGTGTGTTTTTTCCCCAAAAAATGCGTTTGAAAAATTGCGGCGCAAATACTGTGTGAAAAAAAAAAATGAAACACCCACCATTTTAATCTGTAGGGCATTTGCTTTAAAAAAAATATATAATGTTTGGGGGTTCAAAGTAATTTTCTTGCAAAAAAAAATTATTTTTTTATGTAAACAATAAGTGTCAGAAAGGGCTTTGTCTTCAAGTGGTTAGAGTGGGTGATGTGTGACATAAGCTTCTAGATGTTGTGCATAAAATGCCAGGACAGTTCAAAACCCCCCCAAATGACCCCATTTTGGAAAGTAGACACCCCAAGCTATTTGCTGAGAGTCATGTTGAGTCCATGGAATAATTTATATTGTGACACAAGTTGCGGGAAAGAGACAATTTTTTATTTTTTTTATTTTTTTTTGCGCAAAGTTGTCACTAAATGATATATTGCTCAAACATGCCATGGGAATATGTGAAATTACACCCCAAAATACATTCTGTCGCTTCTCCTGAGTACGGGGATACCACATGTGTGAGACTTTTTGGGAGCCTAGCCGCGTACGGGACCCCGAAAACCAAGCACCGCCTTCAGGCTTTCTAAGGCCGTAAATTTTTGATTTCACTCTTCACTGCCTATCACAGTTTCGGAGGCCATGGAATGCCCAGGTGGCAAAAAAAACCCCCAAATGACCCCATTTTGGAAAGTAGACACCCCAAGCTATTTGATGAGAGGTATAGTGAGTATTTTGCAGACCTCACTTTTTGTCACAAAGTTTTGAAAATTGAAAAAAGAAAAAAAAAATTTTTTTTTCTCGTCTTTCTTTATTTTCAAAAACAAATGAGAGCTGCAAAATACTCACCATGCCTCTCAGCAAATAGCTTGGGGTGTCTACTTTCCAAAATGGGGTCATTTGGGGGGGGTTTGTGCCACCTGGGCATTCCATGGCCTCCGAAACTGTGATAGGCAGTGAGGAGTAAAATCAAAAATGTACGCCCTTAGAATTCCTGAAGGCAGTGATTGGTTTTCGGGGTCCCGTACGCGGCTAGGCTCCCAAAAAGTCCCACACATGTGGTATCCCCATACTCAGGAGAAGCAGCTAAATGTATTTTGGGGTGCAATTCCACATATGCCCATGGCCTGTGTGAGCAATATATCATTTAGTGACAACTTTGTGCAAAAAAAAAAAAAAAAAAAAAAAATTTGTCACTTTCCCGCAACTTGTGTCAAAATATAAAACATTCCATGGACTCAACATGCCTCTCAGCAAATAGCTTGGGGTGTCTACTTTCCAAAATGGGGTAATTTGGGGGGGTTTTATGTCATCTGGGCATTTTATGGCCTTCAAAACTGTGATAGGCAGTGAGGAGTAAAATCAAAAATGTACGCCCTTAGAAATCCTGAAGGCAGTGATTGGTTTTCGGGGCCCCGTACGCGGCTAGGCTCCCAAAAAGTCCCACACATGTGGTATCCCCGTACTCAGGAGAAGCAGCTAAATGTATTTTGGGGTGCAATTCCACATATGCCCATGGCCTGTGTGAGCAATATATCATTTAGTGACAACTTTTTGTAATTTTTTTTTTTTTTTTTTTTTTTTGTCATTATTCAATCACTTGGGACAAAAAAAATGAATATTCAATGGGCTCAACATGCCTCTCAGCAAATTCCTTGGGGTGTCTACTTTCCAAAATGGGGTCATTTGTGGGGGTTTTGTACTGCCCTGCCATTTTAGCACCTCAAGAAACGACATAGGCAGTCATAAATTAAAGGCTGTGTAAATTCCAGAAAATGTACCCTAGTTTGTAGACGCTATAACTTTTGCGCAAACCAATAAATATACGCTTATTGACATTTTTTTTACCAAAGACATGTGGCCGAATACATTTTGGCCTAAATGTATGACTAAAATTGAGTTTATTGGATTTTTTTTAGAACAAAAAGTAGAAAATATCATTTTTTTTCAAAATTTTCGGTCTTTTTCCGTGTATAGCGCAAAAAATAAAAACGGCAGAGGTGATCAAATACCATCAAAAGAAAGCTCTATTTGTGGGAAGAAAAGGACGCAAATTCCGTTTGGGTACACCATTGTATGACCGCGCAATTAGCAGTTAAAGCGACGCAGTGCCGAATTGTAAAAAGTGCTCTGGTCAGGAAGGGGGTAAATCCTTCCGGGGCTGAAGTGGTTAAGGAGCAGGTACCTATTTCTGGCAGGTACCCACTCCTACTTCCACTGGAATCGCCTAGAGGATCCAGGGGGAAGTTTGCCCTGCCCACCCTGCCCGCAGTGTCCTGGGGAATCACAGGTCCCAGAAGGCTGCAGTTCCATTCCCAAATCACAGCGTTACTCGTGTGCAATGGGGAGCCAGCTGTGAAGTCTCAGTGAGTCACAGCCATCTTCCCACAGCGTCGGAGACCCGAAGACTGGCGAAGAAGCGGCCCGGGTGAGGACAGCGCTGGATCCCTGCACAGGTAAGTGTCTTTTTGGTAAAAATCAGCAGCTACAGTATTTGTAGCTGATGGCTTTACATTTTTTTTTCCAGGGTGAAGATCTGCTTTAAGCTAAGAATTAGGGCTGAAACAACTAATCGATTAATCGACAACTAATCGATTATGAAAATAGTTGTCAACTATTTTCATAATCGATTAATCGGCCAGCTGATTAGTTGGCCTGCATACAGAATGCATTATTTGTTTACATATCAGGAAATACAGTGCAGCACACACAGCTCAGTACACCGTCCATACATGTCAGGAAGTGCCTGAGAACTTGTGAATGTGAATGTGTGAGGAGCAATGCCGCATGGAACATGTAGTCCTGGGCAGGAAGTGAGTGGGTGTAAAGGCAGAAGTATTTTTACCTTGTTATAGGGGCACACTATACTATCATTTGCAGCTTGCTATTGGGGCACTCTGAAGGTAGGAGGAGCCAGAAGTGTCAGTGAGGAACCCCAGAAGAGGAGAATCAGGGCTGCTCTGTGCAAAACCATTACACAGAGCAGGTAAGTATAACATGTTTGTTTTAAAAAAAAAATAATAATTTAAAGACTGTGCAGGGAAGATCAGCATCTGAACCCAAAGAAGGTGAAGGCTGATAGACTGGAGGTAATAGAAGGCATTACTATTACATTTAAAGTAAACTTTTACATGGAGGCAAGCCACATTACGTGGGAGCAGGTCACATTACATGCAGGCAGGGCACATTGGAACAGCACATTGGAACAGCACATTGGAACAGGGTACAATACAAGGAGGCAGGGAACATTGGAAAAGGGCACATTACAAGGAGGCAGGGAACATTGGTACAGGGCACATTACAAGGAGGCAGGGAACATTGGTACAGGGCACATTACAAGGAGGCAGGGAACATTGGAACAGGGCACATTACAAGGAGGCAGGGAACATTGGAACAGGGCACATTACAAGGAGGCAGGGAACATTGGAACAGGGCACATTACAAGGAGGCAGGGAACATTGGAACAGGGCACATTACAAGGAGGCAGGGAACATTGGAACAGGGCACATTACAAGGAGGCAGGGCACATGGGAACAGGGCACATTACAAGGAGGCAGGGAACATTGGAACAGGGCACATTACAAGGAGGCAAGGCACATGGGAACAGGGCACATTACAAGGAGGCAGGGAACATTGGAACAGGGCACATTACAAGGAGGCAGGGAACATTGGTACAGGGCACATTACAAGGAGGCAGGGAACATTGGAACAGGGCACATTACAAGGAGGCAGGGAACATTGGAACAGGGCACATTACAAGGAGGCAGGGAACATTGGAACAGGGCACATTACAAGGAGGCAGGGAACATTGGAACAGGGCACATTACAAGGAGGCAGGGAACATTGGAACAGGGCACATTACAAGGAGGCAGGGCACATGGGAACAGGGCACATTACAAGGAGGCAGGGAACATTGGAACAGGGCACATTACAAGGAGGCAAGGCACATGGGAACAGGGCACATTACAAGGAGGCAGGGAACATTGGAACAGGGCACATTACAAGGAGGCAGGGCACATGGGAACAGGGCACATTACAAGGAGGCAGGTCACATGGGAACAGGGCACATTACAAGGAGGCAGGGCACATGGGAACAGGGCACATTACAAGGAGGCAGGGAACATTGGAACAGGGCACATTACAAGGAGGCAGGGCACATGGGAACAGGGCACATTACAAGGAGGCAGGGAACATTGGAACAGGGCACATTACAAGGAGGCAAGGCACATGGGAACAGGGCACATTACAAGGAGGCAGGGAACATTGGAACAGGGCACATTACAAGGAGGCAGGGCACATGGGAACAGGGCACATTACAAGGAGGCAGGGCACATGGGAACAGGGCACATTACAAGGAGGCAGGGAACATTGGAACAGGGCACATTACAAGGAGGCAGGGCACATGGGAACAGGGCACATTACAAGGAGGCAGGGAACATGGGAACAGGGCACATTACAAGGAGGCAGGGAACATTGGAACAGGGCACATTACAAGGAGGCAGGGAACATTGGAACAGGGCACATTACAAGGAGGCAGGGAACATGGGAACAGGGCACATTACAAGGAGGCAGGGAACATTGGAACAGGGCACATTACAAGGAGGCAGGGAACATTGGAACAGGGCACATTACAAGGAGGCAGGGAACATTGGAACAGGGCACATTACAAGGAGGCAGGGAACATTGGAACAGGGCACATTACAAGGAGGCAGGAAACATTGGAACAAGGCACATTACAAGGAGGCAGGGAACATTGGAACAGGGCACATTACAAGGAGGCAGGGAACATTGGAACAGGGCGCTCCGGTGTGAAAGGGGTCCAAATAAAAAATGTGATCTCCTAGTCTGATATTTACCAGATTCAACCTCCAATAGTATATACAGGCATACCCCACTTTTAAGTGCACAATGGGGTTTATTTACTAAAGCTGGAAAGTGCAAAATCAGGCTCACTTCTCCATAGAAACCAATGAGCTTCCAGGTTTTATTACCAAAGCTTAATTGAACAAGCTGGGGTTAGAAGCTCATTGGTTTCTATGGAGAAGTGAGCCTGATTTTGCACTTTCCAGCTTTAGTAAATAAACCCCAATGTGTACTTAAAAGTGGGGTATGCCTGTACAGTATATCTCTTCTGTCTGTTATTCTCAGAGTAGATTAGAGAATTTTCTCCCTAAACATATCGTTGGTTATTTACATTTACCACTGCATAGAGATTTTTAAGAATACATTTTTTTTAAACTTTACCTATTAAATTATACACCACACTTTTTTTTTTTTTAAGGTTATTATCTGATTAATCGAAACAAACTAATCGATTATGAAAATAATCGTTAGTTGCAGCCCTACTAAGAATTGTATGAATCACTTCTCTAGTAAATAAATTGTGCAATGAATGATCTTCCCACTATTGTAAATCTTTCTCTATTCAGTTCCACATGTAGCACACTTGCTGATCATTAATAATGGTTTGTCTCCCTCTAGTGGAAAGCTTGAGAAACAACCCTTTTGTACTCGGTGTGCTTCTTTTGTCTTTTCCAGGTGGTTTTGATTTAGAAGTCAGAGGCTGGGGAGGAGAAGATGTTCATTTGTACAGAAAATATCTCCACGGAGATTTGATTGTGGTGCGAACACCAGTGCCGGGCCTGTTTCATCTGTGGCATGAGAAGCATTGTGTGGATGAACTCACTCCTGAGCAATATCGCATGTGCATCCAATCTAAGGCCATGAACGAGGCCTCTCACCCACACCTCGGCATGTTGGTGTTTCGGGATGAAATTGAGGCCCACTTGCGCAAGCAAGCCTTCAGGACAATTAATGAACCAGATGCATGAGCCATCAAGTGCTGCGTGGAACCATGAAAGCCCTAAAAGCTGGAAATGAAAAGTCAGCTGGGCCTGAATAGAAATAAAAGGGTACAATATTATGGATGCAGGACATCATCACTAATAAGCCCAGCATATGAGAGCATTGATGCTTTTTGTGCCATACTATCCATTGCAAAGGTGTCTGGGTAATTCTGGACAGGGATCAGAGATCTTACAGAGAACATGTACTCTAACTCTGCTTTGTGTGTTTGTTCAGCACAGAAAATAATCAGATTTAATAATACGGTTACTCTACTAGATCAGCATATCCATATCTGAGAAATGTATTCCCATGGCATAGATACCACAGCAAAGGGAACACACAGGTACGTTTGGGCCTAGTAATGGACAGTTTTTGTGCCTTACTACTGCAGAGGGAGCGTCCCCTATGATCACTGCAGGAAAAGGAGAATGTGTAAATATTCCATTTTTTGTGTTTGTTTTTTTTTTTATTTTTTTTTGCTAAATTTGATTTGTTATGACGTTTTGGTCTTTTTTTTATTTTTTTTATTTTTTTTTTTTTTTTAACTTTGCTTGTCACAAGCATTCAGAAGGAATGTTGTAGAAATGTCAGGCACATCTTTACATTACGGTTGAATAATTCCATTTGTTATGTGAATAGTTTTCTTGGTGCACGCTGGTAGGTCAGATTAAGCACAATTATTTCTTATAGCAGAAATCAGCTGTCAGAGGAGAGGGTGACATAGCACAGCAATAAGCTAATCGGTGACAGCTTAGTATGAAGTAAATAGTATGACTGAAACGTATGATGTATCCTGTGCTTCTAGAAGAGGCCAGAAGGTGCTATAAGCAGCCAGGATGCTTTACACTAGGCTAAAGGCTTGTTAAAGGTACAGTCCAGTTAGAGCCAAAAATGAAAACTTGATTGGCATACGGGGGTACCAATTATCTGCTCCATATACTTTTTTTATCCAGGCATTCAAGCTACCGTTCTTCTGTAGGTAATATGGTGAATTCAGAACGTACCTGCATGTGATACTGGATCCTGCACTGCGAGCTCTATACTGTCTCCTGCATATAGTACCTGCTTGTGATGCTGGAACCTACACTGCAAGCTACATACTGTCTCCCACATATAGTACCTGCATGTGATACTGGATCCTGCACTGCAAGCTACATACTGTCTCCCACATATAGTACCTGCTTGTGATACTGGATCCTGCACTGCGAGCTCTATACTGTCTCCTGCATATAGTACCTGCTTGTGATTCTGGAACCTACACTGCAAGCTACATACTGTCTCCCACATATAGTACCTGCATGTGATACTGGATCCTGCACTGCAAGCTACATACTGTCTCCCACATATAGTACCTGCATGTGATACTGGATCCTGCACTGCAAGCTCTATACTGTCTCCCACATATAGTACCTGCTTGTGATCCTGGAACCTACACTGCAAGCTACATACTGTCTCCCACATATAGTACCTGCATGTGATACTGGATCCTGCACTGCAAGCTACATACTGTCTCCCACATATAGTACCTGCTTGTGATACTGGAACCTACACTGCAAGCTACATACTGTCTCCCACATATAGTACCCGCATGTGATACTGGATCCTGCACTGCAAGCTCCATACTGTCTCCCACATATAGTACCTGCTTGTGATGCTGGATCCTGCACTGCAAGCTACATACTGTCTCCCACATATAGTACCTGCATGTGATACTGGATCCTGCACTGCAAGCTACATACTGTCTCCCACATATAGTACCCGCATGTGATACTGGATCCTGCACTGCAAGCTACATACTGTCTCCCACATATAGTACCCGCATGTGATACTGGATCCTGCACTGCAAGCTACATACTGTCTCCCACATATAGTACCTGCATGTGATACTGGATCCTGCACTGCAAGCTACATACTGTCTCCCACATATAGTACCCGCATGTGATACTGGATCCTGCACTGCAAGCTCCGTACTGTCTCCCACATATAGTACCTGCATGTGATACTGGATCCTGCACTGCAAGCTACATACTGTCTCCCACATATAGTACCCGCATGTGATACTGGATCCTGCACTGCAAGCTCCATACTGTCTCCTGCATATAGTACCTGCATGTGATACTGGATCCTGCACTGCAAGCTCCATACTGTCTCCTGCATATAGTACCTGCTTGTGATGCTGGATCCTGCACTACAAGCTCTGTACTGTCTCCCACATATAGTACCTGCATGTGATGCTGGATCCTGCACTACAAGCTCTATACTGTCTCCCACATATAGTACCTGCTTGTGATGCTGGATCCTGCACTGCAAGCTACATACTGTCTCCCACATATAGTACCTGCTTGTGATGCTGGATCCTGCACTACAAGCTCTATACTGTCTCCCGCATATAGTAAAAAAATGGAAATATATCAAAGTTTCTTACAGCCACCAATCCAATTCATACATTTTATGGAAGTTTTCTTTCTGCACCACCAATCATATTCGGAGAGAGAAGTTCGAGAACAGGCTTCAGGAAGTGCAGTCTGCCTGTCCTCCTACTGACCCTGTGAGGTGCTCTCTGGAATGTGGATGCAGGTGATTGGAGGTGCTCTCTGGAATGTGGATGCAGGTGATTGGATAGAACTGCTATTAAGGGAAATTAAGTGGTTTTAGCACAGTGCAGTGTTCATTAATACCTCACTGACTGCCTCTGAAATGTTACCTGTATCCCTTGAAAGGTTATCCTATTTAGAAAATTAAAGCGTCAGCTTTGGTAGCTGACATAACTGCTTTGGCTGGACTGTACCCTTTAATATGTCGATTAAAGTATATGTGGGCCCCTACTTTGCAAAGCAACCCATTTCAAATAGAAATGAAAGGCAACATGTTTGTGTCTATAGATATAAAAAAAAAAAAATCATATATACTTTTTTTTTATAAGTCATCACACACCTTCTGTTCTTGGCTGCATACAGGGCTTAGAGAGCTGAGGGAGGATAAACATCAGCACATTGATCTCCCAGCGAATGGCTGTACGGGGGGGCAGGGGGGGATGTCAGCATAAGTCTGATCATTAGAGAACAGGTATGCTGTTCTGCCAGATAACTGATTACGCTGGGGTGGATGTGCTTCTATGCCTAGTGTGGTCAGTTTGAAGCAGGAGATCAGGGGGGACTGGCAGGATCACCAGGTATTTCAAACAAAGTAAGCAATAGAAAGGATATTTTTCTACATAAGTACACGGTACCACAGACACATATCGGGAATATGAAATGTTGGGGTAACATATTCTCTAAAGCTTCACTTTAGATGAGTTTAAAGAGGCTTATCACTTCTTTTTAAGAACTTTTTCTTTTACTTCAATACATATGTTAATATAGCTGTTCTATAAAAAAATAGAGAAAACCCCACCCGCCATGACAGTATGCAAGGGTTCTTCTCTACAACAGCCATGTCATTCATTCACAGAGATCTGTGAATGAATGAACTACAAGTCCCATTTTCACTGCAGCAGAGAGACTTGCAGTTCTCAGTGGAACCCGGTGCGGTGCTCAGAGCACTTGTAGTCTATTGGCACTTCCTCCAGCTCTGCAACTGAAATTCTGTACTTCTGTATGGCCAGAGAGCTGGAGAAAGTCTGCAGGAGCCTAGCATTGTACCTGCAATCCTCTGATCCCAGGTGTAGTACTTTGCTACATAGAATCAGGACTGACCTTGGCTCAGGTTCACTCTATAATACACCCAGCCTTCAAAATGTTTAAATCAAAACTCGGCCATGCGCACAACCCTACTTTATTTGTAGCATTTTGTATAAAAAAAAAAAAGAGTATACATTGTACTACGCCTAATTGCAAAATAAATGTGAGGACACTTTAGTTTTTGTGAGTATAGATCAGAAGAAGTAAAATCTAATGCTTCTGACATAATCACAGCTCTCCTTGCTGCATTTGTCACTATGATGTAATGGAAAGGATGGACACATCTCTACCAATTGGTGATTTGCGTTTCTTTGCTTTAGGAGACAATGTTATGTGTAAATGTCATTTGTTATATGTAGCACAGTATTTATACACTTCCACGGTTAGAATGGTCTATTTATTTAAAGTTCACTTTCAAAATGTAAAAGTAAGTCCAATAAGAAGGGGCCTGGCATTGCCTTCAGTATTCCTAAAACCATGGATGTTGATGGGTCTTGACTTTCCAAACGTAGGTGCTAGGCCCTACCGAACCTTCTTCAGAGAGCAGTCTTATTGGCTACTGAGAGGTTCTTACTGGACAGGATGGGCGGGGCTTGTATCATTTAGGTGGGAAGGCCCAGGCCTTACTAATGGAGTAAAGCAAGCATCAAGCAGGAGGATATAAGACCGTATTCAAACAGGACAACAAAGGGTAGCCATCAGACAATAGGACATACGTTTCCGGTGAATTCGAGTAATGTCATGTGTGACTGCTTTTAGTCAGGACTTCCAATTTCAGATGTTTAAAAATTAGATTTTTTTTTTTAAAAGCAAACCTGTCAAAGAAATAAACTTGTGCAATAGCAGTTACAAAAGGAAATAATGATTGTGGGTTGATTTAAAGAAGAACTCTACTACAGCAATGCGGCATCCCAGAGCTGCCCAAAGGTCTCTGACATCTTTGGACAGCTGGCTTCCAGGACTCAGATGCCGGCCACTTTCATTGGTTGGTCGGGGGAGACATCACTTCCGCAGTGTCAGCTTCAATGTTGCTGAATTTCTACAGTCAGCTGCGCATGCACATCTCACCATAAAGGGGCGGACAGGCAGGTAAGTAAACTTTAGTGCAGAAGAGACAAAGGATGTCTCTTCTGCATTAAAAATCCTAATCCTGCCTGTTCACCCATTTTTTTTAATAATTAAAGTTCTACGTTTATTCTTGCCTTTTTAATAAACATTCAAATAAATTAGATTCGTTTTTTTGTTTTTAATAAATACATGGCACACCTTTGATACAGGATTCCCTAAGTATTATGGGATTTCAAGAATGAGCACAGCTGTGACCTGCTGGGGTTGTGGCTCTGCTTAGGACCTTGCAGGAAAGTAGTAAGGAGGTCTACTTTAACGCTGACCCCCCTCCCTACCAAACTAAACACTGCAGGTGCATGCAGATCTGTATGCTGATATAGAAACCTACTCCATGCCTAGTAAAATGTTAAGTAAAAGAAATGTTGGTGCAATTTAATTCGTTTTAGCTTCCTGGTTTTCTGGTGACCTAGCCAGGTCTTCAGCTGTCCCATGGGAAGGCTATGCCACCAATGCAATACAGCGCATACGTAAGATCTGGCGTTGTTCTTAGTGGGCCAGTGTACAGAACAAGGAAGACGCCAGCCCTCGATGACATGTTCTTTTAAAAAAGTGGCCTGGTTTTTGTGGAAGGAAGGAGCAGTGGGATTGGGTAAATACAAGACTAAAGTGGTATGTCCTTAACTAGGGGGCGGGGAAACCGTCCCCGCCAGGAGAACAGTGATTATTGCTAGTAACTAGAACAGCTGCTAGTGATAATCGCATGTAAAATCAGACAGGCTGGTTGCACCCAAGTTGATTGGTAGATAAACTTGGTACATTCAGTCTTCCCATACATGGTCTGAATCTTGGCCGTTCCTGTTGAACCGGCCAAGATTCGAACCGTGTATGGCCTGCCTATGTTTATTTGTTTTCATAGACACATTTCATTAGTGCTGGTGGTTTATGGATGGTGGGGAGGGCGCCAATTAAGCACTTTTATAAAATAACTTTATTTCAGTGACAGGTTTGCTTAAACTCCTTTCTTTTTTTTCTTTTTTTTTTTTTTTCCTTTTTTATTTATCTTCCTCAACAAACAAACAAAACATACACATTGAACCTAAAATGCTTCAACTCTAGTCAACTCCGGTTTTGACCAAAGGGTTGGCCAAAGAAAAAAACATTTTTACAGTATTAACAGGAAGATGAGCAGGAAGATGAGATGGTGAAGGTTGGGCATTGGGGGGAAGGGTGTCAATACTTTTGTTATCACTGCACCATTGGCAGTTCAGCTTCACACAAGCAGTTTTTATATGTAAGGAAGTATAATGATTGTGTCATTGTCCTATTATTCTGCCCTTTTCTGGGTGTAAAAGTAAAACTTTTTTTTTTTTTAATGAAGGATTTATTTTTGATCTAGTCGTGTTTTTTTTTTTTGTTTGTTTTTTCTTCCTTGCCTCTCAAATTAAGGAATCCTCCAATTACAGCTCACTTTAACATTTTACCAAAGAGCTTTGCTTTTTTAGGAAAAGGTTGTAGGAAAACCGCGGACAAGACTAGACATTACTTTGTTGTAACAAGCAATGGAACAAATAAAGTTTTTTATTGTTGTTTTTTTGGCTATGGACGATGTTTGTTTATATTTGTATGTTCTGCTGTTTTCAGTATTTGGTGGACTGAAGTCCCACCATTCACATACAATGTTTTTGTCTACTTCTGAACCAGTAGTATTACAGTTTATATAAACCAGTTCTAAACGATGGGCTTTGTGTCTTTTTTTTTTTTTTTTTTAACCTTTACTGCTGCCTTTTATTTATACAGATTGGTTTTTGATGGGGCTGCATTTTCCCTTTTTTGATATAAAAAAAAAAAAAAAAAAAGTTTTAATAAACATATGTAAACAACGTCCCATGTATATACATTGCACTTACAAAAATCTACATTTACATATCGGGTTTATTGTTGTGCCATCAAAACTAGTATGCATACTAATCAAGGTCCCGTGTCATCAAAACATGTACATAGACATATTACAACCGTTACAGAGTGACATAAGCATGGCATAATTATCCCACAGGACATTGTAGAAGTCTGGACATTACCAACTCCTCGGGGCTCAGTCCTGGCGTATCCAGCCATGGTGACCAAATACGTTCAAATCTACCCAGGCTCCTCCTGTGTTGATAGATATATCTTTCCATAACAAGGGTATTCCCCATGTGTGTTATCCACGAGGCGACTGTGGCTGGTGAGAACGATTTCCAAATCATCAAAATACGTTTTCGGGCCTGAAACAGGGCCCTGGAAAATGCAGTCCTAACCATCTCCTCTGGGATCACCTCTTCCAGAGCTCCCAGTAATACAGAAAATTGGGCTTAGCGGCACATCGGTTTGAAACACCCGGTTGAGTGTGCCAAGCACCTTACTCCAATAACGATGGAGCTTTGGGCATCACCAGAGGAGATTGACTAGGTCCCCATTGTGCTGCCTGCACCTACCACATAAGGAGTCTGCCAGCTTGCCCATTTTGTGAAGCTTTTGTGGGGTGTAATGTGCCTTAAGTACAATGGTGATACTTTTTGTGCAACATTCAAAGAGCAGGTAGAAATGGATTGCAGTGCTTCCTCCCACTGGTCTCCTGTGAATGGTCCCTTTTCCATAGGGATACAGCCTTAATGTGGTGCGCCCTCAGGTGGTGTGTCAGCAGCATTTGATAACAGTGTAATATAAACCCCTTAGTTTCAGTGCTAGACTGTCACTGTAATACGTGAAAAATAGGGGTAGATGACATAACCCAGCTATCTTGTGTGCCCACGGCATGCCTGAGCTGAAGGTAGGACTCTAAAGCATAGTGGGAGCTAAATTGAACTCACTTTGTATTTCAGACAAGGACATCAACTTGCCATTACGAAATATGAGACAGACACACCGAAGTAGCTTAGCCAGTTCAACATATGAGTTATTCCAAATTGGGCTGTATTCAGTGAACCCTTGCACCCCCTGCATCTGTTTACCCTTGTTCCACATCGTTTTTAAATATTTAACCCATCCTCTATGCTTCAGGGGGCCCTAAACTTATCACTGGCCTGTGAAAAAGTACGAAGATCGGAGAAGAGAGTGTGAATGGGTATATTCGGTAACTAGATACATCGCTGGGTTGAAAAAAAATAAATGTAGTTCATCTAGTTCAGCCAATGGAAAACCACCATATACACAATCCTATACCCACAGTTGATCCAGAGGAAGTGAAAATAACCCCAATAAAGCATAACCCAATTTGCTCCAGCAGGGAATTTAAAAAAAAATCTCATCCTGATTCCCAGCAGGCAATTGGATGTTCCCTGGATTACCTATCCCTATAGATGTTAATATCCAGTTATATTGTGTGCATTTAGAATGTATTCAGCTCTTTTTTAAACATTCTACTCACCAGAACTTGTTTTTGAGGGAGTCTATTCCACATTTTCACAGATCGTACTGTGAAAGAAGCCTTTCCATATATGAAGGTTACATCTCTTTACCTGCACAAGTAAAGAGTGCCCTCTTGCCCTTTGTAATGACCTTAAAGTAAACTCTACACCAAGATCAATATATGGACCACTTTTGTATTTGCATAGTTGGTAAGGTTGAATAAAGACACCAGTCCATCCAGTTCAACGTAGATGTTTTTTGAATTGATCTACACTCCCTGCTGACATCACCAACTGTGGAAGGGGGTCCCATATCGTTACCAATCTAACAGTAAAAAAACCCCTTACGCAGTTTTAAGATTGAACCACATCTTTTCCAACTTTATCCCCCTAGGGGAAGTGTGTTGTATATTCTACTGCCTGATCCTGCCCATACTAGAAGTCCTTCCTTTCAAGTGGCAGAGTGGTTAACAATTCTGTCTTGCAGTAATGGGGCTCTCAGCTCAAATCTTGACTGGGACACCATCTGCAAGGCATTTGTATGCTCTCCCTGTGATTGTGTGGGTTTCCTCCGGGTTCACTGGTTTCTTTCCACACTCCAAAAGACATGCTGATAGTCTGATTGGCCCTAGTGTGTTGGGTCTAAAAATCCCAACTGCAGCCTCCTATGGCAGACCCCTTTAATACTCCCTCAAGTGGTTAAGGTATGTATTTCAGGTATGGAGCCACAGACAAGTAAGGTTCTGGTTCCACTGTTGACAAGTTTGGGTGGAAGACAGCGCTGGACTGGTGTCACTGGAGGTTGCCTAGCAGAAGATTACTGTGTGGAGGGTATAAAGGGAATTGCTTCCAATGCGTTGTATCCCAGTCGTAGGTGATAGATTGTTAGAGTCTAGGGGCTGCTACCTTTCTGATGACAACAATGAGCGTGTTTCCGCAGGGAACACTTGGGTGATTGGAGAGAAGCGTCTGGTGTCCAGGAAAATGTTGATGATTGTTATAGTTGCTTATCGAAGATAAAAGTATACAAGTGAAGCCAATGTATTTCAGGGGAATTGTCTTCCCCTTCGTCAGGGCTTTATTTCTTGGAGAGACTCTGAGAGGGTTAAACATTCGATCAGCGGCTCTGCAGTATGCTGGCCTTGCTCCACAATGCCGACATAGGCCGGCATACTGCAGCGCAGCTGTTCGTGTATATATATATATATATATATATATATATATATATATATATATATATATATATAACCCTCTCACAGTCTAAACATTCTCTGAGAAATACAGCCCTGAATAAGGGAGTGGCAATTCCCTCAAAATGTGCTGGCCTCATTTTGTTTACTTTGATCTTCAATAAACAAGTATACAAATCCTCAACTGAGACATTTTTCTGGACTCCGGGTTCCATGGTTAAGGGCACCAAAAAAACACAACTCTGTCATGGTAGTGGGGAAGATACATGTGATACCAAGATGTTTGTAGATGACGTATACCATTGGACATATAACCATTTACTGACCATATATGCCCCTAGCATAGCCAAAATATATACAGTTAGGTCCATATATATTTGGACACCGGCAAAATTTAAGATTTTTTCAGGTATTTACCAAAACATATTCAAGCTATTGTTATATAATGTATATGGGCTGAAAGTGCACACTCTCAGGTTTAATTTAAGAGTATGTACATCCAAATCAGAGGAAGGGTTTCAGAAATACAGCTCTTAAGAATAGCCATCCCCCTTTTTCAAGGGACCAAAAGTAATTGGACAATTGAATCAAAAGCTGTTTCATGGCCAGGTGTGGGCTACTCCTTTGTTATTTCTTCATCAATTAAGCAGGTAAAAGGTCTGGAGTTGATTCTAAGTGTGGTATTTGCATTTGGAATCTATTGCTGTGAACCTACATCATGCGTTCAAAGGAGCTGTCCATGCAAGTGAAACTGGCCATTGTAAGGCTTCAAAAACATAACAAATCCATCGGAGTTTGCAGCAACACTAAGAGTGGTAAAAAATCAACAGTTTGGTACATTCTGAGGAAAGAAGAACACGCTGGTAAGCTCAGCAACATAAAAAAGCCTGGACGTCCACAGAAGACAGTGGTGGATGATTGCAGGATCCTCTCTATGGTAAAGAAAACCCATTCGCAACATCCAGACAAGTGAAGAACACTCTCCAGGAGGTGGGCGTATCATTGTCAATGTCTACAATCAAGAGAAGACTTCACAAGAGCAAATACAGAGGGTCCACCACAAGGTGCAAACCATTTATAAGCCTGAAGAATAGAAAAGCCAGATTAGACTTTGCCAAAAAACATCTAAAAAAGCCAGACCTGTTCTGGAAAAGCTTTCTTTGGACGGATGAAACTAAGATTAATCTGTACCAGGACGACGGGAAGAAAAAAGTGTGGAGAAGGCTTGTAACAGCTCATGATCCAAAGCACACAACGTCATCTGTAAAACATGGTGGAAGCAGTGTGATGGCATGGGGCATGCATGGCTTCCAGTGGCACTGGATCATTGGTGTTTATTGATGATGTGACAGAAGCAGCTGGATGAATTCTGCAGTGTTTAGAGATATACTGTCATCCCAGATTCAGCCAAAGTTGATTGGATGGCGCTTCACAGTACAGATTGACAATGATCCAAAACACGCTGCAAAAGCAACCCAGGAGATTTTGAAGGAAAAGAAGTGGAATGTTCTGCAATGGCCGAGTCAATCACCTGATCTCAACCCAATTGAGCATGCATTTCACTTGCTGGAGGTAAAACTAAAGGCAGAAAGACCCACTAACGAAAAACAACTGAAGACAGCTGCAGTTAGAGCCTGGCAAAGAATCAGAAAGGAGGAAACCCAGTCTTTGGTGATGTCCATGGGTTCCAGACTTCAGGCAGTCATTGCCAGTAAAGGATTCTCAACAACATATTAAAAATTAACATTTTATTTATTATTTTATTCATTTGTCCGATTACATTTGAGCCCCTGAAAATGGGGGGGGGGGGGTGGCGTGTATAAAAATGGTTGCAGTTTTCCTAAAATTTGTACTTGATATTTATGTTCAACCCTCTTGAATTAAAGCTGAAAGTCTGCAAGTCTGATTCATTTGGATTGTTTTGTTTTAATTTAATTCTGGTGGCAAACAGAGCCAAAAGTATTGAAATTGTACCTGTGTCCAGACATATATGGACCTAACTGTATATATTCATTGTGTCTGATACTAATTAAATAAGTTGTCTTGGTCCTTTAAAATTGAATAATGTCTCATCCAGCTTTATTGTGTGGCCTTGTGTGAAGATGTAGGATTAAACAGTTTTCTTCCAATGATACAGTTAATGTATGTATTATGTAATGGTCTTTCTGACACTTATATTACAAGAAAACTGTATGGTATAAATGTGAAATTCTTTACATGCCGCAGCATTTGAATAGATGATCTCAAAAATCATACAGTAAAGAGTGGAAATGTGAAGAATGAAACTCAAGGCCGTGGATTCATTTTGAAGCAAGTCTGTATTTATTTATGCAAGCACATTAGGTCAAACACAGAATACCCTGCTTCACAGTACAGCTTGGATTGGACGAGCTGGTGGCAATAGAACATAAATACCCAAATAATACAGTCATGGAGTAGTTCAAACTGAAAGGGAGAGTAGGTTGTAGAGAAACAGATGTACATGAGAAGAGTTCAGTACTGTGAAAGAGAAGCAGAAGGCTGAGAATCCCTCTGTGACCAAGACTTACACACCATCCCCTTTCATATCATAAATACTTTCCACTTTATCCAATTATAAGGCTTTCTGTAGAGATTCGGGGCCATGTTGTGTTTGAGGTTTCCAGGTTGTCTAGGTGCAATGGCGGTTTGGATCGGCCATTGTCGTATGGATGGCAATTAATGGGTAGAACTTCATTTTAGAAAACCAGTTACTGATCATTCACAGAGATTGCAAGTGTGTTGTATACCATGGTCCTGAGCCCCAATGCAGAGCACTAAAACCGAATGTGCCTTTCGGATGATATCAGAATGGTTTTTAATCGGGGGGTTAAAGGGGACACAAAGAACAAGATCACGTCATGTTTGCCAGAGATGGAGAGATTATTTTGTGTCTTATTACTATTGGAGTGGTGCATTCTATATCATCAGATGCTTTCTTTATTTCCTTATTCTTGCTTTGTACTGAGAGATTTCTCAGGGCTAAAGTGCAATAAATTGTTCATGTTCAATGTTATTGTTTCTAATGCTCCAGTAAAGGTGGCCATAGATAGTAGAGGCAGGTGGGCTTTGGTAGAAAATCCAGAGCCTGACCCCGGTCAAATTTTTTCCCCCCGTGCAATAAGGCTGTGCCCGCACTGCATGGGTTAGATGCTCATTTTGTCTAGGGGTGAACACAGAGCCTATACTCACCCGATCCTTCGGAAAACTGTACTCCCCCATATCCAGAGGTGGATTGTTCCTGACGGCTTCACGTCCAAAGCTAGTCTATGTGCATGATGGCGTCAGGAACATTCCACCGCCCAAGACCGCAGGGGGGTGCTGGGAGGAAGGGAGGATTAGGAGAGTATATCTCAGCTCTCCAATCCCCTAGACAAAAACAAGCAGTTAACCTACGGTGTATGGGCACAGCCCCACTACATAGAAAAAAAATATATTGCCTGGAGTTCAGCTTTAACAACTGATGACCTTCATATGCAGATATTATGCATACAACTGACACTATATACTGACTAATCCATTTTCCCCCTAAGGGAAGTTCTTTGTACATTCTACTGCCCAATACTATATGTCCTTACTTTCGTCCAAAAATGTAAAACTGGGCACTATGGTGACTTAGCAATTAACACTTTCGTCTTGCAGTAACGGGGTTCTCCATTTAAACTGTTTAATTTTAACTAGGCCACTATCTGCAAGGAATTTGTATGCTCTCCTTGTGATTGTGTGGGTTTCCTCCGGGTACACTGGTTTCCTTCTACACTCCAAAAGACATGCTGATAGGTTGATTGCCACTAGTGTGTGTGTGTGTGTGTAGGTCTAAAAATCCCAACTGCGTCCTATGGCAAACCCTGTTAATACTCCCTGGAGTGGCTAATGTGACTCTGGTACGCATTTCAGGTATGGAGCCACAGAGAAGTAAGGTTCTGGGTCTAAGGTTAAAGAAGGGTACCACCGATCACAACTCGGTCATGATAGCGGGGAAGGGAAATGTCATACCTTTTGTGGTACAAAGATGTTTGTAGATGACTGCTACTGCTGGACACAATTAGGTTCAGTTTGTACGATAACCATTTAAAGGCCATTTGCGCCCCTACGTTAGCCAAAAGATTATATATTCATTGTGCCTGATACGAAGTTGTTTTGGTCCTTAAGCAGTTTTTTTCATGCAATTCTTCAACTGCAAATACTAAAGCTTTGGCCACATATCATCTAATGGGACCCTTGGTACTATAAAAGGAGACTTAGTTGAACATATGTGACAATATTGTTTTTCTTTTTAGGTATTCTAAAAGTCAACTTTGGAAACACCAAGCAAACATGCATGTAAAAACAAATTCAGTGATCTCACCAGTAGAGGGCACACTTGTAAATAGTGTATAAGAAAAGAAATCCACTTAAAGTAAAGTTTGTTTTTTTTTCCGTTTTTTTCCCCAATAGTGTCAGATAAAAGGCACCTTGACTGCATCTAAGAGCAGGCAGTGTAACAAGTCTTCCTGCGACTTTTGCTGACTCGTCATTCCAAATCAATTTACAGAATATTAAAGGAGAGAGTCATAAAGGCAAAATAACATTTTTTGATGTGTAATTGATGGTTTGTACGGCGCTGTAGATGGTGTGACATGGGTTATTACTACTTTAATATAGCAGCATGGGCAGACCAAATGTATATATTAGAGCTGTCTGGACCCATTATAAACCCTTACATTTATAAATCTCCATCAATTTGTTAAACCAGGGCCCTGCCCTTGTGTATGATTGTAGTATATATGGCGGGGGGGGGGGGGGGGTAACCCTCTTGTGAAAAAGGCTCATACAGTGCATTTATTACTCTGTACTTTACAAAGACATTCACTTTTTGGCCATTCCAGCAGCAAAGGGTTCCTTTTTGTAAGAAACAAAATAAGAAAACATGTATCCCTTTTAGATTTCTCCTTTTTAAGTGCTTACAGCATGAAATATATATATATTTATATAATTAAATTTATAGACTGGTATTTTTTTAAGACTTGTAAAAGTTTTTATATACAAAAATCAGCAGACCCCCCAACCAGCGAGGACTGTCTTTCTGACTCAAACATTCTGCACAATACAAGAACGAAAAAAAAAACAAAAAAAAAAAAACGGGTGTGTGCTTGAGACGTCTCGTGAATCTTCTCAGGCTCTATTTAAAAGTGTGGACCTGGGGAGAAAGAACAGAAACAGACTTTATATGACACCCCAAAACAAGTTCACATACAGTTGATTTATTTTACGGGTCAATCCACCCAAAATTGACAAATCAGGAAATCCTGGAGCATGGAATTACCCCGGGGTCTTGTCTTATGTCTATGATTGTGATTAGGGTTGTCCCGATACCACTTTTTTAGGACCGAGTACAAGTACCGATACTTTTTTTCAAGTACTCGCCGATACCGATTACCGATACTTTTTTTTTAATGTCACGTGACAGTGTTTTTTTTTTGTTTTTTTTTTAGGGGGGGGGAGTGAACGGTGCCTGTGTGTGTGTTTTTTTTTTTTTTTCATTTACATTTATTATTTTTTACAATTTTTATTTTTTTTATTTTTTATTGCACTATGTGTGTGTGTGTTTTTTTTTTAATTAGCCCTGTTGGGGGGCTTTGGTGAGATATCAGGGGTCTTAACAGACCTCTGATATCTCCCCCTTGAGACAGAGAAAGAGACCGAGGATAGAGATTCCCCAGTCCCTTTCTCTGCAGCGTCATCTGCACTGAAAATGAATGGAGAGAAGACAGCGGCTCCTCTCCATTCATAAACTGACACATCGTAATCACAGGAGATTGCAATGTTTCAGTTATGTGAATGGACAGTCAGCTGACTCTGTCCATTCACACAGCGGAGAGAGACAGCAGAACGGAGGGGACAGAGGAAGAGAGAGGGGGACAGCGGAAAGCCGGAACGGATGGGGACAGCGGAGGGGGACAGAGCAAAGAAGGAGGACAGCGGAGGGGGACAGAGGAACGGAGGACAGCGGAGGGGGACAGAGCAAAGAAGGAGGACAGCGGAGGGGGGCAGAGGAACGGAGGACAGCGGAGGGGGACACAGCAAAGAAGAAGGACAGCGGAGGAGGACAATGCAACGGAGGACAGCGCAAAGAAGGAGGACAGCAGAGGGGGACAATGCAGCGGAGGAGGACAGCGGAGGGGGACAATGCAGCGGAGGAGGACATTGGAACGGAGGGGGACAGAGCAACGGAGCAGGACAGCGGTGAGGGACTAAGGGGGATGAGGTGACAGTCAGCGGTGATCGTGTGTGGGGGAGTTACAGGCCCCGATCACCGCTGTGTCACTAAAGCAGCTGAAAGCCGCGGGGGGAGAAGCTTGTAACTCCCCCACGCGCCGATCACCGCTGACAGTCCAGGTATCGGGGGAAGCATCGGGAGCATTTGCCCGAGTACAAGTACTTGGGCAAATGCTCGGTATCGGTACCGATACCGATACTAGTATCGATATCGGGACAACCCTAATTGTGATGACACCTGGCTCTGCCCTCTCCACCCCAAACTCTTAGGATATGGTGCAAAGATCTCATCAATGGAGTCTGTGTGACATAAAATAATATAACTATCCCCAAAATATTTAGCGGCCTAACACTTTATTACTGGCGTAAGAACCAGAGGAGCACATTGATCCTTGGCAGAAATCACCTTCCATTTGCCTGCTGTCTCTAAGCTGCTGATAGTGAATTTCTGATTGGTTGCTATGAAGTGTAGTAAAGCAATGACAGTTCATGATTGGTGATATTTTCACCATGTGAGTGTTTTACTCCTATTGTGCTGCAAATGTCCTATTGCCTTAGACCCCTTTCCGGATTTGATTAGGCCTGACTGTCATTTTTTCAGGTGGACATTGGTCTATTCACCCCAATTGACCAGTAGGTGTAAATGGACTCGTGTCTATTTACACCCGTCTTTCTCCAATCTGATCCAAAAAAATGGACGGGGATTTGTCCTCCTCTGTCTAGGCAGATCGGATGATGGTATAAACAGACAGTGGAGTCCATTTACACATGGCTACCTGTAGTGCGGGCTCTAACCATGTTCACTATGCAAAAACTGAGGGGACATGGACTGATCCCCATCTGATCAAAATGGAGTCTGCCCCATGTCAATGGGACCTTATGATAGAGCATGCTACAGGAAATCCCCTATTCTTACTCTGTTAAAGTAGATGTTAATCCAATCCAATCATTGAAGTGGTTGTTTGGGGTTTTTTTCCCCAAGGTTTACAACCTCTTTAAAAACCCATTTAAGTATCAACATATTAATGTAAGTTCTAAAGTCAATTTCAATATTTTGAAATCTCCAGCGTTCATTAAAATAATATCTGGTGATCTTCCCATGAAGGTCCATGTTCAACTACTTCTGATATGGGGTGACACCTCCTAGTCCCGGTCTTCCAGTGGTGGTCCTGCATTGTCACTTTATCACATGGGATTCCGATGGAGACTACAGATGGCCATTTGAAGACAAATTGCACAGGCTTAGACCACTGTTGTCCCCATTTGCAAACCCTGATAAATGTCATGCAGCCATCACTGAAGGCATGTAGACATGTGGAGGAGGCTGCAGGAGTGAAGCATCATGGAGATGCAACAAAGACTAAAGAATATTGAACACAAGTATTTGGTTTATAAATGTCAATTGTTTATGACACATAATTGCTTTATGAAACTAAATGTTCCTTTTGTATTGTAATTGTAGTGTCCTCCCCTTTCTGTTTTAAAGGCCGTGCAAACTGCTGGTATAAATCCTGTATAATAATAATAATAAAAATAATAATGTAATTCCGTTAGGGTTTCCATCTGTCCTCAGGGCTGGCCCTTTAAAGCAGAAAACTAAGGCCATACATGGTTCGAATTCCGAACAAATTTTATTTTCGAAAATCTTTTCAAAGAATTTTCGTTTGAATTTCGCACCATTAGTGGGACACAGCAATGGCCGATTTTCGTGCGGCTATCGAATTTGAGTGATCAGACATGTTGGAAATTTTTTGAAAAAACGAACAATTTTCTAATCAATGATGGGAGAATCATTGTTTATGATTACATTGATCTTGTATCAGCTTCCAGGACTGTTACAACAGCGGTCATTGTGTACCTGAGAGTCTTCCAGCTGTCCTTCTCCATATGATTATCTGGACCCTCATTTTCAAAAGAAGCCACAAAGAGAGCTACAAATATAAAAGGTAAATGTTACAAATTCTGTACCCATTGTATCCACCATTAAATCATCTCTGAAAAATGTCAATGTGTAGGAGAGGGAGTAAAGCTGGCCATGGTTTTATTCATATAGCCAGCACGGATAGACACATTTCTCCAGCCAGACTATTGTATTATGTGCTGCTGAATACCCAAACCAGTGCCTGCACCTGACTGGATGCACTCTGGTCAGCTGACAATCCGGAAGAAAATCAGACCCTTTGGCAAAAGTCCACTGAACAATTGTCTGTTTAACAAAGTGGTGCTGGCGGGGCCATACACTGCTCCAACCAGTAGGAATCAGTCAAAGTTCAAGCAGGCGAGTTTAAGTCATCATTACAAAGCAGTACTATGAATATCAAGCACACCAAAATGCTGTTTGTAGAAGTTTAGATAGTAAATATGACCCATCTTAATATAAAATGACTCCTATATTCCACACAGCAGCACCTTGTTTGTGGCTGAACAGATACAACTATCGCTGTTCAGGTAAAATTTCCCAATGCAAATCTCATTGTTTGGTTCTGTTTGTTCATTGTTTGGTTCTGTTTGTTCTGTTTACTCCTGTTTGGTTCTGATGGTCACATGCTTCTCCCTGTCATATTTCATGCCATGGCATGTCACATAAAGGAAAGTACAGAAGATGTTTACATTTCCCATGTAAGGTATGTGTGAACGTTAGCATACACTGCAATTTAGCTTTGACTCCCATTGTAATTGTTTATTTATTACCATTTTGATTTATACAGTTCCTGGAAAGTTACAATGTCTAAAAAACAGTCACGGTTTATTGGGGTAATGTTTCTTCTACACTTTTAATTGCCAGGAACTGGTGTAGATCTGTAATGATAAATGCATCTATGCTATTTAGGAGGGGAATGATATGTATCAGTCTACACTAATATTTATGATGTGTCAGAAAGGCTTAAAGGATAAGTTCACTTTTGTAATATGTTACATGTTCCACCTATTTTTAGGGTGTAACATGTAACATGTTCTAGTATTTGCAGACCCAACCCCCCCGATCCACTCTCCCTGTGACAGCGGATGGAGATCTTCTTCCCGTACCCACTGTCACAATTTGAATACAGTGGGGCCGTGCAGGGATCCGCTCACACAGCTGCATCATTCATTTACAGTTTCCTGTGAATTAATGCCGACAAGTACCATCAGCCATTGAGCTGGTGAGCGCTCTCGTAGTCCACCGATTTTCCTGCTCTCAGGTAACTGCCTGCCAGTACGCGATACAGGCAGACAGCCATGCAGAGAGTTTGCAGGAGCCTGAGATTGCACCCATGATCATACTCTGCAGGCTCCATAAAAAAAAAACAAAGCAAAAATGCACATTTTTTTTGCCTGCAATAAAACGTGCATTTATTATTTTTCTTCAAAAGGTGAACTGCTCCTTTAAAGTAAATGTTTTGGGCATACCATGATCTATATTACATTCTCAGGACAATAATGTTTTACAGTGGGCACCAAGGACTCAAAAATGTAAAGGGTTTTGCACAGAGCGGCCTCGATCCTCCTCTTCTGGGGTCCCTCAGTGACGCCCCTCCTCTTCTCGAGTACCCCCACAGAGAGCAGCATTCCATGGAGGTATTCGTGCGGGCGCGCTCCCAAGTCCTGTTGCTGCATCCATTGACACAGACAGCAGGACTCGGCCCCGCCCCCCTTGTCACTGGATTTGATTGACAGCAGCAGGAGCCAATGGCTCTTGCTGCTATCAATCTATCCAATGAGGACCCGAGACAGCGGCTGGAGCTGCTGTGTTTGTGCCCATAGCTGGAAGGACCGGGTTCAGGTAAGTAAAAGGGGGGCTCTGGGGGGGCTGCACTACAGAAGGTTTTTCACCTTAATGCATACAATGCATTAAGGTGGAAAACCTTGAGGGTTTACAACCCCTTTAAGGACCACTGGGCCACCAATAGGCTTATGTAAGAATGCACTCACAGTAAACCTCATAACTGGGTACACTGGGGTGCAGGTATAGGGTGGTGACAAGGGCGGCCCTGGCACACTTGGAAACAGCTCACTGTGTTAGCAGAGCAACATGGTGGAAATGGATCTAGTTATTCAGCTATCATTTGATAAGATCGGTTAGTACAATCACATCCTAAAAGGTGCATAACATAAATGTACCAATTCCAGTGTGATATTGACTTGCGCTCACCTTCTTCTGTGTAAATTGGTGATGTGAGAAGGTATGTCTGAATTTTCTTGTCTTTTTCAAATGGACATTCCACCTGCTTCCAGGTCAGGAAATCATGAATCTGCCTGGAAATCTCCATAAATTTCTGTAAAAAAGAGAAACATGTTATTCATAAATAACTTATATTAGGAATACACGTCTGCACTAAAAAAACATATGCTGTGTATATATATATATATATATATATATATATATATATATATATATATATAAATGAATAGATTTTACCTTAAAATTGATGTGTCCATTAGGTAAACGATTGGAGTGGATTTTGTGCAGGAAGAAGATGTCTTTGATGAAAAGATTGAAAACTGGGATAACAATTTTCTCTCGGCTGCTGTTAGCACTCTGAGACCTTTGTGTCGCCCCCTGGAGTGCTGTGCGGTAATTGCAGAAATTGCTGGATGGATCCATATGATGCTGCCAATTACAGAAAAACAAAACCACCTTAATAGCACCATAATCCCACATCATGCATAAGTATATAAATATTATCGTCACCAATAACAAACTGTATGAATTACCCAACAGCAAACTTAGAAATAGTGCACCCACTACCCAACATATAATTTATGGGACAGAAGGCTAAACGAGACCCAGTCTACAGTATTTATTAAAGCAGCAAAGGTTTACTATGGGGTAGATTTACTAAAGGCAAATGTACTGTGCACTGCAAGTGCAATTGCTCCAGGGCTTAGTAAATAAGGAAAGCTTCACTTTGCAAAGAATACTCAATCACATGCAAGGAAAATAAAAAAAACAGCATGCTTGCTTGTATGTGATTGGATGATAGAAATCATCAGAGCTTCCCCTCATTTCTGAGCTTCCCCTCAGATCGAGAGCAAATGCACTGGAAGTGCACAGTATATTTGCCTTTAGTAAATCAACCTCTATGTATATTATGCATTATACTATATATAGTCAAAGTCGGTAAAGTTTTATGTTACACAAATCTGCAGTCATAAAAGCAAAAAGAATACATAATTTGTATTCAGATTAAAGAGGAATTGTAGTAGTAAGAATACCTAATGTACTCTTAATAAGAGGGAGCTGTGTAATGATAATAAAAAAAGTCTCTGCTGTCATTTTCTTCAGGCACACTAGATGGTGCTATAGCTTACTTTTATGTTATAGCCTTTGGAGAAATAGGTGAGAGTTGTATTCTAGCAAGCTTTAAGACCTATTCAGTTCCTTCTGGTCTGTTGCAGTGCATTAAAGCATATGCATAATGCTGCACATTCACATTCGTTGCATCAAGGCAGCCCAATCAATTGTATAGGGTACCAATGCTCCAAAACAAACTGAAAACAGGCCATGCATCCAGGCTTTCTATATTGTGTAACTGTACAAAAAAGTAGCAACCACCCCAACTGAGCGGTTGCCACTTTTTTTGTAGAGTTGGCCGTAAACTGTTAGACAGGACAATTTGGTTATTTCGCAGGCTGCCTGGTAAGTGTGCTGGGAAATCTTTTGTTGGTTTCTATATTGTGTAACAGAATACAAAACAGTGCATGTAGTTACTGGGTCACATCACAGGAAGCAGTATATGAAGTAACTGGGTCATGTCACTATAAGCAGTATATACAGTCACTGGGTCATATCACAGGAAGCAGTATATGAAGTAACTGGGTCATGTCACTATAAGCAGTATATACAGTCACTGGGTCATATCACAGTATGCAGTTTATCACCATATCACTGAAGACACTACAGATCTGTGAAAGTTATAGGAAAGTACTCATGTATAATTAACATTCATAAAACTGCACAAGGAACACACACACAAAAAATGACTCCAATAGCCATACTTTATCGTCTTGTCTTACCTCTAGCACATCAAACTTGGCTGTTTTGACTTTTGACCAAGTCTTCTTAAGCCGTGCAACAGGACTGAGGTTCATTCCAGCTAGAACCAAACACATCAGACATTGGAAAACTGATTCTGATCGCTCAGGTTAGCAGTCATTTTAGTGTAAAAAGCAAAAAAGGAACGTGGTAAACAATCTGTAATGGCATTCAGGCAATGAGAAAGGTATTGGCCTCCAGCATTATTCTCCTCAGAATGACAGCTATTAGGATTCACTGAAAGTGTAATGACTTGGAGCACGAGGACTGGACAGTCCTCAGATATATTTGCATTGCACTATTGTATTGCACATACTATCTCAATGTTCTTAGCGCTGCACTATTTATTTGTGATATCTATGCTTTTGCTCCTGTTCTTGTTTGAGTGCTGGCTTAAAGGGGAACTTCATGCTCTCAATCAACATTGACCATTTTTAATCCTTTTGCTACTACTGTTAGTAAATGGATAGGAAAGTGTATCATATTTACTTGTTTTAAGATATTATTTACATTTCTTCAGTTACTTCCTGGTTTCTTGCCTAGGTAAATGATGTCATACATCCCAGGAGTCTTCAGGAGGGGCCTTCTCCGCTAAGCACATGTCTGCATGAATGAGCTGAGGACAGATGGATTCCAGGGTGTAAATGCTACATGAATAATCTTCCCTTACTCAAGATGGTCATGGCCAGAAATGCTAGGGAGTGTTTTGTTTTTTAAAGTGCTTTCTCAGCAAAATAAAGCATGGAGACATAGATGGATGGATGGATGGATGGATGGGTGAGTTTGCTTTGAATATTAAAAATGAATTAAATAGTGTTTTTGGTTGGTGGTACTCAGATGCAGAATAGTTCTGCTTTAATTTCTATTCTAATTTCTAATACCAGGATAAATGTAAATCTGTTGCTTAGTCCTAATCTAATCCTTCTAACTGCCTGTGTGCAATACATAAAGTATATAGTAAGTGCAGCCAAGGAATGATATTTGCTGAGCAAGGTTAAGCAATCATTTCCCAGCCTGAGCACATTTACAAAGCAGTGTTTGTGTATCGCCCATATCAGCAATCATTCATTTCTCTGGCTTTAGCGTGGCTCACGGCAGATTGTGATGTATTGGATGAAAGGCACTAACAAACAAGGTCTGGGACCTCCAATTTACAAGTAGATAGTAGAAAGTAGATATAATTATTATAAAGGTCATGCAACTTACAGATGATGGCCATCGTAGAGTTGAAATTGCCAATGTTAAAACATTCCCGGGCTACATCTATGAAGAATTCCATCACCCGTGTCCTTTGCTTCTTCTTTACCACCTACACAACACAAGACATCAAAGTGAGGAATGAGAGAACGTCGGCACTGATGTATGTAGATGTCTGCACAGTCTACAGCCAAAGTATTCTCCAAACAACTATAGAGATATGGGACTTTTCTGACACTCATTTACACAGTGCTCGCTCTAGGTCTGTGATTTAAAAGAGACCCTGTCACCAACTTAAAAAAAATTCATGTAAAAAGCACAGAAACAAATCTCGTACTTTAGATGCTCACTTGCACTTTTTTCTTTTCCATAGACCCAGTTTCATTGAATGTGCCTCTAAAGTCACAAGAAAAATTCCCTAGCACAGCCCCCTCCCTGCTTCACATCATAGCCCTTTACTCTTCTGAGCGTGTCTTCATACTGTGCTGGCCCAGCTCCTCCACAGCTCCCATCATCTCTCTACATAACCTTTTATTTGGCTTCTGGTGAAAATACTATAGTGTGTGACTTGATTGACAGCTCTGAGTCTGCTGACATCACATCCAAGATGGCAGTGCCCAGGAGCAGTATCAAGGCTTTTGGAAATCTATACAAGGGAAGCTTTTACAGGTAAATACTATCCACTAAATACCGTATTTATTGGCGTATAACACGCACTTTTTACCCCTGAGAATCAGGGGAAAATCGTGTGTGCGTGTTATACGCCGATCCCTGCTACTCGGAGTGGATGGAGGGGACGAGCGCTGCTGGATGACACAGAGCCAAGATCTACTGTGTATCCGGCGCTGTCACACACAGTCCCACCCCCCCTGGCCCTGCATTGGACCACTGCTCTGTCCATCATATGAGCCGGGCGAGACTGAGTGACTGAGCGCTGAATACACAGGAGATTACGGATCTGTGTCATCCAGCACTGGCGCAGCTGCAATCATCTGCAAAGGCAAGTCTGCAGATGTATACTAAACAGGCTGCAATCATGGGCATGCTCGAGGCTGCAGATGGGCATGTTAGAGGCTGCAATAATAGGCACATTAGAGGTTGCAGATGGGCATGTTAGAGGCCGCAGATGGGCATGTTAGAGGCTGCAATAATAGACACATTAGAGGCTGCAGATGGGCATGTTAGAGGCTGCAATAATAGACACTCTAGAGGTTGCAGATGGGCACTAAACAAGATGCAATAATGGGCATATTAGAGGCTGCAGATGGGCATAGATCAGGCTGCATTGAGGCACTGGTGAGGCTGCAGAGCACTGACCCTTATTTTAACCTCCCTGGCGGTATGATTCTTTCGGATTTTAGGTGCTGAAAGCGGTACAATTATTTTGCATGGAAATTTGGCGTTTCATATTGTAGGTCTGTAATTCTTAACAATAACACACTTAAATCTGTCCAAACAAAAGTCTAGTAGATATCCCGGGTATGATAAAGTTTGAAACACAAAAACATAAAAGTATAATATAATAAATAAAAATAAATAATTAAAAAAAATAAAAATAAATAGTAATAAAATAAATTTCCCCACGATTCACTATCGCTCAATTCTGCAAGTGTTCTAATTTACTATCGCTGTTTTCTAGCTGGTCTAAAGCCACTTTTGACGTAAAGGGGCGCTTTTTGGTTGCTATGGACAATCTCCAGTTTCCAGGCAGAAAGAACAGTATATATCACATAAAACTGCATGCAGGGCATGGGCCAAAGCACTGGGGACAAAAGGGATGTGAAATCATTTCATACAGTACTGTAATCTGTAAGATTACAGTACTGTATGTTTTATGATTTTTACTTTTTTTTTAATTTGCCGCCAGGCTCCGCCCCCGTGCGTCGCGACGCTCGCAGGGAACGGAGCCTGGCACAGAGAGGCTTCGGGCAGAGGACAGAGCCCACGGACACTGCGGGGGACATCGTAGGATCCCGGGGACAAGGTAAGTAATGCCACACCAGGATCCTGCGATGTAATCCCGAGTGTGGCTCGGGGTTACCGGTAATGGTCCTGAATTTTAACCCCGAGCCACACTCAGGAAAACCGCCAGGGAGGTTAAAACTTAAAGCTTTTTTTCTGAAATTTCCCTCCTAAATTTAATTTGCGTGTTATATGCCGGTGCGTGTTATACGCCGATAAATACGGGTATGTTAAATGCCCATATAATCCTAGGGGAAGAATTGTGTTGAAATGAACGATCTGGTGGCAGAGTCTCTTTAAGACGGGCAGAGCTAGTCAACAAGCATTGTTAGAAGGTGGCATCCATGGCAGCCCCCGTACTTTTCATTGCCAGCTGTACGTTGAATAATAGTGAACATCATTCAGTTTTAATCCTTTTCACATTTCCTTGTCACTGCATAAAATTGATTTTAAAAAATTCAAAACAGACCTTGCATTTTATTGCCTGTATTGCCCAAATATGTAAGCATAATGCTAGACATACAGAAAAAAAACCTTGCACTGTGCTTCTGTTACCAGATCAAAGCTGAAGTAACATCATCTGCAGTCATAATAAACACACACACTGCCTGACCATTGAGGTCTACTAACTAAAGAAGTGCTGAGCGGCTGACAGTTTCTAAGAATTCCGAGTTCTACTCTGTGGCTTGTGCATATATGGCTGATAAAGGAAGTCACATTTCACAGCTTGCACTTACACCATACACACAGAAAACAGCAAGAAAGAAGAGAAAGGACAGAAAAAAAGACACGTTTTAGAAAAGAAAATTCATTTCTGGAAATGTATAATCCAGTGTTACCTCCATTTATTGTGATGACCATTTTCTCATAAGACACATATGCTCCTTACAAAAGGCTCTGGGAATATTTATTGCAGTATGTTTAATGTTTTGCTGCAAATATGAGAAACAACTGGCTTCATCATGTCCAGATTTCCATTCTCAATAAAACTGAGTGTTTTTTTTTTTTTTTGTTAAATGGAATTAGTTGATTGAGTTGTGCATAATAAAGGAGCACTGACATAACAAGAAAATCCAGCCCAGATCCCTTGTTATTGAGATGACTACTGAGATAATAAACGTAATACATGTAGTAAGGCGACACTAACATACAACTCACCCTGCAGATTTCTGTCGCTACCAGCATGCTGAGGCAGTTAAACCAGTTGTCGTAGGCTTCTAGGTTATAAGTCTTGGTGACGTCACTTCGGCACTGGTGAAATATACAAATGTCTAATTTAGTAACAGAAGCACATGAGTAAGGAGGCTGTGTTCCCAACGTATCATCTAGAATGGGGTGATGTACAGAGGTGGAGATAATTGACCCCTGTGCAAAATTTTAAGTGTTTGTAAAAGCAAAGTTTTTTTTTTTTATCTTACTGCATTCTATGTAGTAAGGTAAAAAAACCTTCTGCATGCAGCTTCCCCTACAGCCCCCCCCCCCCCCCCCCCCCAATACTTACCTGAGCACAAGAGCCAAGACTCTCTTGGGTTACATAGTTAAAGTGTAAGTTCACCTTTACAGAAAAATCTGTTAGGTGAACTTACACAGGTGCCCCTCCTCGACAACCCCCCCCCCCCCCCCCGTCCCATTGACCTGTACCACCGCAATCTCCGGTTCTAAACCCCGGTTTATCAGCATCAGGAGCCCGGGGCTTATAAATTCTCTCTCCATCCTCGCGTCTTCTGCATAGCTGACAGAATGGGCTATGAGGCTGCTGATTGGTCGGTGCCGTCCTTGTGACGGCGCTGACCAGTTAGAATGCTCCAAAATGTCCCCCTGATGAGAGACCTTTTGGAAATACAGCTCAGAGGATTTCTAAGCCCCGGACTCCTGACGCGGATATATACCTAGGCTTAGAACCGGAGAGTGCGGCGGTACAGGTCAGCGGGACGGGGGGCGGGGGGGGCGAGGAGGGGGACCTGTGTAAGTTCACCTTACAGAGTTTTCTGTAAAGGTGAACTTACCCTTTAAATAGCTGGTAAGGTTGAATAAAGACACCAGTCAATCAAGTTCAACCGGTGTGGGTGTGTGTCCAAAATCATATCCCATATCCCTGTACAATGTGCTCACTAAGATGCCCATCTAATGCCCTGTACACACGGTCAGACTTTGTTCGGACATTCCGACAACAAAATCCTAGGATTTTTTCAGACGGATGTTGGCTCAAACTTGTCTTGCATACACACGGTCACACAAAGTTGTCGGAAAATCCGATCATTCTGAACGCGGGGACGTAAAACACGTACGTCAGGACTATAAACGGGGCAGTAGCCAATAGCTTTCATCTCTTTATTTATTCTGAGCATGCGTGTCACTTTGTCCGTCGGATTTGTGTACACACGATCGGAATTTCCGACAACGGATTTTGTTGTCGGAAAATTTTATAGCCTGCTCTCCAACTTTGTGTGTCAGAAAATCTGATGGAAAATGTCCGATGGAGCCCACACAAGGTCGGAATTTCCGACAACACGCTCCGATCGGACATTTTCCATCGGAAAATCCGACCGTGTGTATGGGGCATAAGAGTTTTCTGAAACTATCAATACTTCCTCTCACTCTTGCTGCTGATTGTCTCAGATACAGCAGTGGGAGCCATTGGCTCCCGCTGCTGTCAATCAGAGCCAGTGGGGAGGGAATGGGGGACGGGTCCTGTTCTGTGTGCCTTATGGACACTCAGAACGGGGCTCAGAAGCAAGCACACACAAGTGCCCCCATAGCAAGTGGCTTACTATGGGGGCACTCGTGGGGGGGGGGGTGGAGCCAGAAGTGCCAGTGGGGGACCCAAGAAGAGGAGGATCAGGGCTGCTCTGTGCAAAGCTATTGCTCAAAGTGGGTAAATATAACATGTTTGAAGAAGAAAAACAGCCTTTACTAATACTTTAAACTGGAGCCCACAACATATAAAAATCAAATGGTTACCCATCCTGTTCAACTTTTGTGACCATCATTTTTAAAGCCTAATTGAACTCACAGAGATAAATATTCAGACTTTGGAATTACAACCTTCATTTTTAGAGCTCATGCACCGGCATATCTGGCTGTATAAGCTATTTCCCCACCAGAAGCCTACAGCTTCCTATAGACATCAATGTCTGTATGTGTCTATTTGCATGTATGTGTATGGGAGAAAATCTGCTTTCAGAGCTGTACTCATGCAGACATACGCATCGTTATGCAGGTACTTGTGTATCCATGCGTATACCTGCATACAGCCATTGACTTTTATAAGCAGCTGTATGCAGACTTGTAGGCTCCTTGATGGGGAAATGTGCCAGAATTTACGCTACACAGGCCAGATACCACCATGTGCATGAGCCCTTATGGTCTTTCTTCCATTTTCTTTACAGCATCTGTGCAGGGAGTATAAATATGGCTGTTCAGTTCAACAGACATATGTTAGATCCAGTGCTGCCTGTAATTTAGCAGACCTGATCAGACATGCCTCCTTCTCTGCAATACAAGTCTAAATGAAGATACTTGTGATGGGGAGTGTGGCTGCTACTGCCAACACAGAGAACTGCAGCAGCATTAGAGCAAGTAGCAGCCTTTTTGTATTGAGAAAAAAGGATTTATTTTTTTAACATTTGGGGTGTGGGAATGAAGAAATAAAAGGATGTGAGACGTCAATTGCGCTTTAAAAAAAGGCTCGGTATAATTTCAATCTTGTTTACATCCATTTTTTTTTTAAAGCTCTGATACTTTATTGGACTAAGGAAAAAGAAAGGTAGATTTGTTCTGGACAGAATGTAATGTGCACTGCTTAAGCTACAAACCTACCTTGTGGTTGTCCTTATCCAAGGAGTCCATGTGAGTTATAATCTGCATTAGATCCTCGGGATAAATGCTTGCTAACCGTTCCTAAAAGAAGACAATTAACACATCAGTATACTTTACTGTTATCACAGAAATCATATACTCTGGTCCTGCACAAAAGCTGTATCTAAAGTGTGCTAATTTTCTAGATGAGAAGCGTGTGGGTCCTTGGAAAGGAAACCTGTACTGGGATTACCTGCACTAATATAGGGGTGCAGAGTGGAGTGAGCCAGGTAGAAAGAAGCTAATAAAGGGGTGAACAGTTGGATAAGGAAGGTAGAGACAAACTAATAAAAAGGTGAACACTTGGATAAGGCAGGTAGAGAGAAACTAATAAAGGGGTGCACAGTTGGATAAGGCAGGTAGAGAGAAACCAATAAAGGGGTGCACAGTTGGATAAGGCAGGTAGAGAGAAGCTAATAAAGGGGTGAACACTTGGATAAGGCAGGTAGAGAGAAACTAATAAAGGGGTGAACAGTTGGATAAGGCAGGTAGAGAGAAACTAATAAAGGGGGGAACAGTTGGATAAGGCAGGTAGAGAGAAACTAATAAAGGGGTGAACAGTTGGATAAGGCAGGTAGAGAGAAACTAATAAAGGGGGGAACAGTTGGATAAGGCAGGTAGAGAGAAACTAATAAAGGGGTGCACAGTTGGATAAGGCAGGTAGAGAGAAACTAATAAAGGGGTGCACAGTTGGATAAGGCAGGTAGAGAGAAACTAATAAAGGGGGGAACAGTTGGATAAGGCAGGTAGAGAGAAACTAATAAAGGGGGGAACAGTTGGATAAGGCAGGTAGAGAGAAACTAATAAAGGGGGGAACAGTTGGATAAGGCAGGTAGAGAGAAACTAATAAAGGGGGGAACAGTTGGATAAGGCAGGTAGAGAGAAACCAATAAAGGGGTGCACAGTTGGATAAGACAGGTGGAGAGAAACCAATAAAGGGGTGCACAGTTGGATAAGACAGGTGGAGAGAAACCAATAAAGGGGTACACAGTTGGATAAAGCAGGTGGAGAGAAGCTAATAAAGGGGTGAACAGTTGGATAAGGCAGGTAGAGAGAAACGAATAAAGGGGTGCATATTAGGGTAAAGAAAGTGAAGAGAAACTACTGATTTAGAAAAGAGCAGATGGAACCATGGTTGTAGAATATGCCATAAAAAGTTAGCTAATACACATATTACTCTTCTACAAATGAATTTTATCACCAACATGTCTCTTTGATACAACACATTATTTTGCAAAAAAAGTTCATGTTAATTTTAGCAGCAGGAGAAGTTTAAGGGCCATCAGGGTTTGGCAGGTTGGACCCCGGTGAAAAAAGTGTGGTGAGCTCAAGACCTTACAGACATCCCTCAAATCTTCTAGCACTATCTATTGTAGGACTCACCAATTCGATTGTCGTAAGCTGCTGGGCTAAGATGAGTGGATCTCCACACACACTCAGGATGTCCTTTTGGGCGGACTGGGCCTTAGCTTTGAGAATAGTCCCTTTATCTGTGACTGGCTGTCGGATCTTCTCTCGGATCTCCTGGTACTGGCCCCGCGTGGACAGGGCGAGGAGCACATTCTGCATCATCTGACTGATGCTCTTCTTGATTGTACCATTCTCCTAAACAAAAAAGTTTAAAAACTATTGACCACATTGCACACAGAATGCATATAACATCTAAAAGAACACAATTATAATTTCATATTACCATTTTTTCTCTATCATCATATAGTAATCCTGGGCCATGTGTAGCTCACCAGGAAACACAGACCTCACTGTGCCCTGTAAAGGAGGGAACTGGTACTCCCCAGCAGCTGGCCAACCGCAGCTCCGGTTCCGATTACTGGCTGTGTAAGGAACCTTATAAAAGCAAGGTCACGGCTAGCTGTATAAAATCCTCCTGAATCGTATTGTTTACTGAATGGAGGCAATGAGCTTTGGAATACAAATGAACTTATTGTTTATTAGCAGCGTGCGCACATTATGTTTCGCGGCTGGAGCACTGTTGAGGGCAGATGGTCCAGTGATGATGTCCAGGAACAGCATTCACTCTACATCAGCTCTCAAACAGATAACAAAAGCCCTTTTCTTAGTGCTTGGCTCGTGCCGGCAGCAGGAAGAGCGGATGATAAATGAAATGGAGACTAATTGCGTGAAATTATCTGCCTTTCTGGATCTGAAGCTGCACAGTGCTTTCATTTCTCTGACCATGGTGCAGCTAACTTGCTACCGCCATGCTTTATGGTTTCAATTACAGCTGTTAAAAACAATGCAGTGGATTAACCCTCTCAGGTCTGCTGTAAATTGCCTGCCTGTTTTAGAAGACACATATAATACAGTCATATACTGTATATAAAGGCAAGGAGCAATGACAGGCACACTGCAATAATCCATAGCATTAGATGTACTGGTGACACTGAGTGCTGAATGAATGGTATGGTGCTCTTTGCCATATTAAAATAAAATGATGATGGTTGTAAGTGCATTTTAATTTGGACGTTATTTCCAGATCATGTCTTTTTAAACTCTTTAAATCTGTTTTTGCTATATATTAAAATGTTGTTTTACAAATAAATATTTCATACATGACAAGGGATTCCCACAGCACTATGGGTTAGCTAAAGACAGAACACAGAAGAACTGCTTGCTGTGAGGCTTTGTGTGTTTGATTGAAACTCAGGAGTGAGCTCTCTGATAACCGATGAGTCAGAGATGAGCAACTGAGTTATGGAAGTGTGTAAACAATAAGCTAAGAGCATTTACATCATAAAAAGAAGCTTTAAAGAGGAGATCCAAGCCCCCCCTCCCAAAAAAAAAAGCTAGCAGCTACTAATACTGTAGCTGCTGACTTTTAATATAAGTACACCTACCTGTCCAGGGATCCATCGATGTCCTCACCCAAGCCCATTCTTCAATCGGATTTGGGTGTAGGCACCAGCATAGTCTTGCGGCTTCATAGCTGGTTTTCTACTGTGCATGTGCTTTATGAATGGTCCCACAGTCTTCTAGGACCTGTGATGGGTCCCAGAAGGCTGCGGGCTGAACCTCCGTCCCAGATAGCCGCGGGGGAGGATGCAAACAAGCGCAACTTCCCCTTTTCACTTGCTGGCTCAAAAGCAGAATGCAAAATATTAATCTGCAATATTACCCACAAAAATAAAAACCTGCTAAAAATATTTTTAAATTATGTATATTGACTAAGACTATAATAAAGAAATGATGCAAAAAACACTATACATTCCCTCTACATACATCCTGTAGTGCTGTAATACAGAGCGAATAGTGACATGCCAGAATAAAAGGGAGAATAAAAGGGGGGGGGGGGGGGGACCCGGTGCACCTCACCTCATCACACTGCGTGATTCTCTGTGCAATCTCTTTCAGCTCTTTCCTGGCCCTCTCATCCTGGAAATCGAAGGGGAAGGTCTCAGTCCATTCTCTCAGGAGTTGGATGATTTTAGCAGCAAAGGATTTCAGCTTGGCCTGTGGATTGGAAGAGGAAAGAAAATGAGGCATTAGGGATAGACATAGCTACTGATCAATCAGGTGTGACCTGAAATAATGCTGATACATTTCATCTCCGGGTAAATCAGGGAGGTGACAGATGACAGTCAGAATTTTAACACACCCAAAATTGTCTGGGCTTCATAGGAAAAGACACTGCACTGATTAAAATGGTATTCAACCCAAAAGCAAGCATTTATTATTATATTGCAGCTCACCAATCCCTAGATGTGATGGCTGCAGTCGTTTTTCAAAAGAACAAGCTCTACTGCAGATGTGGCCATTAAAGAGAGGAGCCAAACCATTTAACACTGACAGGGGTGCTCACAATGACCAACTTTTATTTATGAAAAACCTTTATCACAAAAGGAAAAAAACTTTTTGCTGTAGCTGCCTACAAAGTGTAAGCTGGGGTTTGGCTTCAATTTGTTAGTCTAAATCTAAATCTGCTAGTACAGCTAACACTCCCCTTCCTCCAGACTGACAAGGCTGCTGTATGCTGTGGCCCTGTACTCCTTCCTCCAGGGTGGGGGCATGCTAATATGGGGGGGTGTTACTGGCCAGATCACCAGGTGAAAACAAAGGGAAAATCAGCCTAAAAAAGTAAACGAATGCAGCCACCACATCTACTGATTGGTAAGCTGCCATATATTACCCTTTAAGGTAAATCTGCCAAAGGTGTAATATGAAGGTTAGGGAATGTGACAATGCTTCAGGTTACACCCTAAATATGGGTATAGCATGGTCCCAAAAGTGAACTAGTCCTGTAAACAAGTTATCCAACTAGGACTACCAGGTGGATAAAACTTCTGAATTATTATGGCTGTGGACTCTATATTCTTTCCTATCGTTCCAGTAACTGTCACTGAATTTCTAAGGTTCTCACAAATGTTGACACCCTTATACTACAAAAAGCAGGCCATCCACTGTATATTGTGACAGAGCAGATGCATTAATGATTGCATTTTCTTATGTGACCTGCTGTATTTTCTTTAAAAAAAAAAAACCCCAAGAAATCTCACTTCGTAATAAACAGAGCAATCAGCTGTGTCACATCTTCCAGATCTGTGGTTGGGTTATGCCTACATGGAGGTCAGAGGCTTTGTCTGCCTACAGATACAGTAGGAGGAACACAGGGTATGAATCACACGTCTTTGCGTCTGTGTCTTGTGTCACCTTGTATTAGGCTGCATCATCACCTGAGCGTTTCAAAGTCGCGGTTTTACCGCATTTTTGCCACGATTTTGTTCAAGTCACCAATGTAAAAGGCAGAAAAACACATGTAATCTGCCCCAAAGAAGCTCATGTTCATTTTTGAGCTTAGGGTGTTTTTCAGGCGTTTTGCTTCAGGTGACAAAACGCTAAGATGTGAACTGGTGCCATTGAAATGAATGGGATTTTGCTTGTTGGGCGTTTTTCAGGCGTTTTTTTGGGCATTTTATGAGCATTTTATGAGCTGAAGGTGTGAGTGCAGCCTTAATGTGAACATGTTTAGTGTTTTACAGTTAACAGCGGTGATGTCACAGGCCTTGCATTCGGGTGAGCAGTGCAATTTAGGGACCAGCCAAAAACCATCATGTTTCCAGCCGACAAATATTCTGCTATCAATACTTTGGTGAAAAATGACAGCATATGATGCTGCAAGTGCAATGACTAGTTAAGTACACATACCCATTGTAACATTTTAGAGCTCTGACAACAATGAAAAATTATGTTTTAAAGTGGAACTAAACCCATCGATAACGTTTTCAAAACAATTATATTCCTGGCATAACGGGATTACTAACTGTCACATTTCCTAGCTGTCAAGCCATCAAATGGCTGGAGTCAGGGCCAGGACAAGGGGTGGGCAGAAGGGACGGCTGCCCTGGGCACAGTGTGTATTGTAGGGATGAGGCACTGCAAGTTCCTTTTACTATAA
>JBBDGP010001124.1:1800000-1952500 GCA_037952835.1 Lithobates septentrionalis | reverse complement strand
ATGTTTTAAATGTCAGATTTAGAGGCACAGAAAATACTCAGTGAAAAGGCCCTAAAACCTGTACATTCATAAAAGAAAAAGCACCCGAGGGTCTCATATTAAAAAAAAAAAAGCCCTTGCTTTTTGGTTACAATATCTACTGCCTTTCTATAAAAACTATAATAACCATATATTGTATAAAATACAAAAAACTGTAACAGTATTATCTGGTAGGAGTAGCACAAGGAACACAACTTTGTGTCTGCATGTCATAGTCTCACCTCCTCTGGTACATATATAAACCTATATCTAAATTACCACCCCTACATTTACCACTGCCATCTCAAATCCATGAAAATGGAATCAGATGTTCCAGATTAGGTGCCAATGGTTAGAACTTCCTCAGGGAGTATGCAGGTGGAACCGATCTATTTTCAATCCTTAGCTACCTAGGGTCTGGTGTTCTCTGTGGTGATCAATAGAGCTCTTAAAGGCCCTCAGAAAGAAGGTTGTAGATGCCTAGGATCCTGGTAAGGGATTTTAAAAGATTTACCAAATATTCCACTGTAAGTAATTAACCTTCAAATGGTGCAAGTTTCAAATGAATGCTAATTTGTCCAGGACTGACCGGCCCAGCAATTTCAGCCCAAGATTTGGGTATGTAACACTTAAAGAGTCTCCAAGAACTCCAAATTTGGTGTTAAAGTGCATACATCTACAATTAGAAAGACAATGCACAGATTTAACCCGTATGTGAGGAATAAGCCTTTACTGCTCAAAAAAACAACAACATTTGAGCAAGACTGCAGAACATATAGGCAAGAACCAGGCCTTCTGGGACAATGTGCTGCAGACTGATAAATCAAATGTATAAGAATTATTTGACCACAGTAAGAGTAGAACATCATACCAACTGTGAAACAAGGTGGTGAAAGCACTCTTCGAAAGTATGTATGCTTGTTCAAATGTGTTGAAAAAGGCTACAATTTCCATATGGGGTACTTACTGGGGTACTTACTTTTTCACATGACTGTATATGGCTACCTATGACTGCTACTTGCAGTGACTGCAGGTTGTGAGTAACATCTTAAATTGGCTGCTTCAGCGGGGACCTGAGATTTGATTCATCGAAGGGCAGGCTAATTATACCGAAATCGATCTATCAGTCGACTGGGACAACCAGTCTGTTGGATTTTGTACATGAGATTACTGCCGGCTATAGCCGCTAGCAGGAGTCATGTTCTAATGGCCAGGAAGCCAGCTCCTGCCCCCCCCCCCCCCCCGCCAGCAGAACACAATAGAGCTGTGGGAGGCATTCCCCCATCAACACTGACTGTGTTGATGGGGGAATCAAGAGACTTTCTTTCCTTCCAACTGTGGTGGAAAGAAAATGGAATTATCTATGGGCTGTTTTAGTGCTGATATTTTTATTTACATTAGACCTTCATACATACATAGTTACATAGTAGGTGAGGTTGAAAAAAGACACAAGTCCATCAAGTCCAACCTATGTTGTTATTATTATTATTATACAGGATTTATATAGTGCCAACAGTTTTCACAGCGCTTTGCAACTTGAGGGTAGACAGTATAACTACAATACACTTAAAATCAGAAAGCCCTACTCATTAGAGCTTACAATCTAAGAGGAGACATGTTACAGACAGGAGCCTGCAGGAGGCGTGTTTGTGAATAGCTCTCCTGAATCGCATGCGGGAGTTCTCAGACCAGCAGGTTCCCGGTAGAAGGGGTGGGGTGAATAGTTTTTTCACTTTTAACACTTTTTTTGGACTTCATTTTAATGTGCTGTACAGTATTCTCATCTCATTGTTGTTTATTTACTTTTGGCGCCACAGACTTTTTCTTAAGATTGTTTATAAGTTTGGTATATTTCTGTGTCAGCTGCTGCCCCACCACAGCACAGAGATACATCTTTTTTTATTTCTATATGCACGAGTCACTTCTGATAAGTTTTCCTGACACCAAAAGAAAAAAGGTGACAGGGGAGTGAGCTCCAGCACACAGTCTATGATTGACTGCCTCAGCTCTCTCAGCTCCTGAGTGCTGTGTGAAGAGGGGGGGGGGGTCCCTTCCCTCCAATCAGCTCTCAGAGCACTTGTACAGTGTGTAACTGCAACTTCCACCCCTGATTTGTGAATCTGTGTAAAAATCCTTTTTATCTCAGTTATACAAGGATGTACAGGACCCAACTTATATAGGAGCAGGGCTGGTGCAGGGATTTTTTACACCCTAGACGAAACCTCATTTTGCCTCCCTCATTGGCTCCACCCCTGACTCCACCCCCTTTTCCCTGCCCATGTGACAGAAGGCGCCGCTATACAGGAAGCATTGGCTCTGCTTCCTCTAGCGCTGGCTCCAATGCTGCGTTGTACCTCTAATTACACCACCGGTCGGACCGAGTTAGTTTCATGCTGCATCCTGCACAGCATGCAGACCTGGAGGGAAACCAGTGGCCAGGCGCCCCTAGGCAGCAGTGTGCCCTAGGCGGCTGCCTAGTTTGCCTAGTGGTAGCACCAGCCCTGTATAGGAGGATTTGTATCACCTGAGACCAGTCCCTTGACTGTGTATAGGTAAGGATCTACAACCACGTTCATTTTCAGCCTTGATTGGAATATTCACCTTAAATTAGACTGAAGTTCTTTAAGCTGAATGGCTCTGGAATTTACAATAAGAATTCTCAATGCTGGCAGTCTCAATGGCCTATAATTTAAGACTGTGCTGTGAGAGTCTCTCCTGTGATGTCTAAGCTCTGATAAGACAAACAATAAAGACCTAATGGCAGTTTCCATCACACCTATATGTTACCCTCGGAGACCAGTTACCACCAATGTGTGGGACGGGAGCTCGCCTGTCGTGGACTATAACACTCTCTGCTACACTCCTGTCTGAATTTGTCTTGGCTCTCCTTCGCATTTCATGTTTGCTTCCAGTTTGTTTGCTTAAAAATGCTTTTTCCCACAGTCAGCGTGACAAACCCTGGCTGTACTCGCTCCCAAGTGACTTGAATGGGCTTTCTGACTAAGAGCAGCCTGATGTTTTCATTTTAAAAACAGCTTTCTCTCTCACAATACAGGGAATCTTTGCTCCTGCGTTATTTATATGGCTAATTAATGCAGCAGTGTTGCTTAGCTACTTCCAAGGTCACTAAATAGCATTTGATGCTTGCAAAATACAGTAAAGGGAGTTGAATGTACATCATTAAGTGCGTTTTCCTCTCAAATCCTAGGCCTCATACACACAGGCACCGTGGGGGTCATACAATTTAAAATGGGGGCATATTTACTAATCCGGGAGCCACAGGTGCTGCATATAGCTGCCCATAGCAATCAATGGCTCCATGCGTCTGTATGCTGGTACTTGTGTAAACACGCATATATGTAGACAGCCTGTGTCCAGGATCATACATCAATACTCATGCATGTGTTTATGCATATCCTGGCGTATAACTGCATACAGCCATTGATTGCTATGGATGTACACAGAACCTGTGATACCCAGACAAGGAAATACACCAAAATGCATTATATGGCCCCAGGCCCCCCTAATAGTTGAAGTTCATTCTATTACTCTATGAACATTAAACAGCCATATAACATGTACCTTGATAAATGCATAGTGCCATATATGACTTATGTCTGTGCTCTAGTTATACAGCAATTGGCATTGGAAACAGCCAGTTATTTACCAGCAACACCAGGCAATCCAATGCTATGTACATCTTAAGATTGCATAGCTGTACTGGGAAATGTTTCCTCTGTGCCCTGATGCTGTAAAAGTCATAGAGAACACAGGAGGGAGGGGCTGAGTCACTCTAAGGGATTGATTTACTAATGGCAAAACGACTGTGCACTCTGCAAAATGCAGTTGCTCCAGAGCTTAGTTAATGAGGAAAAGCTTCACTTTGCAAGGAATACCCAATCACATGCAAGGAAAATTTAAAAAAATGCATTTTTGCTTGCACGTGATTGGATGATGGAAGTCAGCAAAGCTTCTGCTCGTTTACTAAGCCCGGGAGCGACTGCTCCTGCAGAGTGCAATTGCAGTGCAATTGTGTTAAATGGCTGGCAGTTTCCAGTGCTGTTTGCTGGACAAGCCGGACACAGATAGAAGGTGCTATGAATTTATCAAGGTACAGTGTTATTTGGTGTTTTATGTTCATCAAGTACCTTAATGTCGCGTACACACGATCAGAAATTCCGCCAGCAAAAGTCGGATGTGAGCTTTTGGTCAGAAATTCTGACCGTGTGTATGCTCCATCGGACTTTCAGCAAAAGATTGAGAGCAGGTTCTCTATTTTTCGGTCAGAAAAAGTTCCTATCCGAAAATGCATTCGTCTGTATGCAATTCGGACATGTAAAAAAATCACGCATGCTCGGAAAAAGAATTTGACGCATGCTCGGAAGCATTGAACTTCATTTTCCCGGCTTGTCGTAGTGTTGTACATCACCACGTTCTTGACGGTCGAAAGTTCAGAGAACTTTTGTGTGACCGTGTGTATGCAAGGCAAGCTTGAGCAGAATTCCATCGGAAAAACCATCCAAGTTTTTTCTGATGGAATTTCTGATTGTGTGTATGGGGCAATAGAGTAAACTTCCACTTTAAAGAAAATATTTGCGTTGTCATATACTTCCTTATCCTTCACCTTTCCTTCAGCTGCTAGGAGGGAATACAATACCTGATTCTTTTGGTAAGGAGGAGCATGTGGATCACTCCTTACTTCATTACAGAAGACAAGGGGGCACTTTTTATGTTTGCAGGAAAAGAGATTTAACCTCCACATGTGGAAAGGCTTCTTCACAGTAAGAGCTGTGAAACTAACCCACAGCAGCCAATCTGATTGACCTTTTCATTAGATACCAGCAGTGAAAACAATGAAAGAGCATTAACGATTGGTTAATGTATGGTCCTGCATATTGTCCTTGGTAGATGGTCACATTTCCACTGCCCAGGCAGTCTGTGAAGGGCTTGCATTACTATTATACAGGATTTATATAGCGCAGCGCTTTACAATATAAAAGGGAGACGATACAGTTATAATATAATAAAATACAAGAGGATTAGAGGGCCCTGCTCAGAAGAGCTTACAATCTAATAGATGCTTGCATGGCAGATGTACTATGAAGAAGTAATAACCGTATCACTGTGGTCTTTCTCCTTTCCAATTTCACCTCCATCTAACATATTTAATGGTTGCTCAGTTTAAACCAGCAATTACATTTCACGGCTAATGCATGTTGCACTTTGTAGCTGTTACAACATACAACAAACACCATATGAGGTTCATTCACGGCAGTACATGGGAAAAAGCTTAACTGCTTACAGCGGTTTCCTAGCAACATAATCAATCACACGCCATAGAAAAAAAGAAAAATCTGGAACAGGCCTATTACAGAATGTGGGCAGAATGTACTTGATTTTGGAGCAAAGCTTCTTTAACCTTTGGCATCTCTGAGATAACTAATGAAAGGCACAGAGAATGTTTTTGGTAGAGCAGAAAAAACAAGGCTTCATTAGGATGTGGTGTACAGGAAAGCTGTCAGAATACAAATATGAGCTGTGACATTTCTCATTTGTTGTCCGCACTCTGAGGCTGTCATTCCCAGCCTTGCTTCATTACTTAGTGAGTCAGTGATATGGAAGAAGCATGTAGTAGGTAAGGCGGGCACCCAGCAAGGGAGCTAGCTAAAATATTTCCTGGAAAAACATATATCCCTGACTGGCCAAAGCAGCTTAAACCCAAACTCCATCATTTCTAAGCCCCCTCTCTCCCCCCAACTGTATATAACTTTATTACTGCAGTCTTGCAGCCAATCTGGTGACTTCATGTATCTTTCCTCCTCTCCTAAGGGGATCCTTACTCCTGGACAGTGCAGAACTAACATGTTAATTGCCGTTCTGTCCTGTAGTTCTTTGAGCTCTGGCTGGAGAGATGATTCACCTCCCAAAGGGGGCGTGTCTATGACAGCCTGAGCTTGTTTGATGACACTGGGTGTCATTCAACCTGGTGCTAGATCACTTGCAATGAGTTTGTGGGGGAGGTGAGTATTACAGTGCAAGCACCTTTTTTTTAATTTTGTAAAAAAAGATAGTGTTAAAGTGGTTGTAAGGCTAATTTTTAATTAAAATAAGAAAGTTATACTTACGTGCTCTGTGCAGAGAGGTCTCTTACTTCCTCTTCTGAAGTCCCCTGCTGGCATTGTCCACTCCTCCTTCCCTGTAGGTGCCCCCTCAGCAAGCTGTATGCTGAGGGGGCACCCGTGCAGCCACGCTCCCGAGCCAGGCTGTGTGCATCTATAGACACACACAGCATGGCTGGGCCATGCTCCTTCCTTTCCAGGATCTGATTGACAGCAGCAGGAACCAATTGTTCCCACTGCTCTCAGTGTCCTGTGAAAGCAGGAAGAGAGGAAAGTGCTGCTAGAACCTGTGCTGGATCAAGACAGGACCCAGGTAAGTGTTTAGTGATAGGGGTGGGAGGAACAGGTATTGGAAGGTCATTTGCCTTAATGCAGAGAATACATTAATGTAAAAAAAAACCTTTTGTGTTTTTAACCACTTTAAAGAGAATAGGTGCCCTTGGATGTCTAGTAATGCAACAGTGAGACTTTATTGTAGACACATAAGGGAGAATTTACTAAAACTGGAGCGTGGAGTCCTTCTCCACTATGTATTATAAGTCAAAAGTAACAATTCTCACCATAAATCTTGTGTACGATTATCTTGCCCCAAGAAATATAGGAGATCAGAGGGTAACTCATTCCACCAGGCCCAACTAATAATTGAACTATGAACTAATAAAAAGACAATGGAACAAAAAATGCTCAGAAGAACCAATCAAGTTGTAGCATCATCCAGAGCTAATAAAAGGACAAACAAAGAGCTTGGGGCTAAAGGCTGTTGTTTCAATTTTTGTAGCCACTAGATAGAATCACGTTGACAATGTCCTTTGTTTTTGTTCACTATGGCTTTGGTAAGTATGTCAAACCAATGATCATATCCCTGAAGCTAATGAAGTATACTCAAACTTGTTCTTACTCAAAGCTGAACCTGAACCAGACAATCTATTTCGATCATTCTGGCCACACAGACACTTTTTCCAATGTTTATTTGGAAAAAAATATTTATTTAAAATGTAACAGTCCTGCATGTCTTGCAACTTATATATCATTATAATATAGAAATGACTATAGCGTCAATGCATAAGAAATCAGCAAATTAGTACTTACATCGGGATAGTAATCCACTGTGGGAACCAAGCGTTCAATTAAGGCTTCCAAGGACCCAGACACCAAACAGCCATCTTGGTAAACAGGATCTCCAGACTGCTCGCCCATTTCTGGCTGCACCTGTCCACTACAGGCAGAGCCAAGCATGCTGGGAAATATTGGTGTCTGTGGCATACTTTCCTGGAAAACAGAAAAAGAGAAGTGCGATGAATGGAACCATCTGTCAAATACATGGCTTTACCATCATATCATCCTACACATTCAACAAATTGGCTTTGTAAAAGGCTAAGTTCATCTTTTGAATAACATTGACTATGAAGGCAAGGGGACCCCAGTAAGTTCAAAAATGGTGGGCAGCTTAGAAAACTTTTGGTTAGTTTAAGCTGGTTATATATGGATCAAAACTTGGCCGGTTCAGAAGAGACCAGATGAATTTTGATCCATCTTTGGCTGTCCCTGCTTGACAGAATTTGATCTAACAATCGACTTCTGTCAATTGGCAATGTTGGAAAACTTGTCGATCAGTGCCTTGCATCGGCTGATCAGTGTCTTCTGACAGTGGAGGAATCCCGCTGTCAGAATACAATCACAGCTGGGAGGATTTCTCCATCTGCCTCACTGTGGATGAAAGAATCTGTTTGTTTTTTTTGATCATTGAAAAAACCAAACATGTATGGCCAACATTACAACAGTCCAATCCAACAGTCCAGTTCATCCCTTTACCTTTAAGGAGGGGTGGGCTCCCTCCAGGCATACCTGCCCTTAATCTCCCCATTATTATATATATGTGCTTCTACTTTGGAGACTCTCAAAATTTAGGACTGCAGTACACTGGGGGATCGTGACATGGCCTTTGCAGCGTACGCATATATTTGCCTATGTGTTCAAACTAAACCCCTTGTTTTAGCATGAACTGTTATACAAGGTTAATTTGGTTTATTGCAGGCTGGCTGGTAAGTGAGCTGGGAATTTTTGTTTTTTGTTGTCCACACATGGCCAGCCTTAGATGCCATACCTGTAGGCCATACGCGGAACCCCAAAGCATGGCCAAAAAAACTCCCAAAGCAAGCAATCAGCCCTGTCCTGTCTAGAAGTTAGGATGCACCATTTGTAGAGTGCTTGCCCCAAGCATCACAGGACCAAGAGCTCTAACTCTAGCCCTAACCATAACCCTAACCCAATTCTTCTCCCTATCCCTGTTGAAGCAGCAGGCAACAGCTGGTAAAAGCATCCTGGTAAGTGCTTGTATACTACCTCTTGCAGTCCTCCTTGGTATAAAAGATCTGTAGTGGCCTGTCTGGTCAGTCTTTTCTACTAAGAGCTTAGCAGCAGGATATAATTCCATAACTGGTTTAAAAATATGCCACCAAGTTCAGGCTTTGCGGAACGGAATGTCCCGAACAGCTGATTTTCTTGTCCCATATTATAAATTCCTTTGGGCATTACACAAAATGCTGTCTGAGAACACCTTGTCCTCCCACATTCCTCCACCCTCAGCACCATCACCTGGCTCTTACAGACAACCTTTTTCCTTGCTCTATGATAATAGGCAAAAATCCTGATTGATTCTGTCATATGTCATAGACTAGCATTCCAGTCTTTACACCCAAAAGCTTGCATTCAGCCTTGTTCAGAGAATGGAATGCAGTCCGGTTACAGTAAATAAACAGCTTTTTGAGTCCAAGGTCAGGAGTGTAGAGGTGTTGTGAGCACCATGGCGGGTTGCTATTTACAGACCAAAAACACAGGCTGGAGTTTTTGTCTTCAACCTGCACCTGTCTTTAGAATTAGCACTGAGTAAACATCACGTGAGATCCAAGATCGAAGAGGAAAGACAACAAGTATATTCTATTAGATGCATGAAATAAGACACAAAGCCCCAGACCAGATCATGGCACATGTAGAGCCACTGAAGAGAAGCCGGCCTGCCATACATCTCAGCCATACCAACGGATGGAGGGACAACCTTCAATAAAAGATGATTTCTAAACTGCAGAGCAAGGTGGATAAAAATCAACCATAAAAAAAAAAAAATCAAATAAAATCAGATTTTTTTGAATTTTTTCAAATTAATTTTAATAAAATGCTTTTGTAGTAAAAAATGTATCTAAAGATAGTTTTCTATTTAAGATACATTATTAATTTAGTTTATTCAGCATGAAATGGAGCTTAGTTATGTAGCATGAGGCTGTATATTCTGCAATATTTACATTTTTTGGAAACTCATTCAATGAATCCAAGCTCTCTCTGCAAGCTGAGATAACATGCACACTGCATTGATGCATTCACACAATGTCACAGTAACTATGACATAAAACAAAGTTCAGGAATATTCCTTTATCCCATTGTTTTGCAAATCTATGTGCACTAAAAACTGTATGATTGAATTAGTTCTGATATTGCTGTTTTACTAACCTGACAGCTTATTCTAAATAGGAAACCTTCATTTTGTTTGCAAATATTAAAGATTCTATCTACCAGCAACAATAAGTCCTTACATTTAAAGAGCACCTGTCCTTTCATATCCATCATGGCAGCGCCTGTTAGCGGGCGTCCACTCACCTGCCGCCACGTCCCTCACCTTGTTGTGTCACTGCCGCATCACCAGCCGTCCCATTAAATTGAATGGGACTGTCGGTGAGTCAAAAGCGGGTAAGAGGAGGAGCCACTACGGGACAGAGATGACAGTTCCTCTTTAAAAATTATGATTTAAAATTGAGTTTATTTAAATCAAGTCTTTTTACTAGTGATTTAAATCATGATCCAAATCGTGATTTAAATCAAATCCACCCTGCTGCAGAGTCTATATTACTAATTGGTGGCTGTCGAAAAAATACCATCTCTTTTTTGCATACACAATTTCACACATCTTCATCAAAATACAGAGAAGAGAACACATGAAATGCGATGTATTAGCAGCAACCCAACAACAACAATAGAGGGCCAAACCAATAAACACAAAGGCATTTCAGTTGCTCTATTCACTCTTCAGAGATAATTGTTAGGCCCGGGGCTGGAATAAACCCTGAAGCCTTTTCATTTGCAGACAGGTACTTTGATTCTGGCAGAGAAAGCCCATCATTTCTACAAAGGCCTGCTGGCTTCCAGATTTCAAGTGATTGACCACTGAACCCCTCCATCAATTTCTCTCTGCCTGGCTCTGACAAATAAGCTTGAAAATGTATCCAGAAAGATAATTACACCTGCTTTAGTAAAGAAAAAGATCAGAAAGAATAGCTTGAAGCAAAATGTTTTCAGTGAAAAAGTAAAAAAAATAAAATGTTTCTGACCACATATTGCCATTATGAAGTGAAGTATGCCAATCAAATCAAGAAGTATTTCCCAGTCTGACCACACGCCAATTACATTTATCTCAACTGCATTACATACTGGATCAAAATATCACTGACATGATTGTTAGATTGAGATTTATTAATATTTATAATGTATCTTTAACCTTCTGTTCACGTCTCTGTCAAGTGATGACTAAAGTCGGCCAAACATGGATGGAAATTCGGGTGGTTCAGCAGGGACTGGGCGAATTTCCATCCATGTATGTGCAGAAGTCCATCTACCAATCAATTGATTTACCAATAGTCTGGTGCATGAGCAATGATTTATAATTGCTTTTACACAAATTGTTTACTTTTGTTTTAAATCTTGTACAATAAAAGCATTTTTTTTAATGATTATCAATATATTGTAGTTGTGGTGCCTATAAAGTCCATATTTTTTAAATGTATTATATATATTATTCTTATTATTATATACTGTATATTATTTAACTAAAGATCAGTCTGTTGGATAAATGGCGCTCGATCAGCACAGCAGGCTATAGCTGGCAGCGTTGATCATAGTATTCTGACAGCGGGGAAGTCTCCCTGCGGTCAGAACACAGTAGCTCAGCAGGAAGAGGTTCCTCCATCCACCTTGAATTACTAATATGTCTGAAGGTAAAAAAAAAAAATCTTACAGTCTGTGCTGTCTATACATTCTTCCTCTCACTCTAGAGAAGGAAATTTGGAATCTGATTGCTAGGAGCAACACACAAGTGTCAGGCCCCAAAGCAGCCATGTTTCTTGAACTGACATAAGATCACTTCTAGCTCCATCTAGTCACCTAGGGGCGTCGTTTTTGAAGTTTGCAAGAACCTCCCTGGGCCAATGGGGCAAAATATAAAGAAGTCTATAACCCACATTATCTGAGTGATCAATTATACAGAGCTGATTTGTGTCACCTCACATTGTATTAAAAATAAACAACCAACAAAAAAAAAATATATATAACTTGACGCCTCTTAAGAACATCAAGACGACAAAACGTGTCGGGGCGGAGCAGGAAGCGATGTCATTCCGCACAGTACACCCAGAAGTGATGCCATTGTACACTTGGGAAGAAGGGACCAATCACAATAAATGTATGCGGAACAGGTACTCCGGCATATCTGATGTTGTGAACAAGCGGTTTTACCTTTGTGCAAGGCATAGCACTTTATAATGTAATTGGCACCGAATAAGAGGTTTTTAGTCATTTTGGTAAAGGTTTTACACTATGGAAGCTAGAGCGGCACATTTAATCGTTAAAGAGTCGAGATCGTAATTCTACCCCCCCCCCTCCCAATCTTAAAAAAAGCATTTCCTCGATTTAGTGCAGAGTTTTCTGCTCAAGCCGACAGCTGTAAAAACGTTTCTTACAACATCGCTAAAGAGAAACATTGTAACATATAGTTCTTTAAGATCAAAGGGATGAACTTTGGTCTGTAAATGAGGTCAGTTAAACCACTTAAAGTGGTTGCATACCCCTTTAGCACATTTTTACCTACAGGTAAACCGTATTATAGGTAAACCTGTACGGTTTAGGAGATATTCACCTTGCATGCAGCCGCTAACATCAGCAAGGCATGTGCTCTGAAGGTCCGGCGGATGCTGCCGGAAAATCAGAGCTCCTTGCCAGAAATTAGACTCTCGCCCATGACGTCATCGCAGCTCTGGCCACTCACAGCGCCGGAGCAGCGAACCTGGAAGAAACGGCAAGGGGAAAATGTCAGCTCCCTCAGTGGTGACCGGGATCCGATGCCGACGCTTCATTCTAAGGTAAGTATTTCATAATGAGCTAGTATGCAGTTGCATACTAGCTTATTATGCCTTTGCCTTACAGGTTTTTTTTTTTTTTTTTTTTTTTTTTTGCGGGTATACAACCGCTTTAGACTAAACCATTTTGACACTTGTTGCTTACAAGTTAAAATCAGTATTTTTTGCTGGAAATTTTTTTTTTAACAGAGACCCTAGGGAAAAAATGGTGGTTGTTGCAATATTTTATGTCACACTGTATTTGCGCAGCGGTCTTTCAAACACATTTTTTTGGGGAAAAAATACACTTTAATGTATTTAAAAAAACTAAACAGTAAAGTTAGCCCAATTTTTTGGTATAATGTGAAAGATGATGTTACGCCGCGAGACTCGTGATCTTTATTCTAAGCAAAAAAATCGTGATTCTCATTTTAGCCAGAATCGTGCAGCTCTGAAAGCCCTTCCTTGTCTTCCCTATGGTACACCTACCAATGTATTGTTAAACACCAATGAGAGCAGAAGAGAGTTGACTGGCCCTGACTGAACATGAATGGTGGAAACCCCTGCTAAACAAGCGCTGTGTGACCTACCTGTAGTGGGTGGTCATAAAAAGTTGGTGAGTAATCTGGTGTGTTGGTGGAGGATCACTGTAGCACGGATAGAAGATTATTGATTGGAGATCTAGATTGCACAGTATATGGCACTTTATGGGAACATTTTTTGGTGTACGTCCATTCCATATATACAAGCAGGAACACTTCTGTCATATATTGAACTTTATAAGTTTTATATATATGTTTTTTTGTTGTTTTTTTTTTTTGTTTTTTTTATCCAATGTGATGAGCTGATCCAAATCAGTATAATTGATCGCTTATAATATGCTCTAATACAGGGGTCACCACATTTTTTAAACAAAGGGCCAGCTTACTGTGCTTCAGATCTTAGAGTGGGGGCCGAACTGTGGCCAGCGGGAATATCATTTTTTCTGCCATCAGTGGGAGTAAACCGTGCCCTATCTTTGGTATTAGGGTGAGGAATGGTGCCCCATTGTTAGTGTCAGTGGGGGAAATAGCTCCCAATTGTTAGTGTCAGTGGGTGAAATAGATCCCCATTGTTGGTGTCATTGGGCAGAATAATGTCTCCTATCAGTGGGTGAATAACGGCATACAAGGGGCCCCAGGCCGCAGTTTGGACACCCTTGCTCTAATACTTACAAGGTATTGGGATATAGTTGCTCTCATTTGTGTGGTAAATCCTAGCGCTGGTATATAGCTATCATTTAATATAACCTTCAGCCATCATCATTTGAGAGAAGAACACTAAAAGGCGATTAGTTGGTTCCTCTGGGTGATTGTAGAGAACCGGGAGTTACCGACTGAAGGCCACAGCCTGATTTTCTTCCAAGAACATTTATGGTGCTAATAAATGTGAAAAATGAGTTTTAATTGAATTAGTAAAGCAGTTGGCTAATGTTATATAATACTGCAGATTCATCATAGCTAATTAGCAGTCAGACAAGGTGTGTGTCAGAGTTTTTCGTATCTGGTCCAAGTCCTGGCGATACGACAAGTGTTCCGTCTGAGTAGACGCACCTCAGGGATCTGAAGAACATCCTGCGTCTCTAAGGCAAGCTCGGATCTCCCTCCCTCTTGACTGCTTGTTTACTACGTATGCGGCTTGGATATTACAGAATGTTCTGCAGAAGCAGACTATCCCAACAGGGCTTGACACAATAAGTAGCACCTTTTCGCATTAACTCGTAACCTCTAATTGAAGGCTTAGCACTGACAGAGACAGCGACATGGTGGCCATTCAGAACAGCCCGTCTCTGGGCGTGTGCACCTATTAAGTCATTTTCATAAGACGCATAAAGTGAGCTTTAAAAACAGGAGGACTCTGTGTGCCTGTTCCATACTTGTGTGCCTGTTCCATACTTGTGTGCCTGTTCCATACTTGGCTACAGTGATTGTTAGGCTGAGTACACACCATTCAATTACCAATGTCCGTACAGCTCGTCATATACAAAGACTGCTCTATTAAGTGGTTCGGCCAATGCAGACTGTGCTATTCAACAATACACATCACATAAAGAACAAGAAAATGAGTTCTGCTGGAGGAAAATGGCTCTAAATCATACTTCATAGCGCTCATATTGTAGGCGTATCAGAGAAAATATATATATATATAAAGCATTCAATATCAACTACAAAAAGGTCATCTGTGAAAATGTATGTACCTAGAGATCATCACAGTGTATTATTTGCCAGATAAATTATATTTAATAGCAGTCTGGTATGAGACATGATTGTCAGCTTATAGGTCACCATCACAGAGCAGAGGCAGCAATGTTTGTATGGTCTAGGCCAGCCTTTTTCACCCAGGGTGCCCAGATACCCTCGGGGTGCCTTCAGGTTTCTTCAGGGGTGCCTTGGCAAAATGCCTAACAATTGCCCCAAAATTGTATACAAGCCAGCGAGTGAATGACGCCTGCCCTTTAGTTACACAAAGCCACAGCTTTTCATTGTGCACCTTTACAAGAGAAACATTGGAGTACTAGTCAGTACCAGTGTGCTTTGGAAGAATAAATCACCTCTAACGTTGGGGGTCCTACATGTGTGGTTGCTGCTGAGTTATGTAAAACTGTTAGTTTCAGGTTTTTTTACATTTTAGAATGGGGGGCCTCAAGATTGTGCAGAATTTTAAAGGGTGCCTTGACTGAAAATAAGATTGAGAAACACTGGTCTAGGCCAGTGATCTTCAAACTGCTTGCTTTTATCTAGCCCATAAAGCGCCATTCCTAGAACTGGTATCAATGATCGAGCATATATATACAAAAAAGTCCGTGCTACTACCCATACATCACATAGCAAGCAGAGATCCCAGGTGCTCGATCCACAGTCGCTGGCTGAGTAGGTAAATGAGGAAAAGATGATCACCATTCCTCCTATGGATGCCAACAATGAGGCATTATCCCTCTCACAAAAACCAATGACGGAGCACTATTCCTCCTACAGATGCCAACAATGGGGCACTATTCCTCTCATAAAAAAACAATGATGGAGCACCATTCCTGCTACGGATGCCAACAATGGGGCACTATCCCTCTCACAAAAGCCAATGATGGAGCACCATTCCTCCTACAGATGCCAACAACGGGGCACTTTTCCTCTCACAAAAACCAATGATGGGGCATGGTTTACTCCCACTGAGTACAGGGCCTGGCCACCGTCTGCCCCCTTAAAGTCTGAAGGACAGTAAACTGGCCCTTTGTTTAGAAAGTTTGGAGACCCTTGGTTTAGGCCATCCTTTCTCAACTAGGGTTTCTCCTGAGATTTCCAGGGGTTCCTTGATGAGCAGTTTCTTCCTCTCATGTAAAAAGGGATTTTCCAATGACCACAGATGTATAGAATGTTCTTCCCACTGACCACCACCCTAATTTACTGTGAGTTGTAGATATACCGGTAGTTACTATTATGAGGGGTTCCCTGAGGCCATAGTTATTTCAAGGTTTCCTCCATGTTACGAAGGTTGAGAAATGCTGGTCTAGTCAATCAAAGTCCCTCAAGCTGTGACTCTGACTCCAGACAGGTCCACTTTGAAGCAAGTTTTCTTCTTGGGTTATTATCATTTTTCAGTCACAGAAGGACAAAGGCCCTGTGTGAATGTGGTTTTCAACCTGGTTTTGAAACCATTCCAGCAGCAATAGAAAAATGTGAAGACTCCAAACTGAACCACAAGAATCCAAGCAACAGTTATTCCCACAGACACATTGTGGTTGTATGTCTTCTCCATCATATCTGTGTGCACACATGTTTATGACAAGAACTGACAGCTAAATCAGTATATTTCACAACCTGACCACCCACCAACCTACTAACATCAACTACAAACATATCACTGCCAATTATTTTAGGATACAAATATACATTTAATGTAGTTGTAAACCCTAACTGGATGAGATTTAGGAGCTGATTTACTAAGACTGAAGAGTGCAAAAACTGGAGCAGCTATGCAGAGAAACCAATCAGCTTCCACGTTTTATTGTCAAAGCTTAATTGAGCAAAATCAAGTTAGATTCTGATTGGCTACCATGCACAGCTGTACCAGATTCTGCACTCTCCAGGTTTTAGTAATTTAATTTGCCATAGCACTATGGGGTTGATTTACTGAAGGCACTTGCACTTGGAGGGGCAGTCACTATAGATCTGAGGGGGACATGCAAGGAAAATAAAAAACAGCATTTTTGCTTGTACATGATTGGATGATAAAATCAGCAGAGCTTCCCCTCAGATCTATAGTGACTGTTTTAAACTTTTTTTTTTTTTAATCCTTTTCTGCTTCACAGTGCTACTGATTTTCTCTGGCCTCTTTGCTATCATTTTGTATCTATATGCACTCATTCTAACGTCAACTGCATGCATTGCTCATGATGGGCTTCCTCAAGGGGACATCGTGGAACACGTCCTTGTAATTGGGGGACAGAAATAGCACGCTGTCACCTCATAACAGGAAGTGCCTGAACACAGACATTCCAGGCAGGATCACCAGAATTTATTTTAATGAAAGTTGTAAGTGTAAAATGCTTAAGGATGAAATTAATGTTATAAAGCTCCTATGAAATTCTAGTAACTGGTTTACTGGTTTTATATCTGCTTTAATGGGGAGGAACATAGCACTAAGAGTGAACAAGGGGTCTTAAACATATAGGATTCTAGATTTTTTTTATAATATAGATAGATGAAAGTCTAGTGTTGATCAGGAGCAGAGAGCGGTGTAAACACTGTAACTGTCGGCATTCCTGACGGGAACCCATATACCTAAGCAGAATAAAACTTGAAGATGTTGATCTGCATATGTTACACAGAAGACACTGCAGACAGTACTCAATGTAAAACATGCCTGGAATGGAACGTCCAGATTCCTGACGCTCATTTGGATTGTTAAGTGAAGCAGGATTATGTAAAACAGTTTAATACAAGCAATCGTCAGGCTTCTATTACTCACACCGCCGGTGCTGAGCACACTGCAAGCTCCATCATAGTGTAAAGTCTTCCTGGCCCTGTGAGCCAACATGTAGCCCAGTCACCGATAGAAATGACAGTTATATTCTCCAGCTGCTCACTTATGACTAAACAAAATGAAAGGGAGTTGAGAGCACTGAGACTTTTCTACACAAATGCTGTTCTCTTTTTAAAGCTCAACTCCTAGGAATTGCAATACCCTTTCAGCGTCCCCCCATTAAATGCTTAGGGGTAGAGAATTAGGTGTAATACTTACCTTACTCCTTGCTCTGGCAGTGCTTTGGTGCTCTCCTTTTCTCCTCGAAGCTCCGGGTTGTGGCCAGTCCCTCGCCATTCACATATATAATGCAGGACTATCGGCCTTGTATTGTACTTGATGACATCAGGGTGCATCCCCTGGCCGGAGTGTCCTAAAGGAGAGGCTTCAGGGAACTAACCATACATACTAACCATACATCTAAAGCATACATCTCTTCTGAAGTAGGCCTTCAGACTTGTACATATAGATTCTATGACCATGCCAGGCACTGCCACTGTGAACATGTAGATGAAAATGACACAAGAGGTTCCAGACTATTGTTTCTGAGCAGAGAGAACTGTGTTTTTGGCTTTCTCTGGATCCTATATACCTGGATTGTTTCCTGGAGCTTGAAGGTTCCAAAGTGTCTTGGGTGGGACGGAACCTTCATTCCTCTGTTTGGTGCGTCAAATCTTCCCTTTTTTGCAGAGGTATGGGTGCCGCTGCTATCCAACGTTTCAGCTGTGTCAGATGGGATGTCCCCCACTGGGTGCAGAGGTTCCTCCTGCCAACCTATGATGTCCTGTTGTGTAGTGACATACCTACCTTTAAATCCATATCATTAGAACTGGTTACACGGAAAGCATGGTGGCTCCCCATACAGCTGTTAATAGAATGTATTTGTCAATTCGAATCCCAACCATGACACTACCTGCATGGAGTTTGCATGTTCTCCCTGTGTCTGTGTGGGTTTCCTCCGGGTACTCCGGTTTCCTCCCACACTCCAAAGACATGCTGGTAGGTTAATAGGCTCCTGTCTAAATTGGCTCTAGTATATGAATGTGAGTTAGGGACTTTAGATTGTAAGCTCCTTGGGGTCAGGGACTGATGTGAATGTACAATATATACCGTATATGTAAAGTGCTGTATACTATGTTGGAGATACTGTATATAAGTACCTGTAATAAATAAATACAATTGTAGGTGTTCCAGTGCTGACAGCCAGGATAGGAAGAGGAAAGGATTGTCAGTCAGAACAGGACCAGTCATACCCTGGATGATAAGAGACCAAGGTGGAAATAAATCAATGATTTTTTTATTTAAATATGATTTTTTTTTATTTTAAATCGTTTTTGTTTTTTTTTTTATCAAATTTATTTTAATAAAATGCTTTTGGTGTAAAAATCTATCACAAATAGTTTTCTACTTAAGATACCTTAATAATTTAGTTTATTCAGCATGAAATGGAGCTTAGTTGTGTAGCACGAGGCTGTATATTCTGCAATATTTACATTTTTGCTAAACTCATTCAATGAATCCAAGCTCTGCAGGGTGAGATAACATCACACAATTTCACATTAACTATGAGATAAAACAAAGTTCAGGAATATACCTTTACCCCATTGTTTTGCAAATCTATGTACACTACAAACTGTATGATTGAATTGGTTCTGATATCGCTGTTTTACTAAACTGACAGCTTATTATTCTTAATAGGAAACCTTAGTTTTGTTTGCAAATATTAAAGATTCTAACTACCGGCAAGAATAAGTCCTACATTTAAAGAGCACCTGTCCTTTCAGATCCATCATGGCAGCGGCTGTTAGCGGGCGTCCACTCACCTGCTGCCGCCACGTCCCTCACCTTGTTGTGTCACTGCCACATCACCAGCTGTCCCATTAAAGTGAATGGGACTGTCGGTGAGTCAACAGCGGGTCAGAGGAGGAACCATTGCAGAACAGAGATGACAGTTGCTCTCTAAAAATTATGATTTCAATCCAGCATTTTTTTCTAGTAATTTAAATAATGATTTAAATCAAATCCACCCTGTAAGAGACACAGACAGCCTGCGTTATCTAGTGAGAATCTGCAGGCAGTGTTTATTTTGTAAAGTGTATGATGCTAACATATTATTACCAGCATATTATTAGGAGTAACAAAAAAAAAAAAACCATGTATAACATTTAAAGACTAAACAAGAAGAAACACGTGTACTAATCCTGAAGTGTGAGCTGTCAGTCATGCCTAGAGAGATCAGATGTAATGCCTGTAAGTGTATCACTTCCAAGACTTGCCGGCACGGTGGAATTCCATGTTTTAATATCAGAACGATCCATCCCACATCCCCACATCAAAGAAGTGTGAGCAGAGCGGCTGCTTCCAGCCTGACAGCTTGCAGGCGCCAGGTGGGATTAGCGGAAGTAAGCCGGGTGAGCAAATGTTCTCATTGTGCTACTGTGCGTGTCACTGGCCAAACACAAAGTGGGCGAGCGCTTTCCTGGGGCGCAGAGGAACGCCACCTTATTCTGGGGGGGGTTTAACAACTCGAAATGACACAGGCCTGCCGCATACACCTCCTCCACCCAGTGACTGTTATGGTGGGGAAGCCTCTCCTACAACATGAACAGCAAGGCTTACACTCTAGATCTACTCTCAACAACATATTCTGCTGTTTGCTGCATTCATTGCCGATAGCTAATATACAACACAGCCACATCTCACTTAGGAAACTCTCAGAAACGATATAGCTGTCATTGCTGATCTCTTTCTCAAAATACTAGTTGCCTGGCTGCAGGTGGATTTGATTTAAATCAACTCAATTTAAATCATAATTTTTAAAGAGCAACTGCCATGTCTGTCCCGCAGTGGTTCCTCCTCTGACCGGCTGTTGACTCACCGACAGTCCTATTCACTTTAATGGGATGGCTGGTGAAGCGGCAGTGACACAACAAGGTGAGGGGCGGCGGCGGCAGCAGGTGAGCGGACGCCCACTAACAGGCACTGCCATGATGGATCTGAAATGACAGGTGCTCTTTAAATGTAGGACTTATTCTTACTGGTAGTTAGAATCTTTAATATTTGCGAACAAAAGAAAGGTTTCCTATTTAGAATAATAAGCTGTCAGGTTAGTAAAACAGCGATATCAGAACCGATTGAATCATACAGTTTGTAGTGTACATAGATTTGCAAAACAATGGAATAAAGGAATATTCCTGAACTGTGTTTTATCTCATGGTTACTGTGACATTGTGTAAATGCATCAATGCAGTGCATGTTATCTCAGCTTGCAGAGCTTGGATTCATTGAATGAGTTTACCAAAAATGTTATTATTGCAGAATATACAGCCTCATGCTCCATAACAAAGCTCCATTTCATGCTGAATAAACTAAATTATTAATATATCTTAAATCAAAACCTATCTTTAGATTTTTACTCAAAAGGCATTTTTATTAAAATAAATGTAATAAAAATAAAAAAAATTGATTTAAATAAAAAAAAAATCAGATTTAAATTTTAAAAAATCTGATTTTCTTTTGATTTTTTCAAAAAAATCATTGTTTTTTTTCCACCCTGCTTGGCTGTCATGGGAGCATAGACAGAACCCCAAAGCAACTAATAAAAACACAATACATTGAAACAGACCACGGCTCCTTATGATTGGATTTGCTGACAAAGTGGCGGCACAGACACAGCTGTTGCTCCCGATTGGACAGCGGTGCGGATGTGTCTCCCCGATCTCACACTGTCTGACAGCTCAAGCTGACCATAAAAGCAATAGAATGACAACTGCCCCCTTTAATAGAAGACATGAAAACCACATAGATCAGGAGTTAGGACTTTGCTCTGAACTTTGTAATCTGCTTATATTGAAGTCTAAGACAGCCAGGCAATCAGTATTTATATTAGAGGTCAGCAATGGCAGCCCCATATTTCTCCCAGTTTGGGTTTGTATAAAATGCATTGTTTTCTGCTGCCTTGCTTACACTGAGATACAAGTCTGCCTCCACCAATCCATTCCACCCTATGCTGCAGCCTTAGGCAAACCACAGATGATGCGATTTTCTTCCCTCCCACAGCACTATTATGTCCTGTCGGCAGGGAACCTTCTCTGCCGGCAGAACACAATGTTTACTGCTGGTGGCAATAGCCGCCAGTAGTAAATGCATGCAAAAAAATCCAATAGGTGGGTTGTACTGAAGTTGATTGATGGATCGCCTTCAGTACAACCAGCCTGCCCATCCATGGATTGAATCTTACTTGGGATCTCCTGGACTGCCCGAGATTCGATCTATCTATGGCAGCTTTAGTCTCAGCCTCTATCTCTCTCTATTGAGGTAGACCGCCAACACCACTAAAAGATATCACTGTAACAGCCGCTGGCACTCCTACCTAATACAAAAATGTGTGCTAAAGCAGAATAAAAATCCGTAATCCCAATGGCAGTCACACTCTGCTTCCAAGATGCAACAGACTAGGCAAAGCAATAATCAATAAGAAGTACCCATATTTGCGGGGCACAAGTGCCTAGTTAGATCACGGCATCCTGGGAGATGGATGTTCTCAGGCTTCCTTCCCCTGATTTCTCCAGCCCCTCTGCTTGGCATCAAAGGAAACAATCATTTGTACTACTTTGTATCCCCAGACTCCCTCCCGTCACTTTTCATGAAAGCAGAATCAATGAAATCCATTCATATTCCAGTTAAAATACAATCAGGAAAAACAAGTAAAGCCTCTTTCACACAGGCAGTCTGATCGGGTCCAACTGTCAGTGTTCGTATTTCAGGTGGATCTGATAAGAAACTCCATGCAAGTCTATGGGCAGGTAGATGCAGAGGTGAGTCCATCCGAAAATGTCTGCTGGATGGAGGAATCCCCATCCCCCGCACCACCCTCTGCTGGGACACTGTATTTTGTATTTGGATGGCAGGACCCACTGCTGTCAGAATACCCCAATCTGCAGCTGCAGCCGCTGATCTAGAGACATTTTCAGCAGGTCCCTTTGATAGAAGTCAATTAAACTATCAACTTCTGTCAATCAGGGATGACCACACACTGATGGAAATTTGGCTGGTCCCTGCTGAACTGAATATTGATCAGTGTATGGCCAGCTTACCAGTAAGGAACCTCTTTCTGAGCTTGTCCAATCTTACATTGTGGTCACGTGTCTTGTGAAGGGTCCTTAGAGTAAACAAGTTATTACAGTTTATACATTTTGATCAGCCCCCCCCCCCCCCCCTCATTAGGCAAGCCATAGATTATGCAATTTTCTTTTCTTCAACTACAGGTTGAAGGAAAAAAAAACTGCTCTATGCTCCATCGATGGGAATTCCTCCCGCTGCGCTATTGTGTTCTGACAGCAAGAGGTTTCCCTGCTATCAGAATACAATGATCACTGCTGTTGTCTATAGCCACCAGCACTGATCACATGAGAAACCCAACAGGGTGGTTGTACTGAAATCGAACGACGTATCGAAATTCATCCGATTCCTGCTGAACCAGCCGAATTTCCATCCATCTATGGCCGGACATAAAGTGTTACACAACCCAGTAATATGAAAATCCTTCATAAAGAGTGATTTTACTGTTGTGGGTTTAGTAACACTTTAAGCAGCTCTTCTCTAGAGTGAAGAATGCAGTTTTCTAAAAGGTCTCCTGACCCACTTCATGTATATTAGTCATTGATAGAAGTTACAGCGATATGTATACAAGGTTTTTCTTTTCCAAGTTGCTGTAATACACAGTCATGGTGGGCTAATGCCTAATCCATAGATAACTAATCACCTCTGCTTGTAAATCTGACCTTGGTGGGGGGGTGGGGGGGGACACCCCTCTTCTAAAAACAGACTTCAAAGGGACTTCTTAGAGAACCCATTCCTTTTAAAAACAAGGGAGCCGAATGTAATCCTTTCTAAAGCAAACAAGTGAAAGGAACAAAGGTCAGCACTTAAACACAGCGGGAGAAAAGACCACCTAAAATAGAGAAAGCCCCCATCCTCTCCATGGTAATCCACAGACCAGCCTAAGGAAGCTCATTATGACAAAGTGTGACAATGGATCGGAGGCATCCATCCAGACCTGGGAACAGGGCTCAGACAAATGGAGCAGAAATCATGTGACCAGGACATAGAGCATAGGGGACACCATCACCACAACACTAAGCCTGGGATTTGTCCCTGTCAGGGAGGTCATAGGTGGGGTATAATAATCCAATATAGGTGGGGTATAATAATCCAATATAGGTGGGGTATAATAATCCAATATAGGTGGGGTATAATAATCCTATATAGGTGGGGTATAATAATCCAATATAGGTGGGGTATAATAATCCAATATAAATCGGGTATAATAATCCAATATAGGTGGGGTATAATAATGCAATATAGGTGGGGTATAATAATCCAATATAGGTGGGGTATAATAATCCAATATAAATCGGGTATAATAATCCAATATAGGTGGGGTATAATAATCCAATATAGGTGGGGTATAATAATCCAATATAGGTGGGGTATAATAATCCAATATAGGTGGGGTATAATAATCCAATATAGGTGGGGTATAATAATCCAATATAGGTGGGGTATAATAATCCAATATAGGTGGGCTATAATAATCCTATATAGGTGGGGTATAATAATCCTATATAGGTGGGGTATAATAATCCAATATAGGTGGGGTATAATAATCACATATAGGTGGGGTATAATAATCCAATATAGGTGGGGTATAATATACCTATATAGGTGGGGTATAATAATCCTATATAGGTGGGGTATAATAATCCAATATAGGTGGGGTATAATAATCCAATATAGGTGGGGTATAATAATCCAATATAGGTGGGCTATAATAATCCAATATAGGTGGGCTATAATAATCCAATATAGGTGGGGTATAATAATCACATATAGGTGGGGTATAATAATCCTATATAGGTGGGGTATAATAATCCAATATAGGTGGGGTATAATAATCCTATATAGGTGGGGTATAATAATCCTATATAGGTGGGGTATAATAATCCTATATAGGTGGGGTATAATAATCCAATATAGGTGGGGTATAATAATCCTATATACGTGGGGTATAATAATTCAATATAGGTGTGCTATAATAATCCTATATAGACGTAAATCCCTCCCCTTGCCTATGTTACCCACCAACTACAAAATCACTAAAACAGGAGAAGCGCCAACTTCAGTCCTTGTCCACACATTCAATGTAATATTTTAAATTCAAGCAGTGTAAGTACCTGGATTTCACTTGGTATCCCTATACAGCAGAGCTCAGATAGGGGGAGAGAAGCAGCACAAGGAGAAACTCTGCTGTATTGAAGTACAGGAAGGAAGCATACTGCTAGGAGGAGAGAGCAGAGTGACAGTGAAATGAGCTCACCATTCAGCTGATGGCTGGATGAGGGACAAAACCTGTAAAGCTGGTGATACATTATACGATTTTCTATTCAATTTCTATGTAGTGCAAGGGCCGGCCTGATTGCATACAAATTGAAGGTGTTTAGATTTGACCTCATATTATAAGCTTTTGGTAAATCTAAAGGACAATTGTACAAGAGATTTGTATAATGTATGTCCAGCCTTTAGTGTAATGCCGCGTACACACGGTCTGACTTTTCGTCTAAAAAAGTCCGACGGACGCCGACGGACCAAAGCCGGCTGACAATCCGATCGTGTGTGGGCTTCCCCGGACCTTCAGCGGACTTTTCCAGCCGCAAATCTGACGGACTTTAGATTTGAAACATGCTTCAAATCTTTACGTCGTAACTACGCCGGACCCAGAAATCCGCTCCTCTGTATGCTAGTCCGACGGACAAAAACCCACGCTAGGGCAGCTATTGGCTACTGGCTATCAACTTCCTCATTTTAGTCCGGTCGTACGTCATCATGTACGAATCTGTCGGACTTTTGTGTGATCGTGTGTAGGCAAGTCTGTTCGTTAGAAAGTCCGCCGCAAGTCCGCCAAAAGTCCGTCGAAAGTCTGTCGGACGGGCTGTCGGACTTTTGTAGCCGAAAAGTCCAACCGTGTGTACGCGGCATTACTGAACTGCAGCAAAGAGAACTCAGGTCTCCTGTCCTGCCAGACAGGGCTGTGCTGTGTGGCGGAGCTGTGTAAATTCCAGGACTGGATTGATGTGAAAACAAATCCTTTGACAAGTAAAACAGCAAACTTCTATGTATTGTATCTGTGTATTTCGCTGTTAGCATGGCGTTCAGTTTTAAGACATCTGAACACCACATACTTTTTATTTTTAAATATAATGAAAATCTGTCATGTTAACATTTCAAATATTACATCCCGATTAGAGATCTGCTTTACTCCTGAAGTGGCAACCCAGCCGAAAATATCACCAAGAAGTAGAAGAATAAAAACAAAGGACGTCTTCCCACAGACCTGACAAAGTACCTTCTCTTCTATGTGAACCTGCATGGTGGGATTCTCTGATGACAATGAGGCGTCATGTATAGATGGCAGAGCTGTCATCACCAATACACTCAGATGTGACTGCCACTGACCTAGACGGCTCTACTAAACAATACACCACAAAACCAACACAGGACAGCCAACAAAACACTGCACACACATGGAACAGCCCCATGAGAAATACGCACATCCAGGTCAAAGCTCTATTTAACCTTTCTGTCGCCTAAAACTGCGCTGATTACAACTGAAAATCGGAAATATATTCACCTAAAACTGCCCTTTCCAGGGTAACAACTGGGCAAAAGTACAGCGAAATGTTTTTAAAACTGCTAATTAATAACCTTAAAGAATAACAAATAGTATTATTATATAAATATACTATTATTGTTGTTGTTATTATTATTATTATTGTTTTTGTTATTATTAACCTTAACGTTATTTATGTTGATAACCTCTGAGGTCAAACCTTGTGTTCTAGTTGTAGATGGGGAGGGTTGGGCTGTAAGGTTTTTATTACGGTGGTCCCCGGTGGAGATACATCATTATATTTGCCTGGATGACCATTGTGACCAGGACAGAAAATGGTGGGAAATCCGTACCTCAGGTTTCTGTCCCCCTCTTCAAAGGAAAAATCTCAGTCTATGACGTTATGGAAAAAGACCTCTCCCAATCCTTCCACATTCTACAATGGCACAACGCCACCAACAATGGATTTAAACATTCAAGATGTACTACACACTGGGAATCCCAACTAAAACTGGTCCACCGGTGGTACTACACGCCAACACGCCTATCCAGGTTCTCTCCCTCCTACTCATCACTTTGATGGAGACAATGTGGAGAACCAGGATCCTTGTTGCACACATAATGGCAGTGTCCTAAACTATTTCCATTCTGGATCAAAATATTTCATCTCCTCAGTAACTGGTTTTAAACTGGATCCAGACCCGGCATCAGCACTCCTCCTCCTAAAATATGAACAGTGGCCCAAATGGCACCTTCCCTTCATCATACACTACATGGTGGCAGCCAGGAGATCCATCACAGCTAAATGGAAGCAAGAAGAACCTCCAGATCTCTCCTCTTCCACAGACTACCTTAACACACAATCTCATTTCTAACTTATGTTCTCCATCAAGAATGGTGAAGGCCAATCCTTCTGGTCCCTTTGGTCACCTTGGCTTCAACACCCATCCTGCACAGCGCCTCCATAATGATGGCACCATAACACCCTTCGTTACACTGGGAAGCCTTCCTTTATGCTCCCCAAGCCTATCCTTTGTGATCTCCCCTCTTTTTGAAAAATCCGGCCGTGTTTTTCTCCCTACAGTTGTCAAAACCAGATACCACGTTTAGGTAGCAGCTCTCTTGCTTAATGCTAATAATGCTATTATTTAACCCCTTTTACACACCTGTTCATCCTTTAAGAACTTGATACTTTACTGAACTACATCCTACACAATGTTTGGGTCATTATCACCAGTTTCTTTTTCTCTGCCTTAAAAATGTTTCCACGTGTCCAAGATTGGACACCAACTCCTGGAACATTATTATTTGAAATCCATGTTCTTTACTTATTGGTAGCGAAATTGTAATAATAATACTTGTATAGGCAACTTGAAATTTAATAAAATTTGATTGATTCAAAATGGTGGGAAATCCAAAATGTTACAGTTATCTCCAAAACAGGAAAAAACCTTGTAATTGTGATGGCCGTTCTGGGGGATTTCCCCTCGCTTTAGAAAGTCGCCCTCTCACCTACTGATAATTCTCTGAATGAGGAAGAGAAGGGGAATCTCCCAACAGAACAGAAAACTTTTCTTCCTATAGCAAAAAAAATGCAGCAAAAAATTACAAAATAAAAAATGCTAGTTGGTACAAATTGCCCAGCTGGGCCTGTTTTGGGTTCTGTAATGCAGTGGTTCTCAACCTCGGTCCTCAAGTACCCCCAACAAGCCATGTTTAATTGCTCTTAGATAAAATATCTGTCCAAAATACTAAGCCATTGACTCTGATTTAAAGCACCTGTGAAAGATAAAGGAAAACCTGAAAACATGGCCTGTTGGGGGTACTTGGGGACTGAGGTTGAGAAGCACTACTGTAATGGGTCTCCAAGAATCTGAAGGATGTGCGCTCCTTTCTCCTGTCCTGCACATCGGGGCTGGTGTGTGTTGTATAGGTGCGGTAAGATGCGTCCTTACAACTCATAGCACTGTTTTAACTGTTTTTGAGGCATCCCAAACAAGATGCTGTGGTGATATGTAATGCATTGTTACAGAGTACACACCACCACACAGGTATGGAGTGAATAGGGCCACAGGAAACCATTGTTCTCTCTGTGCCGTTGCATAGAGCCCGTGTTAATCTATGGCAGACTTTTTAATGTGGAGGAACCCTTGAAATAACTTTCTGGCTTCAGGGAGCCCCTTCTAATAATGACTATATCTACAATGCAGGGAACACCAGTGTGATGGTCAATAGGAAGATTGCACCTTGTACTTGTAGTCATTGGGAAGAATCCCCCTTTACAGACAGACAAACAGCCTCTAGAGGAGAAAGCCTAATCCGTGCAGATCAATGACATGGTGTGGATAAGTCATAGGAAACGTGTCCATTGGTGGGTAATATGAACAATGGAGCAGAACAAACCTGCTGCCCAAAAAAACAGATAAAAGCGGGGGGGGGGGGGGGGGGGACTGAGAAAAGAAACATCATTGGTGGCCACTGTATGTCCAACAACCCTAAGTGTTTCTAGTGTTCTCCATTACCACCGTGACAATCCGTTTCCATCTGCTGCTATCTGATCGCTGATATTTTGGAGATCTTTATAAATGAGGTTCAGTCAGAGGATCCTCTGAAACTTTTCCTGGCAGTCTGTAGAAGTTAGGCAGAGATGCCATGATGTCCCCCTAATTACACCCAGAGCACTGTCTGTCACCCATGAGATAATACAGTGGGAAGGATTGTACAAGCTTGAAGAGAAGACTTCTTTTCTTCCTCCATCTCCTTACCACCCCAGCTCAGGTGGAACCTGATGGACTGGTGTCTTTATTCATCCTTACCAACTATGACACTATGAAAGCAGGCAATGGTCAGATCTGCTCAGATCTCTATGTGATGACCCCCAACTTCCATGTAGAGCCGACACATCTATAGCTGTGAGACAGAGGGAAGGCGGTGTATGGAGGGGCATGTGTTTGTATAGAGGGACGGAGGGACATGTGTTGGTATGGAGGGACATGTGTTTGTATGGAGGGACATGTGTTTGTATGGAGGGACATGTGTTTGTATGGAGGGACATGCGTTTGTATGGAGGGACATGTGTTTGTATGGAGGGACATGTGTTTGTATGGAAGGACATGTGTCGGTATAGAAGGACATGTGTTGGTATGGAGGGACATGTGTTGGTATGGAGGGACATGTGCTTGTATGGAAGGACATGTGTTTGTATGGAGGGACATGTGCTTGTATGGAAGGACATGTGTCGGTATAGAAGGACATGTGTTGGTATGGAGGGACATGCGTTTGTATGGAGGGACATGTGCTTGTATGGAAGGACATGTGTTTGTATGGAGGGACATGCGTTTGTATGGAGGGACATGCGTTTGTATGGAAGGACATGTGTTTGTATGGAAGGACATGTGTTTGTATGGAAGGACATGTGTTTGTATGGAAGGACATGTGTTTGTATGGAAGGACATGTGTTTGTATGGAGGGACATGTGTTGGTATGGGGGGACATGTGCTTGTATGGAGGGACATGTGTTTGTATGGAGGGGCATGTGTTGGTATGGGGGGACATGTGCTTGTATGGAGGGACATGTGTTTGTATAGAGGGACGGAGGGACATGTGTTGGTATGGAGGGACATGTGTTTGTATGGAGGGACATGTGTTTGTATGGAGGGACATGTGTTTGTATGGAGGGACATGCGTTTGTATGGAGGGACATGTGTTTGTATGGAGGGACATGTGTTTGTATGGAAGGACATGTGTCGGTATAGAAGGACATGTGTTGGTATGGAGGGACATGTGTTGGTATGGAGGGACATGTGCTTGTATGGAAGGACATGTGTTTGTATGGAGGGACATGTGCTTGTATGGAAGGACATGTGTCGGTATAGAAGGACATGTGTTGGTATGGAGGGACATGCGTTTGTATGGAGGGACATGTGCTTGTATGGAAGGACATGTGTTTGTATGGAGGGACATGCGTTTGTATGGAAGGACATGTGTTTGTATGGAAGGACATGTGTTTGTATGGAAGGACATGTGTTTGTATGGAAGGACATGTGTTTGTATGGAGGGACATGTGTTGGTATGGGGGGACATGTGCTTGTATGGAGGGACATGTGTTTGTATGGAGGGGCATGTGTTGGTATGGGGGGACATGTGCTTGTATGGAGGGACATGTGTTTGTATGGAGGGGCATGTGTTGGTATGGGGGGACATGTGCTTGTATGGAGGGACATGTGTTTGTATGGAGGGGCATGTGTTGGTATGGAGGGACATGTGTTTGTATGGAGGGACATGTGCTTGTATGGAAGGACATGTGTTTGTATGGAGGGACATGTGCTTGTATGGAAGGACATGTGTTTGTATGGAGGGACATGTGTTTGTATGGAAGGACATGTGTCGGTATAGAAGGACATGTGTTGGTATGGAGGGACATGCGTTTGTATGGAGGGACATGTGCTTGTATGGAAGGACATGTGTTTGTATGGAGGGACATGCGTTTGTATGGAAGGACATGTGTTTGTATGGAAGGACATGTGTTTGTATGGAAGGACATGTGTTTGTATGGAAGGACATGTGTTTGTATGGAGGGACATGTGTTTGTATGGAGGGACATGTGTTGGTATGGGGGGACATGTGCTTGTATGGAGGGACATGTGTTTGTATGGAGGGACATGTGTTTGTATGGAGGGACATGTGTTGGTATGGGGGGACATGTGCTTGTATGGAGGGACATGTGTTTGTATGGAGGGGCATGTGTTGGTATGGAGGGACATGTGTTTGTATGGAGGGACATGTGTTTTCCAGCTCTCTGCTATTGGTATTGTCTGCTAGAGAATCATGCAGGGGAGGAACGAGGAAATTCCTGTCTAAGAACTGAAAAACAAACCGCCACCTGCGCCTCGCATCATCAACTCAGGGGAAGCACAGAGGCTGAAAACAATCCCCTCTATAGGGACACAGGAGAACCCCCGAGACCTACAATACTCTGCATGGCTCATCAGGGACTTCCCACTACTACCATCACACCTCTCATCTGTGTCCAATCTACTACATCATCATACATCTACTACATCATCACACATGTCTACTACATCATCACATCTACTACATCATCACACATGTCTACTACATCATCACATCTACTACATCATCACATCTACTACATCATCACACATGTCTACTACATCATCACACATGTCTACTACATCATCATACATCTACTACATCATCACACATGTCTACTACATCATCACACATGTCTACTACATCATCATACATCTACTACATCATCACACACATCTAATACATTCTCACACACATGTACTACATCATCATACATGTCTACTACATCATCACATCTACTAAATCATTACGTGTACTACATCATCACACACATCTAATGCATTATCACACATATGTAGTACATCATCAGACGTCTACTACATCATCACCCATTATATGCGTGTCCAGTCTACTACATGATCACCGCAGGACACAGCCATGTATAGGAGACACTCTGCAATGTGCTGGTTACATGGGCTCTGTGTGTAGGCGGTGTCATAGTACAGTAGTAGTAGTAGTAGTGTGGATGACATACATATGATGTAATAGGAGAGAAGACAGGTCATATGTCACCAGGAGGACAGGGCACATCATAACCCACATTACATGGGATGATGATCATAGAGATCTCTGGATGGAGACATCATCCACCTACCTCCAGGGAAAGCACACAGGACACACAACATATACAAATACAGGGACTGCTAGTTCTACATGACATGGACTGTATGGGTTCAGGACAGTGAGGAGCAGATACAGGAGAGTACAGTAATAGGTCAGAACTGCCACACTGATCAGTCTGCAATACAAGGGACACTTCCTAATCCTTGTCCCTGGAAATAAAGGACAACAGCCAGCTCCGAGCTCTACTACACATGACCACAGGAGTCCTACACACAGAAAAAAGCTTCTAGCGCAGGAACACATGAGAGGGGCAGTGATCACAGCAGACAGGAGCACACATGACAGCAGAAGTGATGAGAATAGACAGGAGCACACATGACAGCAGAAGTGATGAGAATAGACAGGAGCACACATGACAGCAGCAGAGATCAGATCAAACAGAATCACACATGACAGCAGACAGGTGCGCATGACAGCAGCACAGATCAGATCAGACAGCCTCAATAACAGCAGACAGGTGCACACATAACAGCAGGTGAGATATGTAGTGGTGGCCCCGCCCCCAGACTGGACACACTGGGATTGCTGGGATGAGCCCAGAGCTCAGTCCTAGAAGAGAAGACAGGACTTACCCTCATTTTGGGCACCATACACACAGGCGCTCCGGATCCTATGAGGGTGAAGAATGGAGGTCTCTCCTCTCCCGGGCACTCCTCAGTATCTAGTCTGTGTACATAATAATCCCCGCACAAGGCTCTCCTCTCCCCGCACACGGCTCTCCTCTCCCCGCACACTGATGTCTGATGTAGAGCTCTTCTCTCCTCTCCTCCCTCTCATAGACTCACATAGGACGGCGCTGCTATCTTGTTTTGTAGCTCTGTCCCTCCGCGCTCCGCTCCGGCCCCGCCCATTCGCCTTTTATGGAAGCTCATATTCATATATATATCATTTATATACTGTATACTGTACACCGGCTCCGCCCCTCTGAGAGCTTACAGGGACCGTCACCTCACCTGAGGTGGGAGAACACCGACACCACACACCTATAGAGCAGAGGGAGAACTACAAGTCCCATGTGTGATGTCATAGGCGGGAACTTCCCGTGTATACAAAGTAATAGTATACATGAAGCCCCATATATGATTTTATGAGGGGGAACTTCCCTGTGTATACGAAGTAATAGTATACATGAAGCCCCATATATGATTTTATGAGGGGGAACTTCCCTGTGTATACAAAGTAATAGTATACATGAAGCCCCATATACTATACAATGAGAGAGAACTTCCCCCTATATACAAAGTAATAGTATACATGAATCCCCTTATATGATATCATGAGGGAGAACTTCCCGTGTATACAAAGTAATAGTATACATGAAGCCCCATATATGATATCATGAGGGAGAACTTCCCCCTATATACAAAGTAATAGTATACATGAAGCCCCATATATGATATCATGAGGGAGAACTTCCCAGTGTATACAAAGTAATAGTATACATGAAGCCCCATATATGATATCATGAGGGAGAACTTCCCGTGTATATAAAGTAATAGTATACATGAAGCCCCATATACTATACAATGAGAGAGAACTTCCCCCTATATACAAAGTAATAGTATACATGAAGCCCCATGTATGATATCATGAGGGAGAACTTCCCCCTATATACAAAGTAATAGTATACATGAAGCCCCATATATGATATCATGAGGGAGAACTTCCCAGTGTATACAAAGTAATAGTATACATGAAGCCCCATATATGATATCATGAGGGAGAACTTCCCGTGTATATAAAGTAATAGTATACATGAAGCCCCATATACTATACAATGAGAGAGAACTTCCCCCTATATACAAAGTAATAGTATACATGAAGCCCCATATATGATATCATGAGGGAGAACTTCCCGTGTATATGAAGTAATAGTATACATGAAGCCCCATATACTATACAATGAGAGAGAACTTCCCCCTATATACAAAGTAATAGTATACATGAAGCCCCATATATGATATCATGAGGGAGAACTTCCCGTGTATACAAAGTAATAGTATACATGAAGCCCCATATATGATATCGTGAGGGAGAACTTCCCCGTGTATACAAAGTAATAGTATACATGAAGCCCCATATATTATATAATGAGGGAGAACTTCCCCCGTGTATACAAAGTAATAGTATACATGAAGCCCCATACACTATATAATGATGGAGAACTTCCCTGTGTATATGAAGTAATTGCACACAGGAAGCCCCATACAGTATATGATAAATAATAATACATTCACACACAAGCACAAAACCCAAGCTACAGAAATAAAGCGAACCCATCCCCTCAGAATCATATCGTATACAGTATGTGTAAGTCCTGCACTAATGAGAACTCAGTATTGCATGTGAAACAATCCAATAATCCAAAACAATAAAATAATCAGACATGTATGTCAATATAAATCATGGGACTATGAGTCCATTAAAGCAACAATTCAGTGCAAAACGTGTGACAATAAAAGTCCAAGCACTCCAACGCACTCGAACAATTCAGTGAGAGCGTGCCAGACCCGTCACCAAGCCGTTTTGGGGCACCCTTTTCTATTTGGTCCTCAGCACAAAGGTCACATACACGGGTTACTTTACTCCCAGGAACAGGACGGATCATGGAGCCAGCAAAGACCCTTCCCAATGGTGTCCCCTTTACTTCCAGGACTAGACAGCAGTCTGATCAATGGACCCAGACACTCAGCCATGGAGCAGGCAATCAGGCTTAAGGAAGACAAATGTTTAATGATAAAAAAAATAAAGATTTGCATTCAATTATAACACAGCAGATAGCACTCCACATAATACAGGACACAAATCTGAGCAGCACTGTCTGCATATGAACCGCCAGCCAGTAGTCACCAAACTCATTCACCCCCCAGACACCAGACTTATTGCAGGTTTGCAGGACTTCACCCAACGTGTTTCGTCATTACTGACATTGCCCTTGACACCCGTCTATCACAGACATGATATAGCGTGGCAGAATAACGTGATTCACAAAGCAGCTGACTGCACAGAGCTCCAAATATTTTGTATATATATATAGATATATATGAATATATATCTATATATATATATATATAGATATATAGATATATATATATATAGATAGATAGATAGATAGATAGATAGATAGATAGATAGATAGATAGATAGATAGATAGATAGATAGATAGATAGATAGATAGATATAAGCAAGACAACTTTTAGATCATTTTACTAACAATTATATTTAAACTTTTTTTTTATTTATATAGTTTTGAATAGAGTGGAGAGGGATTAGAACACCTGTCAGTTTTTATTGCTGTCTGTCCTCCTGTTAGGGAGATTCACCCTCTCTATTTCTCCTGTTTACCATAATCATTGAAAGTTAAAAAAATCCTGTAAGTAGCAGGGATTCCCTCTCACTTTCTGTTTTGGCTATGGGACAGGAAGTGAAGGTAAATCTCCCCAATGAGATACAGATGGAAAAAAAACCTGACAGGGGTTATATAACCCTCCCTTAGCCAACATGAAAAAGTTTTGCCTTTAGTTCTACTTTAATTCCAGTACATAACAGCGGAGAGGTCTGTATGCTGAATATAAAGAGAGGTTGGCACTGACTCATTCTTGGTAAAAAGTCACCCCCCTCCTCTTGGTGAGTCACTAATGATTTTTACTCTCACACATTTGTGTAAATATTTCATCTCACTTGTCCTTCAGAGATAGAGCAAGCTTTTAACGAAGTCAGTAATTAAAATAATTTTTAGTTAGAAATTTAAAATCTGCTCAGTCTACTCACAATACAGTAGCTCCATTTTTTTCATTTTCCTCCTGCCCTATGCAATACTACCCAAGTCATTAGGGTCCACTTACCCAAGACATTAGATTCCATCTACCCAAGTCATTAGGGTCCACCTACCCAAGACATTTGATTCCATCTACCCAATACATTAGGGTCCATCTACCCAATACATTAGGTTCCATCTACCCAAGACTTTAGATTCCATCTACCCAATACATTAGGGTCCATCTACCCAAGACATTAGGGTCCATCTACCCAAGACATTAGATTCCATCTACCCAAGACATTAGGGTCCTTCTACCCAAGACATTAGGGTCCATCTACCCAAGACATTAGATTCCATCCACCCAAGACATTAGGGTCCTTCTACCCAAGACATTAGGGTCCATCTACCCAAGACATTAGATTCCATCTACTCAAGACATTAGGGTCCATCTACCCAATACATTAGGGTCCATCTACCCAAGACATTAGGGTCCACCTACCCAAGACATTAGAGTCCATCCAGCCAAGACATTAGGGTCCATCTACCCAAGACATTAGGGTCCATCTGCTCAAGACGTTAGATTCCATCTACCCAAGACATTAGGGTCCATCTACCCAATACATTAGGGTCCATCTACCCAAGACATTAGGGTCCATCTACCCAAGACATTAGAGTCCATCCAGCCAAGACATTAGGGTACATCTACCCAAGACATTAGGGTCCATCTACCCAATACATTATGGTCCATCTACCCAAGACATTAGGGTTCATCTACCCAAGACATTAGGGTTCATCTACCCAAGACATTAGGGTCATATATCCAAGACATTAGGGTCCATCTACCTATATTAGGAAAGCTGTGTAGGTGTCCATGCCCCTGCTATACACACCCAGGACTGGATTCCTATCAGTGGAGGATGCGGGCAGACAACTTTGGTGCCCTTAGTAACACCCATCTGCTTGGATCATTTCTTTTACACAAAACATTTTCTTCTCTCCCAGGTCTTTATCTGGATTACAGTGATATGATAATGTGTAAATAATCATATGAAATTACTATTTATACTCATGTGTGTGTCCAATAGTTATACAGGGTAAAGCTGCCTCTATAGGCATATGCCTTCTGTGCCTAATATAAAAAATACAGCCTGTATACATACTTCAGTATTGGGCTGGTGCTTCAAGAGCAGGACCCCAGAGCAGACCCCTCTGAAAATCCTACCCCAAAATCCTTGAGAGAGAGCTTAGGGAAGGCAGGGTTCATTTTAAGGCTGCATCCACAGCTGAGCATTTTTGCACATATTTGTTTTTTTTGCGTGTGTTTGCACGTTTATGCACATTTTGCTACAGCATTTGAGCTCCAGGTGTTTTTGTATTAGGCTATAGAAAACAGTATCATCTGTGACATCACTTATTGCTGTGTGGACATATCGGCACAAATTGCGCATTTTTGCGCACACCAATGCTATTCCGTGGGACTCAAAATTCCCCAAAACGCATCAATCTGCTCAAATTGAGCTACAAAGTAGCTCCAAAACTTTTTTGAGGCTTAGGCATTTAGCTTCAGGCATTTTGGAATGGGGATGTGAACCACTGCCATAGAGATGCATTCATTTATTTTCTCCCTGAGCGTTTTGGAGCTTCGAGCTACAAAACGCTCAGGTGTGAATGAGCCTTAAAAAAGCCCTAATGGAGTTAGAAAGGTTAGAATTCACAGCCAGAGGTTTTTGAAATATGTGATTGTGAAAGCTATTGATAAAAAGTGATTAAATAAATGCCGCAACCATTGTCACAACGCTCTGGTGTCCTGCACACTATTGATATTCGCACTGCTTCTTATAGAATTTCACGTGTCAGATGCTGGAGAAAGGCCTAAGTGATTAGGGTTGACAAAAGTACCTGTTTAAAACTAGTACTTGTGTGATTTTATTATTAGTGTCAGGCTTTTAACATTCTTGATGCCAAAGAAATATAGATTATTACCATCTACTACACTCTGTAAGAGCCTTTTATTTTACAATGGGGAAGCCTCGAAATCTCTTTTCGCTCTCAGAGAACCTGCTAATAATTGCTATGTTCAAAGCTAATGGTACATTAGTGGGATGGTCAGTGGGAAGAATGCTCCTTACATCTGAGGTCATTGGGAAAAATTCCCTCCCTGAAAAGCTGAACAGATTAGTGCTGTCAGAGATGACTTATCTGAGAGGAAGAAATTGCTCATTGTTTAAGGAACCCCTAACAATTTCGGGAGGAACCCTAGGATTCTATAGAACCTTGAATGAGAATAGCTGCTCTATAACAAGCATGGATAACCTGGCTATCACCACCCTAGCCACACACCATGGATAGTGTTTTAATGAGAGGCAACAATATAATCACTGAAATATCCTATCTGCTGGAGGAATCTAGTGAACATGTACAGTACTTTGTACATTTACATTGTGACCAGGGAATGGGAAAAGCGAATAGAATTCTAGGATGCATCACTAAAGGGATTGCCAGCAGGAGAAGAAGGAGGTTCTGATTCCCCTATAAAGATCTAGTGTGTCCAGTTCTGGAGACCTCACTTACAGAAAGATAGATAGAACAAGTCCAGAGACGATAACAAAAATGGTGAAAGGTCTTGGGAATAAAACATATTGCAAGCAACTTCAGAAACTTAAAGCGGAGGTCCAACGAAAAAAAATAAAAAAATAAAAGCCAGCAGCTACAAATACTGCAGTTGCTGACTTTTAATAAATGGACACTTACCTGTCCAGGGAGCCCACAATGTCGGCAGCCGAAGCCGATCTGTCCATTGGCTCTCGGCTGCTGCCGCCACCATCCTCGGTAAGGGCATCAGGAAGTGAAGCCGTGCGGCTTCACTTCCTGGTTCCCTACTTCTCATGCGCGAGTCGCACTGCGCATCCTCACTGGTCCCCGCTATCCCAGAAGACAGCGGGGGAGGACAGAGTAGGCGGTGATCTATGCCAGGAAGTGGGAGCAAATACCTGTATTAGACAGGTATCTGCTCCCTCCTCCCCCCTGAAAGGTGCCAAATGTGACACCGGAGGGGGGGAGATTCCAAAAAGTAGAACTTCCATTTTTTGGTGGAACTCCACTTTAATATGTACAGTCTGGTGGAAAGAAGGGAAAGGGGAGACATGATTGAAACCTTTATATACATCAAGGGGGTGAATAAGGTTCAGGAGGTCAGTTTTTTTAATATATAACCAAAATCAAGAACACGGGGACATGACCTCAAACTGGAGGAAAGTTCAAAACTAATCTTAGAAAGTATTATTTTACTGAAAGGGTAGTTGATGCTTGGAATAAACTACCAGCAGAGGTAGTGAGATAGTCAACAACAAATGGCTTCAAACATGCTTGGAACAAACATAGATCTATACTCAGACAAAAAAGTTAACGAAAAAACAAAAACAAACAAAAAAAAATGGGCAGACTTGATGGACTACTCTGTCTTTTTCTGCCGTCACTTTTCTATGTCACAATTTACTGGCCTGAACTTACATTGTATAAATATAAACTGAACCTACTGGAATAAATCGGACAATAGACATATTGACCATATGAGTACCAATAAAGTGACTTTATCTGACAGTAGCAGGTCTCAAACAGCATTTTGCTTTAATATCTTCTTAAAGTCTTAGGGCTTGTTCACTTGAGCTTTGGCTGTAGGGTTGCCACCTCATCCCTTTAAACCCGAACACATATGAATTACACAGGTTCTGTGGCTGATTAGGTGGTAATTAAACTCATGTGGTGCTTTATCTGCATGAAATTCTCTTCAGGGAACATTTGACAGGCAGCGAGGAGGCGTGTATTGCCTCCTGACTGGCTGCTGTACCCCTTAAACCCTGCACCAGCACACCACAACCACCTGCATTGCACACAGTTGTGGGGTATTTGCAGAGCGGTCGCAATCGATGGGCGTAGCAGCAGGGGGGACAATTCCTGCCGTGACCATAAAGCAAAGCATCACAGCAGCGGCATGTGGACTCTCCCGGATGCTTACTCAGCAGCTAAAGGGGGAGCAGTTGGGGGTGGGGTGGGGGGAGGAGCCTAAGGCAGCGAACCTTGAAAATGGCTCCTTCTTGTTTCATGATCTTATCAAATCTAATTGCACTCTGTACTTTATGCAGAATCTTATCAATAACAATATTATACATTTATTTTATGCAAGGTGTTTGGAAAAGAGGGCTCAAAAGATTAAATTGATAGTAAAGTCTTATTGTTTAAAAAAAAACAAAGAAACAAACAAACATGTTATACTTACCTGCTCTGTGCAGTGGTTTTGCACAGAGTAGCCCCGATCCTCCTCTTCCCCCCCATAGGCGCTCCTGGCCCCTCCCACCTGCTGAGTGCCCCCAGAGCATGCAGCTTGCTATGGGAGCACCCGAGCAGGCTTAGAAAAATGCCCCGAAGAAAGATTTTTGTATGAATGTTTGAACAAAATTCTACTCCTGTGTACCCGGCTTTATGTTCCTACCTTGGTCATACTCACTCTAGGGTCCGATGGACAAGAAGCCAATTAACTACAGTATGTTTTTGGGTTGGGAAATAAAACCGCATCAGCCAGTGAAAACCCAATTAAATTGGGAATAAAGGCACCATATTCACCTTCTCTTCAATGCCCCGAAGTCTGCTAGGGGTCCCTCACCTGGTGCCAGCATTTTCTCCCCAACTCCTTCTGGGGGCTGGTCTTTGGCATTTTGATTGAGTGTGAGATGTTGTACCGCATGCACAGGAGTAGGTTATCCCAAAACATGGAAACTGTGCCTGAGATGTAAACTGAGCTGCACATGTGCAGCCCAGTTAAAGTGGTTGTAAACCTCAGACATGAAATATGAATAAAGCATATCCCTCTATAGTGTGTACCAGTGGCGGCCGCTCCATACAGGGCACAGGGGCACCGCCCCCCTAATCCATGCTCCCGGCCCCTAATGTACATGCAGGGCGCTGGACGCATGGATTTTAATGTTTGTTTGTTTTTTAAGTACATGATTAGAGCTGAGGGTGGGTTCAGGCTGCAGAGCACTGCGCCCTGAGCCCACCCAGTTGTGTGACAATAGCGAATTAATATTTGCTATTGTCTTCCTGATTCTCCTCCTGGCCAATCAAGAAGCGGGTCCTGAGACCCGATTGGCCAGGGAGTCTTAGGACTCACTTCCTATTCGGGTCGGGTCTCAGGACCCACTTCCTATTCAGCTGGATGGAGAAGCAATGGCCCGGTGTCACGGCAAGCTGCAGCTGATGGAGGGGCAGCTTCCAGGAGCCCTACCCTGGATCACCAGCACCACCCCCTAAGGTAAGGACATGGATGGCGTCCGACCCGTCCGACTTCGGGGGCGATATGACAGACATCTGTGCAGGTTCATGCACAGATGTCTATTGAAATCACCCCCGAAGTAGCCAAAAGTAGTGCAGAAACTACTTTTGGGAGTCGGTGCGGCGCCGCAAAGTCGGAGTCGCACCAATTTGGATGGTGCCATTGCCAGCAATAGGCTCAGATTTGGCATGCGGTTGGACATGTCAAAACGGCTCAATGTGAACGTGGGCTTATTGTCAAAGCTTAATTGAACAAGGTGAGGTTAGAAGCTGATTGGTTACTATGCACAGCTGCACCAGATTCTGTGTGCACCAGTTTTAGTAAATCTCCCCCTAAGCCCTCGTTTACACTAAACACGGCTTTGAAATCGTGCAAGTTCATCTGAACTCGCACAATTTCAAAGCCACATTTCAGTCTGAATTCTCTAAAAGCTCAGACAAGCTTTGTAAATTCTGGACTCCAAACGGGTGTAGAGAAGAGAAGACTGTGGATAAACAGATAAAGTTATGTAGGAGGGTTTGTTTTATCTCTGTGTATCACCTGAGGATTGTCACATCACTGGGTATATGGGAGGGTTTACAACAACTACAACGTGCCATAGAAGACTACGAGCAGGCAGATTTTTTTTTTGTGGTGGTACAGTGGTTTTTTGTGGTGGTGGTGAGGTAGGTTTATTTTTTTACAGAAGAGACTTGCAATACGTAGCCTTCTGGCTTGTAAGTTTTTAAGTGTTGCCTTTAGTTTAGCTTTAAGCATATGAATAACATATACAGCAAAATGCGTGCAGATACTGTCAGTTGTTGGATGTGCCCTGGGACTCAAAGCTGAAAGGTTCTGAAATATATATATCAGTGGCGGCCCGTCCATAGAGGGCGCACGGGCGCCGCTTCCCCGATCCCTATGCATGCGTCCGGCCCCCTGATCTACATATCAGAGCGCAGGACCGTGGATTCCAATGTGGGGTGGAATTTTTTTTTAAGCACCTGATTAGAACCAGAGGCTCTAATAGGCTTCAAAAAAGGGTGGCCTTAGAGCACAGAACATTGTGCTCTGATCCAACCCTGTTGTGTGACAATAGCAAATTCACTTTTGCTATTTTCACACTAAAGTTCCTCCACACCAATCAGGAGGCAGGTCCTGAAACCTGTTATCCGGTTGGCCAAAGCATCAGGCGATCCTATCGGATGCCTATCGCTTTGGCGGAAGGGGAGACACAAGCTTGACACAAGACACAAGCTTGAGGAGCAGACACTGGAGCTGCCGCTGACCGCACTCCAGGAGAGGAGGAGAGGACACCAAAGCCCCCTACACGAACGGGTAAGTGCTGGACCACCCGTGGGGGGGGGGGGTCAGTTCCACACCGCTGGGGGGGTTTGTTTTCAAATTTAAGGCGGAGGAGCGCAAGGTCTCTAACATCCACCAGCTCCGTGATGTCGTCATGGAGGAGTGGAAGAGGACTCCAGTGGCAACCTGTGAATCTCTGAACTCCATGCCCAAGAGGGTTAAGGCAGTGCTGGAAAATAATGATGGCCACACAAAATATTGACACTTTGGGCCCAATTTGGACATTTTCACTTAGGGGTGTACTCACTTTTGTTGCCAGCGGTTTAGACATTAATGGCTGTGTGTTGAGTTATTTTAAGGGGACATCAAATTTACACTGTTATACAAGCTGTACACTCCCTACATTACATTGTAGCAAAGTGTCATTTCTTCAGTGTTGTCACATGAAAAGATATAATAAAATATTTACAAAAATGTGAGGAGTGTACTCACTTTTGTGAGATACTGTATATATATATATATATATATATATATATATATATATATATATATACACACACATTTTTTTTCTAGATTTCTGTTCTCCTGATGTGAGCTTAAAATTGAACATTAATGATGGCTACTGGCAATGAAACAAGCCAAGCGTGTTAATCTTATGTGCAAAAAGATAAGGTATGGAAATGAGATATTGCCATTTTTTTGTTCAGATAAAAATCAAATTGCATCGTGGATACATTATTCATGTGAACTGATCAGAAAGCACAGATGACGCCCTTTCTAGTGTGTTTACCGGTAAAATAAAATGTTCTTAATAATGGTTGGCAGCCCTGCAGTTTACCATTGTACAGTATGATGTGACCCTAGTACAGGGACTTCCTGAGCCAAATCCAATTCTCGGACAGCCCAGGTGTTATTTTACACCGCAGGGAGCTGCTAATTCACTATAGCGGCGATGTCACTAATCTGCAATTATAGATGATGACAACACACGTCATCAATTATTCCAGTGTAAGTCACAGAAATCATAATAGCACAGCATCAGTGTTACATGTGTAAAAGTAATCATTTGTAACATGCTTTATCCCAGGGAGCTGCTATTTGCTTCATCGTATGGAGAAAGCAGGGGATTTTTCACACAGGGGGAGATTCAGCCCACAATATATACGTGGGAGGGAGAAGTGGGGGCGAGAAATTAAAGAGCCTCAGACAGAGCTTTTCATTGAAAATGGAAATGCAGCGAGCGGTTTTATTGGAAAGAGGAACTCATTTTCTTTACACTGAGCTGGCGATCGACCCATGACAGTCACAGGGAAATTCTCAGCACAATCAGTCCTTTCGCTTCATTGTAGGAAGCACAAAATTTTCCACAAGTCATGAAAATGTACAACGGCGACCAAAGTGATATGTCATGTGACAAATGAGGATCTGGGAACAAAAACCCCTGCCCTGCCCAAATACACTCTACACACCAATCAGTGATGACAGCTATATTTTTTAGTGTTATAAGACATTTTTTTACTTTTTTTTTACATTTAACTTTTTTATAGTCTACATGTAAAAGTCATCATCTTAATGCAAATAATGTAATACATGTTTTTTTTTTTTTTTATATATTTAAAAGTGGAAATCCAGGCAGATATAAAAGGCACAAATAAATGAAGCTAGGTATTCGTTAGGAAATCATTTTGTTGTACAATACATGTTGTATACATATATAAGAAGGCCAGTATAGTGGCCTGAATTTATCGGAGGAGTCTGGGGGGTATTTAGGCAGACCACTCACCTGTGGTCTTTGTCAGTTCCGGTGCGCAATACCTTCCCTCCCACCCCCTTTTCAGGGCACTTCTCAGCACATTTCTCTCCACGATCATCCAATACTTATCTTGGGTATGCCCCCTTTTTTGGCATACCAGCCAGCAGACCAGGGCACACCTCAGGTCTATGTTATGTTGTCATTTTTTTCGCTTGTTTATGTGGTTCACATCTGTCTCGGCTGAAGGTGTTCGACCATAAATATATACATATATACAGTAAAACCTTGGATTGCGAGCATAATTCGTTCCAGGAACATGCTTGTAATACAAAGGGAGAGAAGTTACTGCGCTAAACCTTAAAGTAATACAAAGCACTTGTATATCAAAGCAAATTTCCCCATAAGAAATAATGGAAATTCAAATGATTCGTTCCACAACCATTTATTCATAGGTCCTTCAGTTTATAGTCCATGTAAAAAGTTTCTAGCAATGTGATAGTTTGTGTAACCATAAAATTTCCATCCACACATGGAAGCCTCCACAAGGAGATTAGAAGCAAAATCCAGCAGGAGCTACAGAGTATAAAAGAGAAGAGAGGTGCCTCAAGTGTAGCAATATGTTGCTAAATGTTGTACCTTCATTAAATGTAACCATATTGCTACAGTTAGAGCCACCTCTCTTCTTTTATACTCAGTTGTGACAAGACGCTACTTGTATATCAAGACATCGCTTGTACATCAAATCAAAATGTATTAAAAAATTTTGCTTGTCTTGCAAAACGCTCTCAAACCAAGTTACTCTCAATCCAAGGTTTAACTGTATAATATATATATATATATATATATATATATATATATATATATATATATATATATATATATATATATACTCAAGTATAAGCCGACCGGAATATAAGCCGAGGCACCTAATTTTACCACAAAAAACTGGGGAAACTTATTGACTCGAGTATAAGCCTAGGGTGGGAAATGCAGCATCTACTGATAAATTTTCAGGATGCGGAACAGCACGGACAACACAGAGGCTGCTGGCGTCACTGTGCCCATTAATGCAGCCTCACTGCCCATCATTGCAGCCTTACCATGCCCATCATTGTAGCCTCACTGTGCCCATCACTGCAGCCTCACCATGCCCATCATTGCAGCCTTACTGTGCCCATCATTATAGCCTCACTGTGCCCATCACCGCAGCCTCACCATGCCCATCATTGCAGCCTTACTGTGCCCTTCATTGTAGCCTCACTGTGCCCATCACCGCAGCCTTTACCATTGTAGTCTCACGCCCATCATTGCCGCCTCATTGTGCCCGTCATTGCAGCCTCAATGTGCCCGCATTTTCAGCCTCACTAGTAGTGACTGTGCCCATTCATGCAGTCAGTACCTGGTTTGCACAGCGGGCATCTCCCACTGTATCTCGGAGCTCAGTGTGAAAAGTTTGGCTGCGCTGTGACAAAAGTCCTGCCTCCTCCTAGACCAGCACGTGTGATAGAAGCAGTGTTCTGTCTATCACATAAGCTGGTCTAGGAGAAGGGCGGGACTTTTGTCACAGCGCGGCCGAAAGTTTCAGAGTCAGCTCCGAGACACAGCGGTCTCCCGCTGTGTAAGGGAGGGAGAAAGGGGAGCGCTGCAGCCACAGTTAAAAGCGGTGCAGGGCAAGCAGCCTAATGCCGATATCCCTGCCCTCACTCGAGTATAAGCTGAGGGGGGGGGGGGTTTCAGCATAAAAAAATGTGCTGAAAAACTCGGCTTATACTCGATTATATACTGTATATATACAGTGGGTATAGAAAAGAATCACCCTTTAATAATCACATTTTATTGCTTTGCAGCCCGAAATGAAGTCAGACACCATTTTTGTTTTATACAGCTGTATTTACTAGTGCAACTTATAACATCCAGGGGAAAGATATAACACTAACATGTCAGAAGAATTAAAAACAATAACAAAAACAGAATCATTGAGTTGGAAAAAGGATCACCTCCCCCTTAAATGGATGTAAACCCACTTTTTGCAGAACTGCTCAAGATTTTCAAAGTCTGGGCTCTGACTAGGCCATGCAAGGACATTCACCTTTTTCTCCTTCAACCACTGTGTGGTCATTGTTGCTATGTGCTTTGGGTCCTTGTCATGTTTGAAGGTAAACCTTCCCAGTGACAACTTTCAGGTAGAGGGCAGCAGATTTTCTTCAAGAATTTGATGATATTTTGCCCCATCCATTTTCCTTCTATCCTGACAAGTGCTCCAGTCCCTGCTGCAGAGAAACACTCCCATAACAGGATATTACCCCCCTTTTGCTGCCTAAACAGCCCTCTGACTTGTCGAGAAATGGACTGCACTATAAATCTGAAGGTACACTGTGGTATCTGGCACCAAGCCATCAGTAGTAGATCCTTTAAGTTTTGTAAGTTGCGATGTGGGGTCTCCATGAATCGGACCTGTTTTTCCAGCACTTTCCTTTAGATGTTTCATTGGACTGAGATCTTATGAATTTGGAGGCCAAGTCAACAAACTTCTCGTTGTGTTCCTCTATCCATTCTGAAACCATTTTTGCAGTGTGGCAGGATGCATTAAGATTCTGAAAAAGGCCACTGCCATCAGGTAATACTTTTTAATGAAGGGGGTACTTGGTCAGCAACAATCTCTTTGTAGGCGGTATGTGTCAAACTAACATCCAAATGAATGGCAGGACCCAAGGTTTCTCTGCAGAGCATTGCCCAAAGAATCACACTGCCTCTGCTGACCTACTTTCTTCCCATAATGGATCCAGGTGCCATCTCTTCTCCAAGTAAGTGACACACATACACCCAGTCATACATATGACATAAAAAAAAACATGATTAATTAGACCAGGCCACCTTCTTTCATTGCTCTGTGGTCCCGTTCTGATGCTTACATGCCCATTGTAGGTGCTTTTAGCTGTGAACACGGGTCAGCATTAGCACCCTGAACGGTCTGTGGCTGTGCAGCCCCATACACAGACAACAGACTTCAATGCCCATTTTTTCTTCTTTCAACACATCAGCTTCAGGGACAACATGTTTACTTGCTGCTAATATATCCCACCCACTTTCAGATGCCATTGTAACAAGATGATCAATGTTATTCACAATACCTGTCAATGATATTAATGTTATGGCTAATCAGTGTTATATACTGTATACATATATTTGTTATATAGAGGTATAGATACCTGCATTTAATGTCATATCAGCCTCTTGCACCCCCCTGTACAACAGCCCACCGATTGGAAGAATGGAGGGCCAGAAATGAAAGATTTCTAATGATGACCATGCTTATGGGAAAAAAGAGCAGAGTGAGCAGAGAGATAATCTTAGTATTCTTCTGCTACTCTTTTACTGTGCTGTAAAACTGTGACAGAAAAAATGGTGTCTTTCACCTGGCTGTGTTTAATGGCAGGGATGTCCAAATCTTAAAATTGGATAGATAGAAATGTATCTAGTTTTCCTTCTCAAAAAAGTGATTCAATGGTGGCCAATCAGGTTACATATTTTATTCTTTGAGGAATAGAAACAAAGAATCTGATCGTTCTCCATAGAAAACGTGATAACATTTTCTTTTCTTCCGTGTATTAGAATAATCTTTGTACCTGGGTCATTCAGCAAGGATAATAATTCCACTTGTTTCCGGATAGCCGTTAGCAGGGAATTTACAAATCATTATATGTAATATAGTAACAGAAATACAATACAGGAGGCAGATGATTTGTCAAAGTTGCATCAAAAGTTACTTTTAATTTTTATTACTTTTAGAGTAATAAGTAAAAAGCACACAATGGCAATTTTAGTACACCTTTCTAGAAATAGCTTCCCGTTTGCTTCCGGATAGCCTGAATTAGTCACAGGGATCAATACTTGTATATTTGTTATTCTTATTTTTTTTCCTTTTTATGAATTATAATATGTATTTCTGTGCATTGTATACATGCACTGCTTGTGTTACTGAATATTCAGTACGCAAAGTGAGGAAGAAACTTTCAGAAAAAGGACTTTGTATGGAGATGCGATTTGTGTGGAGATGCTATAAAAATGCCGAAAATAGCATGAGTTTTATGCATTTAACTTTCGTTTCATTGCCTTCTATGCCTAAAAGACCTAAAATACAGCATGACCTATATTTCAAAATGCCTTAAAAGAGGAACTTCACCCAGGCATGGGAACAATAAAAGTCAGCAGCTACAAGTAGTGTAACTGCTGACGTTTAAGAAACACATACTTACCAGCCTATGAAGTCCAGGACCGTCTTCCACACAGCCGATTGTGCTCAGGGTTCTCATCTTCAGCTCTGCCATCTTAGCTTTGGGAGTTGAATTCTATCTCATGATTACTCAAAACTGTCCCCTACTGCACATGTGCAAGACAGCGGACTGCTGTGAGACTGGTCTTGTAGCCTCTCGGGATGTGTGACATTATCCCAGGAGGCTCAAGGTGTGAGGGGGAGAAGGGGGCGGCCTGAGTTAATGTCATCTTGGCCCACCTTCACCCAAAAAAATACTGTGATTTTGTCTCTGGGAGGAGGAAGAATATGAGGATTACTTTTATTTTCAGGTGAAGGTCTACTTTAAAGTCCGGGCAAAAATGAAAGTACATGGGACCCAAGAATTGGTGACACAGGTGCCGCAGTACTGGAGGGCACAGTGGCGGCTGCTCCATTAGAGGCGCAGAGGCCCCTAATCTACATGCAGGGCACCGAATGCATGGATTTCAATGGGTTTTTCTTTTTTTTAAATACATGATTAGAGCCCGAGGCTCTAATTGGCTTCAAAAAAGGGTGGGCTCGGGGCGTAGAGCACTGCACCCTGAGCCCACCCAGTTGTGTGACAATAGTAAATTAATATTCACTATTGTCTTCCTGCTTCTCCTCCCGGCCAATCAGGAAGCGGGTCTTAAGACCCCATTGGCCTGGGGGAGAAGCGACCGTATTGGCCACCGAGGAGGAGGAGACTCAGGGAGAAGCCAAAGCTGCCCATGACCTAGATGGAATAAGTGCAGGGCTGGTGGGCAGACACCTCACCAACACGTCACCTCCCCTCCAGAGTCACAGTGACAGTCTCTCTCCACACCAAGTGGTCCCTTCAGTCCACTCTAGTCCAAATAGCAATGACAGTCCCGCTCCCGGCTTGCCTTGCACCATGACATCACACAACATGCTCTGCTAGACCCGTCCCCCGCCTGCACTGCCCGAACACACTGTAGTAGGCACTGGGATGGTCTTGGATAGCTCCGGACCGGAACTGTGCATGCTCAGTTCCGAGCTGAGCATTACAGACATATTTTTAACTGGCAACCTTTTCCTGTCTCTGGCATTTACTGGCCGGAGAAAAGTGGCTGCCGGTAAAAATACTGACGGTTGGCAACACTTGTGTTAGCACACAAATATGAACTAGCTACATTGGAATGAATGGGATTTCTACTTGAATTTTGATCCATTCTGACTCAATAGCATCTTGCCATCTTTGAAGATTTGTTGACCACACATTTGTACTGCATTCTTTCTTTCTACCTAATCACCAACGCTTTTCACAATGCACATCATATTTTGATCCTGTCATCTGTATGGTGCAGCAGAAATTAGGATTCACCAGGTCCTTCTGTATTTTTCCAAATTTTAATTGTCCCGTTTTGGTGGTTTTATTTCTACTGTAACCTTATTTACCTGTTTATAGACAAGAGATGAACCTGGCATAGTCTTGTGCCACTATAGCCCATCATTGTCAACGTTCTGTACAGTGCTTTTTTTGGAAAAATTTTGTCTTCCTGTAAGCTTGAGGAAATCTGGCCGTTTTTCTCGGACTTCCTACCAGAACCAAGGTGTTTTCAACAACAGAAATGTCACTCATTCAATGTAATTTGTTTTCCATTCTTTATAAACCTTTAAAAACCATAATGTATGAAAATCCTGGTAGGTCGGAAGACTCTGAGATTTGACTATCCCCATTCCTGGCACCAACAATCCTCATTTAGTAGATCACACTTATGCCGCGTACACACGATCGGAAATTCGGCTAGCAAAAGACCGATGAGAGCTTTTGGTCGGAAAATGCGACCGTGTGTGTGCTCCATCGGACTTTTGCTGGCGGAATTCCCGCCAGCAAAAGATTGAGAGCAGGTTCTCAATTTTTCGGTCGGAAAAAGTTCCTATCCGAAAAAGCGGTCGTCTGTACGGATTCCGACGCGCAAAATTCCTACGCATGCTCGTAAACAATTTGACGCATGCTCGGAAGCATTGAACTTCATTTTCTCAGCTCGTCGTAGTGTTGTACATCACCGCGTTCTTTGCGGTTGAGAGTTCATGGAACTTTTGTGTAACCGTGTGTATGCAAGGCAAGCTTGAGCAGAATTCCGTCGGAAAAACCATCCAGGTTATTTCCGACGGAAAATCCGCTCGTGTGTACGCGGCAATAAGATCATTCCCATTCTAATATTGTTCTAAAAACAAGTGAAACTCTTGACATTGATTGCAGGTCTTATGGACTGAAATGCAACAATGTGATTCATTGTTCTGCTATTTGTGTTAACAAGCATGTGTATCCAATAAAGTGGCCACTGGGTGTCGGCCCATATTTAAATACACCATAGTTTCCCTTTAAAGTGAGTATTTTCATTTTATAGTTGCCATTTCTGACTGGATGTATGTCCAAGGCCATCATCCTTATCCTGGCTATAACACGTACTACATTACCAACCTGGAATAAGTATGCGGGATGGGGATTTAGACCTCTGCATTTCATTTGGTTCATGCCTGTTCCATGCCAGCTACTTACTAGGTAGTAAATCCAGGATCAAGATGACTGAAACAGAGCTTGCATCATTAAAAAATGTCTGAAATGCCTGCTACCATATTTCTATCCTATAAAACACTAACTATAGCTAAATGAGGAACGAGACAATATTATAGAGCTTCTCCAAATAGCTTGGACATGAATGAATATTTTATAGGAGAAATTGCAACTGTGCTACAATCACAAAGCCATCTCAAATGACTGTATTGGCTTTTTGTATTTCCTTGCTTGGTGTGATTGTAGCCGTATTAGTGCAATTGTGACAGAGTAAATTGAGTAGTGTCCATGATACTTTTTTTATTTGCACTAGCATACAATTTTTCAGGACAAGCTTTTGGGGTATGTCCCCTTCTTCAAGGTTCAAGCAGTACTGATTCACAAATTTTTAGGCAGAATGTTAACCCCTTTCCGCCGAGCGTACGCAGATGTGCATACTCGGCTTTCCGGGGTTATACCGGGATGATGCCCGCAGCTGCAGGCATCATCCCGGTACCATGTTGTAGAGCAGGCGATCGGCTATCCATGTATAACAACCGATGTGGCTAAAAGCCACTCGGCTGTTATACCGGAGGAGCGGGAGGGGACAACCCCTCCCACTGCCTCCGCCGCTCTTACCGGGGCCTCCCGATCCAGCGGGAGGCCCGATCGCTGATCCGCCACCTCCAGCGGCTGCTGACAGTCTGGAACGAAGCCGTGTATGGCTTCGTTCCAGCCTTCTAATTGTGACAGAATTATCTAGAGAATAAAATGGCGATTGTTGCAATATTTTTTATCACACGGTATTTGTGCAGCGGTGTTTTAAATGCTAATTGTTTGGGAAAAGGGACATTTTCATGAATTTAAAAAAAAAAAAAAAAGTAAAGTTAGCCCAATTTTTTTGTATAATGTGAAAGATGATGTTACGCCCAGTAAATAGATACCAAACATGTCATGCTTTATAATTGCACGCACTCGTGGAATGGCGACAAACTACGGTACTTCCCGTTTACCTGGCTGCCAATGGCGCCGGTTTTAAAAAAATATACAGTGTTCAGAATCGCCGTTTTCGGCGATCTGAATACTGTGAAGTGCAAAGAGTACCTGTCACCACCTATTACTGTCACAAGGGATGTTTACATTCCTTGTGACAGCAATAAAAGTGATCAAATGTTTTTTTTTTTATAAAAACACAATTTCTAAAAATAAAAATAAATAAAATAAATAAGAAAAAAAAAAACATTTTTTTAAAGTGCCCCCATCCCCGTGAGCTCGCGCAGCAAAGAAAACTCATATGGAAGTTACGCCTGCATATGTAAACGGTGTTCAAATCACACATGTGAGGTATCGCCGCAATTGTCAGAGCGAGAGCAATAATTCTAGCACTAGACCTCCTCTGTAACTCTAACCTGGTAACCGTAGAAAAAATTTAAAGCATCGCCTATGGAGATTTTTAGGTACCGTAGTTTGTCGCCATTCCACGAGTGCGCGCAATTATAAAGCATGACATGTTTGGTATCTATTTACTGGGCGTAACATCATTTTCACATTATACAAAAAAATTGGTCTAACTTTACTGTTTGTTTTTTTTTTTAATTCATGAAAGTGTCCCTTTTTCCAAAAAATTAGCGTTTAAAACACCGCTGCACAAATAACATGTGATGAAAAATATTGCAACAATCACCGTTTTATTCTCTAGATCTGCTAAAAAAAATATATATAATGTTTGGGGGCTCTAAGTAATTTTCTACCAAAAAATACGGATTTTAACTTGTAAACACCAAATGTCAAAAATAGGCTTAGTCATGAAAGGGTTAAAAAACAAAAAAAACCACATCTCTGAGGGAAAGGAGAGAGAGAAAAAAAAGAGAAAAACAAACACATACAAATCAATGGTAATAAAGATAGCAGCAGAGTTAGTGACATAAGACAGAGGGAGAGCTATAGAATGGAGGGAGGGGGGGGGGGGGGGGGGATAGTCACAGAGGGGGTCATAAAACTTTAGTATAATGGGTAAGGAAACCAATATCTAAATTCAGGCCATTAGTTTTAGTGTCAAAAAGAATTATCATTCTTAGTTCAAACGTTTTCCTTTTCTGGATAGTTCTGAAATTCCCTTTAAGAACTAAATATAATATAATATAATATAAAAAAATTATCACGGACAGTACTCAATTTTCTCTGTATTTCCTTGGAAACCTGTTTATAAAGATCAGTAAAATACCTGTTTTAATTTTGCCATTTGTTTTACACATTTGTTTTACACAAAATCGTGCCCACCTTTACAGACCTGTAAAAGACTGCCATGGAAAGGCGTAATGTTAAATTGTGCGGCAAAAAATGAGTGAAATCTGTATAGACTGCCAAAAAGGGTATTATGCTGTATATGAGGAAATTACATGACTAAGGGATGTGTCTATGGTGAGGCTCCCGTGTATACCTAGTACTTCTAAATTTCTTCCCCTTTTTCCCACCATTGACCACACGACACTACTCCTCTGGAGTCGAATGGCCATAGCAGCCTTTTATTACAACAAAATAAAATACAAAAATACTTTGAACATAACTTAATGCCTAATATACATTCTTATAAAACATTTTATAACATTTTGTAAACATTTTTCCACCAATGAACCTTACTATTAACCTTTTTGATCTAAGGGTCCTTGAAGGCCATATGTCCTTACACCAACTAGTTGTATCGGTATACCCAAAAAACGGCCCCCTGCCGTGTAATTACGAAAGCTCGGGGACAAAACAGCTACTTCCTGCCAGATACAACTTCCTCCACCATTGTTTCCATACAAGGGAAAGGACCCCAAAAAACTCCGTGGGGCCCAACCCCCCTAAAAAACCTCCATTATTTCTCAGCACCGCCTCCAAGGACCCCATAGACCTGCCGCTGCTACGACAGTCACATTCCCCACCGTCATTACCATTACCTCCGTAAACCAGAAACCCAACCTTAATACTGTATTATAAATTAAAATCGGGAGGGAGGGTGGGAATTCTTCCAACCGGCGCTTTTTCTCTCTCCAACTGACCCCCGGTTTAGCTCCGCCCCCCCACTTATATCCGGCTCCCCCCACTGACCACCTCCTATCCTAATTTACATACCCTAATTACTCCACCTCACTGCCCCACCCTAGTCATGCGGGCCCTCCTCCTAGTGTTACTTTGGCTCCGGGCCATTACTTGACTAAGGGATGTGTCTATGGTGAGGCTCCCGTGTATACCTAGTACTTCTAAATTTCTTCCCCTTTTTCCCACCATTGACCACACGACACTACTCCTCTGGAGTCGAATGGCCATAGCAGCCTTTTATTACAACAAAATAAAATACAAAAATACTTTGAACATAACTTAATGCCTAATATACATTCTTATAAAACATTTTATAACATTTTGTAAACATTTTTCCACCAATGAACCTTACTATTAACCTTTTTGATCTAAGGGTCCTTGAAGGCCATATGTCCTTACACCAACTAGTTGTATCGGTATACCCAAAAAACGGCCCCCTGCCGTGTAATTACGAAAGCTCGGGGACAAAACAGCTACTTCCTGCCAGATACAACTTCCTCCACCATTGTTTCCATACAAGGGAAAGGACCCCAAAAAACTCCGTGGGGCCCAACCCCCCTAAAAAACCTCCATTATTTCTCAGCACCGCCTCCAAGGACCCCATAGACCTGCCGCTGCTACGACAGTCACATTCCCCACCGTCATTACCATTACCTCCGTAAACCAGAAACCCAACCTTAATACTGTATTATAAATTAAAATCGGGAGGGAGGGTGGGAATTCTTCCAACCGGCGCTTTTTCTCTCTCCAACTGACCCCCGGTTTAGCTCCGCCCCCCCACTTATATCCGGCTCCCCCCACTGACCACCTCCTATCCTAATTTACATACCCTAATTACTCCACCTCACTGCCCCACCCCAGTCATGCGGGCCCTCCTCCTAGTGTTACTTTGGCTCCGGGCCATTACTTGACTAAGGGATGTGTCTATGGTGAGGCTCCCGTGTATACCTAGTACTTCTAAATTTCTTCCCCTTTTTCCCACCATTGACCACACGACACTACTCCTCTGGAGTCGAATGGCCATAGCAGCCTTTTATTACAACAAAATAAAATACAAAAATACTTTGAACATAACTTAATGCCTAATATACATTCTTATAAAACATTTTATAACATTTTGTAAACATTTTTCCACCAATGAACCTTACTATTAACCTTTTTGATCTAAGGGTCCTTGAAGGCCATATCAATGTCCTTACACCAACTAGTTGTATCGGTATACCCAAAAAACGGCCCCCTGCGTGTAATTACGAAAGCTCGGGGACAAAACAGCTACTTCCTGCCAGATACAACTTCCTCCACCATTGTTTCCATACAAGGGAAAGGACCCCAAAAAACTCCGTGGGGCCCAACCCCCCTAAAAAACCTCCATTATTTCTCAGCACCGCCTCCAAGGACCCCATAGACCTGCCGCCACAGCACAGGCACGTGACGCCTTACGTGCGTGTCGCCCTCCACACCATAACCGCCCGGTGTACACCCTCCTGCAAAGCCAGCTGCCACAGATCCAAACCGATCGCATTCAGGTGTACACCATCCGATCTCAAAAAACGCCAGGTTTCTTCTTCCAAATCCCGATGACGCACTGCCAAACCGCCATTACGGACAAAAAACTTGGCCACCGCTTTATTGACCTTTATCCTCGCTCTGTTCAGACCTGCAACAGAGCGAGCCAAACGCCAAGCCGTCCTGGCCACGATATCCGACCAAATAAAAATGGTATCCGGAAAAAAGGATTGTAAACGTAGCAGATCGAATTTAATATCCCGGATAAGCTCTCTCGCACAACGAACCCCCAAATCATTACCACCCGCATGAATCACAACCACATCCGGGGTGCGGTCAAGGCAGGCAAACTTATGCATCTCAGGGACTACCCTGGACCAGAGCATACCCGGAATCCCGATCCAGCGTACCACCCCCTCCCCCTCTGACAGACCCAATAACCTGCCTCCCCTCCTAACATCCGCCCTCCTGGCACCCCAATACACGTAAGAGTGTCCCAGGATCCACACCAAACAGGAGTCCGAACCTGAAAAACATGGAAAACAAACAAAAGGAAGACAGGGAGAAAAACAAACATGCCCTGTATTCCCTACCTGCTAGGACCCCCTGGCTTGCCCAACAGGAATGCTATCTTCCATCAGTATCTTCTCTCGCCGCAATGGCTCCACCCACCCAGAAAGATTAAGCCACTAAAGTAGGTGAGGACGAACATACAACTTGAACCTGGATGATTCCCACCTGCCAATACCTTTTACCACATCCTCATCCAATCCCCACCGAACCGCCTCCGTGGCTGCACCAATGCGGAACGAATGTGAAGAGTAATTCTCTGCGCTGAAACCCGCGGCTATCAAACATTTTTTGAAAACCGCCTGAAACTGAAAACGAGAAACCGCCCTACCATCTTCATGTTGGAAGAAACCCCCCCCCCCTCGAGGCCTAATTGTACAGAATTCCCCTATTGCCGCAACCGGACATACAGGGGAACCCGGGATCCTTTTCAACTCAACCCATTTTCCCTTCCCGCATTGGTCCGTCTTGGACCTTTTCAAAAATATCCCCAACTTATCCCCACGTAACAAAACGTCCTGCACTTCCAAACCGCCATTGCCCCTTCTATTATTACTCACCATCTCACCTATCCGAAACGCTCCAAAAAAGGCCAATACAAAAATGGCCCTAAACAATACCCGCTCAAAACTTGAAAAACAAACATCTCCCAACTGTTGGACCACCTTTCTTAAAACCTCAAACGAAACTGGGCGTCTTTTGTCGGCAGCCGTTCGACCAGTGCGATATCCACGCATAGCACGCCGAACCCGGAAAACCTTTGTCACATCCCTTTGCCCAGCCAACTGAAACATGAAAGCCAGCCCCGCCATCTTACTAGACATAGAAGAAGCTGATACTCAGCTCTCAAAATTCCTGCCTATAAAATAGAGCAGCAAATTAATCCTACCTTCTTCATGTGGACTGACCCCTACTTCCTCCACCAAAACCTCCCATTCCTTCCAAACCTTACTGTACTTAGCCCAAGTAGCTGCGGATACCGATCGATGTATTAACCGATGGGCGATGGCAATGCGATGCTCCACAACCTCTCGGGACAAGGAATCCCGAACACTTCTGCTCCCGGCACCAGTTGACGAAACCTGTCCCACTGGAAACGAGACAACGCATCAGCCACAGAATTATCCACTCCCGGAACATGAATAGCAGTAACACAACAATTAATACACAAACAACGTAACACCAGGTGCCTTAGTAAGCGCACAACTGGGGGGGGGGGAGACGCAGTGTTATTGTTAATGGCCTGCACAACACCCAGGTTATCACAGTGAAAGCGCACCCGACGATTCTTAAATTCTGCGCCCCAAAGCTCTACAGCTAGAACAATAGGGAACAATTCCAAAACCGCCAAGTTGCGTATCAGTCCAGCCTCCTTCCAAAGTACCGGCCATTCCCCCGCGCTCCACTTCCCCTGACAGAACGCCCCGAATCCACATGATCCCGCCACGTCAGTAAACAGTTCCAAATCAAAGTTTAAAACTACCGCACCCATCCACAAAGAGCGGCCATTGTACGTAGCCAAAAACGATTCCCATACCTTCAAATACTCCTTATGATCCCAACTTAATCGAATATAATGATGCGGGGCCCTGACCCCTGCCATGGCGGCAGCAAGGCGCCTGCAGAAGACCCGCCCCATAGGCATGATGCGGCACGCAAAATTCAATTTGCCTAGCAACGATTGTAAAGACCGAAGTTGTACCTTCTTTGTCTGTAACGCCACAGACACTTCCTGTTTTAAGCCATCCAATTTGTCCTGAGGCAATCTACATTCCATCGCTACCGTGTCTATAACAATCCCCAAAAAACTCAAAGCAGTAACTGGGCCTTCCGTCTTGTCTGGAGCCAACGGAACCCCAAAAACCTCAAAAAGCTGCTGAATCGTAGCCAGCAATGACGCGCACACCAAACTCCCTGCCGGCCCTATACACAGAAAATCATCCAAATAATGGATGACGGATGACAAGCCTGAAACATCCCGCACCGCCCATTCCAAAAAGGAACTAAAGTGTTCAAACAGCGAACAAGAAATCGCACACCCCATGGGCAAACACCTATCAACAAAGAACTTGCCCTGCCAGCGACACCCCAACAAATGACAGCACTCTGGATGAACAGGCAAGAGGTGAAAAGCAGCCTCAATGTCTGTTTTTGCCAACAATGCGCCCTTTCCCAGACGCTGGACCCATGCGACCGCCGTGTCAAAAGATGTGTAAGACACCCTACACAAATCAGGGTCAATAGAATCATTAACTGATCCCCCGCGCGGGTATGACAAATGATGAATGAGCCGAAATTTGTTCGGCTCCTTCTTAGGGACCACACCTAGCGGGGAAACAACTAAATCCGGCATTGGGGGCAACTCAAACGGGCCCGCCATGCGCCCTAAGGAGACTTCTTTTAACAATTTATCTGTAACAACACTAGGGTGCTCCCTAGCAGACTTCAAATTTTCCGCCATAGGCGGAACTACTCTAAGCCCGCTACTCAACCTAAAACCGTCCGTAAATCCCAACTCTAGTAACTTAGCTGCTTCTTGATCAGGGTACCGTCTTAGAAAAGGGGCCATCTTTTTTACCCTCACTGGTGTCCTCCCTTTTTCCAGCATCTCCCCCTTTTCCACGACCTTGCTTAAAACACCGGGACTGAGAGTGCGACCCTCCACATGTGGAACACTCATGTCGAAATCGACATTTTGCCCCAAACTTGCAGGTACCGGCGTTGAACTGCCAGCAGAAACCCATGCGACTGCCGGCCGGTTGTCCGGCAATAGCTGAACCCCCGGCCCCTCCCTGAAAGGGAGCCAAAGAACTTCTTGGAGATGACATTAACTTCATCCAAAGACTAATGTCCTTGTGGTCCCACCGCAATGCAGGGTGTACCGCCTTCCTCTGCCGGAATTGCTCATCATAGCGCAACCAGGCCGTACCACCGTACACCCTTTGCGCTTCACCAATGGAGTCCAGATAGCAGAAAAGAGCAGAGCAGTGCTCCGGCGCTTTTTCCCCAATAACGCTTGCCAAAATCGCAAACGCCTGCAGCCAATTTGAAAAAGTGCGTGGTATTAAGCGGTAACGCCGCTTCTCCTCTTCCTCTTTTTTGCTCTCGTCAGGCTTAACTTTGTCCAAGTTAAACTTCTCCAAGGGCAACAAGGAGAATATTTCAACGTACTCCCCCTTCAGAATGTGCTCCCTCACTTCCGCCTTTAAATGAGCGCCCAACGGCCCCTCAAAACAGACGTATACCTCACATTTGGCAGCATCTGCCAAACGCACACCGTCCAGTCCGGCTGTCCCCTTACCCACAGGCACAGCATCCCCCACCGTCGCTGCAGCACCAGCCACTACCTTCGCCGGCAGCGTTACTGGAGTTTCCGTGCCTACCCCAGCAACTACCGCGCTCGCCGATACACCCAATGCAGGGGCCACCCCCACAGATTCCCGCGGAGAAGCACTCGCCACCGGCCGCTGACCAGCCTCACAGCGCACCAGCACTTCCCGCAAACCCGCCAGCAAAGTCTGTACCACCCCTACGTCCTGCAACCCCAGAGACGTGGAACTACTACCTTGCCCCAAACTACCTAAACCACCCTGAGCCCCTGACCCAGCTACACCACCATCAACTACAGACCCCCCTTTATTAGCATTAGAAGAAGACAAAGACAACACAGAAAGGGGCTCACCTGGCTGCCGCTGCCTCACTGGACATCCAGCCGCGATCCCCGCTGCACGCGCCGGCTCTGGTAGTTCTTCCTCCACACGATCGTCCAGCTCACCCTCAGACAAACTGTCCTGGGAACTCCCGGCCTCTCTCCGCTCCTCAGTCGCAGGCCGCACCGCAGGATTCACCGCCGCCGTTGAGCGCCCCGCAGTGACGTCATCACTGTGCGCCGCATCCACACTTGTCTCCACAAGGCAAGTTAGCTGAGCCCTAGGCCGGGCAGGGGGAGCCCGCCTGGCCGTGGATCTGGACCGAGGCACATCCAAGTCCCCCCGAATATGCGGGGCACCCGCCGAACTTCTCCGTCCCCTCACTTCGGGAATACAGGCCCCAGCCGTTCTTGCCCCATAGCCGTCACCTGCCGAGGCCTCTCTCCCTCGCCGAGCTTCCCTTCGGCCAGGCTGAAAGCCCGCCGTGGCAGCCGCCATGTTTCTCACAGTGTCTGCAGGGGGGGCGGTACCTGATGCTGCAGCACCGCTCGTCTCCTGAATCCGACGTGATCGAGCTCCCTGTCCGTCTCCGCATGCCGCAGCCACCGCTGATTTTCGCTTGGCCGGCGGAGTCCGCCCTTCCAGTGCCAGACTCCCTGCACGATCGGTTTCCGGGCTGAAACGCTCAGGCGGCCTAGACCGCCTAGCACGTGTGCGGCCCGGAGGAGGGGGGCTGGTGGGTGAAACGGAGGAGGACTGGCTGGGGCCTTGTAAAAGGCTAGTCACAGAAACCCGCAGCCATCCCGTGCCTCTGGCCGCCGCCTCCTCTCTCAGTTGAGACAAAATCGTCTCCAAGTCACCCATGTTGGAAATTGGAGACCGTGTAGCAAATTCTTCCGACCGGCGCTTTTTCTCTCTCCAACTGACCCCCGGTTTAGCTCCGCCCCCACTTATATCCGGCTCCCCCCACTGACCACCTCCTATCCTAATTTACATACCCTAATTACTCCACCTCACTGCCCCACCCTAGTCATGCGGGCCCTCCTCCTAGTGTTACTTTGGCTCCGGGCCATTACTGGGAGAAGAGTGTCACGCTATTTTTTTCAGACCAAAAATGGTTTATTAGTCCTCAAAATATAAAAAAAATAAGGAAGGCAATTGAATCCAAGGTGTAGACCTTTTTTCAGTTGCTAGTTTAGCATCTAGATGATACATTGGCACACAAAGCAGGCTATGCACCTAATACTTAATTTCAGCTAAGACTCAGATTCCAGTTACAAAATAATAATCCTTTATTAAGATATTTCCCAGTTCAGTAAAAGCTTTCAAGCCCTAAAGGAGGGTGTCCTCTAGAAGTCTCGAAGCACATTGAATGAACACAGCAAGTGATCTGTACTGATCGCTGTCCTCAATTTCTCTTTCTCAAAAGTGAGACATCAGGGGTCTGTTTAGACCAAAGCCCCACAACAGGGCTCCTAAAAAATTTTTTCAAAAAAATGAATATTGTAAAAAATAATTTAAAAAATGTATCTGGACAGCCACAGCACTCGCCTGGTAGACTATATAGTGATGGTGATTTCTGACATCCCAGCATATTTACCTGACTACATGTACATATACGTAAAATACGAGAGGGATCTACTGCATGCTGGCATTTGTCTAACACTAATGGAATGGTCCTAAATTTGTTATGGTATTGATTGATAATTTTATGTATAGTTTTCATTATATATTTTTTGTTTCAACTTAGATTATAATCTCTTTGGTCTCATCTGAAGAAGCAGAACTTGATCCTGGGAAATCTATTGTGTTAAAGTGGAGTTCCACCCAAAAAGTGGAACTTCCACTCATCAGATTCCTCCCCCCCTCCGGTGACACAGTTGGCACCTTTCAGGGGGGAGGGGGGTACAGATACCTGTATATTACAGGTATCTGTACCCACTTCCGGCATAGATAGCCGCAGAATCTGCGGTTATTTACGCCACTTCCTGCTCCCTCCCCGCTGCCTGCTGGGAAACACACGGGTCCCAGAGGCAGCAGGGAGCATCCTTATTGCGCGGCGCGACTCGCGCATGCGCAGTAGGGAACCGGGAAGTGAAGCCGCACGGCTTAACTTCCTGATTCCCTTACCGAAGATGGAGGCGGCAGCACCCGAGGACGGAGAGACGCTTCGGCCTCGGGTGCTGACATCGCGGGCGCCCTGGACAGGTAAGTGTCCATGTTTTAAAAGTCAGCAGCTGCAGTATTTGTAGCTGCTGACTTTTAAAAAAAAATTTTTCGGCGGCGCCCCGCTTTAAGGACCAATTCCAACTCCAGTGGATATGTTATATATGTGATTTCTTAAACATCTAGTACATTTTTTTTTTTAATGAATACTGTGCTACTTATATAAATATTTGAGGTTAAATTCTGGGAGTGTGACATATCCCCCGGATGAGTTCTAGTCATTTGATGCTGTGTAATATGTTTTCCTTGATGTATTTTTAATCGTAGATCATATGTACAGTACATTAATAAATGTATCTGTTTTTATAATTGTGAGTGGGTGCCTTAAAAGTCCACTGGGTCAGTTTTTGTTGGTTTTGTCTTCAATATTTCCTTGAATAGGATGTGGCATCTTTTATACTGTCAGCCCTCAGATTAATATGCAGTATTGTTTTTAGACTAAAAAAGGAGTGGTGCTCCTATTCTGATGACCTCTTGATATAGTACCTCAAGGGCCTTACCATGGCCCCTGTGTTCTAGAGAGCTGCACACCAAAAAAACATTTCACACTTAACTTGTACATCTAATGCTGCGTACACACGAGCGGACTTTACGGTATACTTTGCCGGCAGACTTTTCGACTGACTTTACGACAGACTTTCCGAATGAACGGACTTGCCTACACACGATCAACCAAAGTCTGACGGATTCGTACGTGATGACGTACGACCGGACTAAAACAAGGAAGTTCATAGCCAGTAGCCAATAGCTGCCCTAGCGTCGGTTTTTGTCGGTCGGACTAGCATACAGACGAGCAGACTTTTCGACCGGACTCGAGTCCATCGGATAGATTTGAAAAATGTTTCAAATCTAAGCCCGTCAAACTTTTGAGAAAACAAAGTCCGCTGGAGCCCACACACGATCGAATTGTCTGACGAAATCCAGTACGCCGGACCAAGTATGCCGTAAAGTCCAATCGTGTGTACGCGGCATTACCCAAACCACGAATCCAGCGCTATACTTCTCTGTCTAGTAAAAAAGGGTTTTTTTTACAGAGAAAATTTAAAAAACTTGCTTAAAATTCCCTAGCCAGTTTCCCTACACAGAAGAAAATACCAGGGTTGGACAAAATTATGGAAACAAGTATGGTAAAAGAACAAAATTGTTACCCAATATGGTGTTGGATCACCTTTGGCAAGACGGCCTGAATTCTCCTGGGAATTGACAAATATAACTCTTGGATGATGGATAAGGAATATCACTCTTCATAAAAAAATCCGGGTCACAATCCTGCTCAATATCCTTTTTGTCTCTTTTGGTCAGTTGACCATGTCAACCTCACTTATGCTTATCAGATGATGTTTTCCTGGAAACTATATATGCCATCATAACCTTTGATACTGTACCTTGTGACACCACAAACAAATTGGCAACTTCAGTCACAGAGGAACCAGCTAAGCGAGCACCAACAATTTGCCCTCTTTCAAACTCTGTAAGCTCTGACATGACCACATATTACTAGCAGCGCATGCAGTGAATGTCGAAAGTGAGGCTTCCCACCTGTTAGCTAGGTGTCTCATCACACAGCGGAAGCAAAAGAATATTACGCCATTTCTGCTTTCACCCCAAAAACATGTTGTGATTTTCACACCTGCAAATCATGTAGTGTTTCCATATTTTTGTCCAGTCCCTGTAGATTTGAGGCGCTATGAATTTGGCAAAATGTTTTTGAAAAAATAATGGTAGAAAATCTTTTCTGATCATGTGACATCTGTCCCTGTACTTTACTAGTAAAATGAATATGCCTTCTGCAGTCCCTTCTGACACTCCCGACCCTCTTAATTACAGTATCATAAATAAACAAAAGACCTCGGACTTGGTTCCATCATGCCAGGATCAAGCACCATCCTGTTTTCCATGGCGGCAAAGATGACTCCCTTTTCATGCCGACACACAAAAGATTACAGCTCTCATAGTAATTAAATGCTTACCTATTGAGATGTTGCCAAGCAAGCCAGTATTGTTTGGGCAATCAGTGAATGTCTGAAAGTTAAGTTTTAGAGCACTGGTATAAAGAGAGGTAGAGGGGCATCTCTGGGGATGGATTGAGATAAACAGCTTGAGGAGTCTAGAAATCCCTCAAAAACTGTTTTTTCAGAAGATAGTTAGCAACAGCAGCTGATATATTTCTCTCATGGCAGGTTGTTCTTAACCTCCCTGGCGGTATGATTATTTCAGATTTTAGGTGCTGAAAGCGGTACCATTATTTTGCACAGAAATTTGGCGTTTTATATTGTAGGCCTGTAGTTCTTAGGAATAGTTCACTTAAATCTGTCCAAACAAGAGTCTAGTAGACATCCCGGGTATGATAAAGTTTGAAAAACGAAATAAAAAAATTATAATATAATAAATAACTATAAATAATTATAACAAATAATAATATAATAATAATAAATATTATTCAATAATGTAATCAAATCAAAAACACTGAAATTTGCTCAGTTGCAGAATTGTCGCTTTCGTTACTTTTAGTGTTTGATGACGGTCTCCCCACAAATCACTATCGATCAATTCTGCGAGTGATTCTAATTTATTATCGCTGTTTTCTAGCTGATCTAAAGCCACTTTTGATGTAAAGAGACAGTTTTGGTTGCTATGGACAATCTCCAGTTTCCAGGCAGAAAGAACAGTTTTTATATATATAAAACTGCATGCAGGACACTGGACAGACCACTAGGGACAAAGGGGATGTGTCATTATTTGATACAGTACTGTAATCTGTAAGATTACAGTATACTGTATCTGTACTGTGTGTTTCACTTTTTGAATTTGCCGCCGAACTCCGTCCCCGTGCGTCGCAACGCTCGCAGGGAAGGGAGCTCGGCACTTTGAATCGAGCGAGACACGGCGGCTCGCCGATCACAGCGGGGAGACATCGCAGGATCCATTAGACAAGGTAAGTAAACTCTTCCTGGATCCTGCGATGCGATCCCGAGTCTGGCTCGGGGTTACCGCTTTTGGTATGAAAAATTCACCCCGAGCCAGACTCGGGAATACCGCCAGGGGGGTTAAGATCTGTATTCAGCGCTATTTATTTTTTATTTATTTTAGGTACTTATATAGTGCAGTCAATTTACGCAGCACTTTACACTTACAGTATATTGTACATTCAGATCAGTCCCTGCCCACAAGGAGCCTACAATTTAAGATCCCTAACTCACATTCATACATATTTCATACATTAATTTCATGCAATTTAGACAAGAGCCAATTAACCTTCCAGCATGTCTTTGGGAGTGTGGGAGGAAACCGGAGTACCTGGAGGAAACCCACACAGGCACAGGTTGGGATTCGAACCAACAAATGACCCTAGGCGAAAGTGCTAACCACTGTGCTTCTGCTGTGTAGCACTACCAGAATAAAGCTGAAAGGGATTCTAAATTTGTTGCTTGATGCTGGTAAACTGCTTTTTGAATGCGATACTCATCAGACTAACATTTACAGGGGAGATGTTGAAGGACTATTCCGAATTCTCTATGCCTAATCTCCTAGTGCTGCTATAGCAACTAGAAACCAGCATGGTGCACCCAGCACTAGAGTAACCGGTAATGCTTTTAGAATATAACAAAAAAAATATTTTTTATGTAATCAAGTACAATGTCTACTTCATGCATGGCATTATAGATTACAGGCGTGCTCTGGGAACTCACATATACCATTGCCTGGTCATACGGATTTAGGCAAAATAATGGGTTTGAAATGCTATACTAAAGGTACCATGAAGTTTTTAGCTTCTTATGACACTTGGACAGTTTCTATGGAAACAGTATTTTTACAGGCCACGTGCTTTTTTTATCACCGGTCTAATGCTGGCACTCCCTAACCAAAAACAGGCTATTTTTTACCTCTCTCAGCCGCTGTGCAATTACATCCTGAAAATCACCCAGCAGGGAGTTGATTCTTTGTATTTGCTCAGTGGAAATGCATTTCTGCTGTTTATGAGCTAGAAAAGCACAGGTCATTGGCATTTTCAAGTGAAGTGTGATTTGTCACATACGAAGCAATCAGTTTTGTTTTGACTCATAAATGTAGTTCTTAATATTAAAAAGCACAAATCTATAAAAAGATGTTGAAGATGATCATTAATGACAACCTTTCTTCAGGAAAAGAAGGCTTTAACCTGCACTTGTTTGCTAATTACACAGAATTTTGATAATTCTGTGAGAGTCCAGATTAATGTTTAATATTATAGACACCCTTCTTTGAGAGGAACATGGAGGCTGCCATTGTGGACTTCCCATTTCAGAGTCTAATGGAGGTACAGGACGGACGTACAGAGTTCATTGTCACTACAACGGGCAAAATCTTGCATAGTGCTTCAGGCACTGAGTCTTCAGGGAGCTGTAGAAGAATGGAGTCAAGCACCTAGTAGTTTTCTAAGGATATTTTGGCTATAGGTACAATTTGGGCCTGATTTGCTATAACCTTGAGACAAATTAAGTGATCAATCAAACTTTTAATAAGAGAAAGGAGAACATTGATTTCCATGCACATAATGGGATGTTTCACCACTTTACTAAACAAGACACAAGACCCATGATGTTTTATTACATTAACTCAATAATTAGTTGCATGGAAGTGTCGTATGGAAACTAATGAGTAATTGCACAATTAGCTAAAAGGCTGAACCTTCCAACCCTCCTCCAACAGGATCATTTTTGCTCTGATACCAAAAACCCCATCAAAATCAATTTAAATGGTAATGAAATAAACAATTCATAATAGCTAGATTCCATCAGAACTTTAAAACTATTAATCGACAATTAGATTGATGTGTGAATGGCCAACGTTATATAAATAATTTGTTGACTGATCTTACAACACAGGGACTCCTTGTTTAAAACCACCCCCTATTGTCACAGGAGTGTGCGAACCAGCACCCCCGAGACAAGCCGTGGTGGACACAAAGTAACAGCATACTGACCAATCTCAAGTCCCATACAGAATCCACAATTCTTTTAGTTACATGCCCATCAGCACTGACAACCACACCATTTTTAGTCTTCTTCCACCCTATTAATCAAGTGTCCAGTGGGTATTGATTTTTGAAACAAAAATTAATTCTTTACAAAATAATTAACCTGCACCCCACGTTAACAGCCCTCTCATATTAGGGGAGCATTACATCTATTCTAGGATGAAAACAGCAGAAAACGTTGTTCCCGCAAGAAGGGGAAACTCAGTATTGGGTACTTATATTATAAAACAATGACACTCATTCTCACCAGGAGCCCCTCATTGAGCTGACTACTCAGCTGGCCTACAGCTTCTGCCCTCTTCCCACAGCTCTATATATTCCTAGTCAGTAGTTACCCAGACTGATAGGGCAATCAACAATGGGGCAGTTCTAATTCCTAAATGGGCCCTACAAACATACTTTACTTCTTTATTAAATCAACCACAAGGTCTCCTGTATCCATATGAAGTCATAAGTCTTCTTTTTACATTCCAAGGGTTCTGATTTCCTAAAACCTCATTTACTCCTCTGAGATCTACCTAGTAGATTTATTGCCATTCATGGATAGCCGAGAAGAGCAATTCTTTCAAATTCATGGACTTTGATTGGTATCTTGGTGATAAACAGCATGGCAAGCAATGCACCTTCAATTCAGTATCACTGACCATCCTTAGTGAGGCCTGTCACTGTCCTTTCTTATATTACAAGACAGTCCTCTCAGACTATAAAATTGACTTATGTGTTATAATCGCAATGTAAAATATGCAGAGGAGAGGTACGATGCACTAAAAGAAAAAGAAAAAAGAAATACGAGCAGCGCTGTCTGCCAATAGCAATCACAAATAATCAAACAACTACAGTAAATGTCAACTTCCAATGCACTGCTCCAAATGGTGTATATAAAAATATACAGTGGAAACATTTACAATATATTATATATATTATATAATATAATATATTATAAATTTACAATATAATATACTGAACTAGTACAAACGTATTAAAAAAGCAAAAAAGATAAGCAAACCAAACTTTATGGTGACTTCCAATGATGGAAGTCAGTATAGCTTCATCTTATTCACTAAGCTCTGGGGAAAATTCTCTTGCAAAGTGAAGTCTATTTGCCTTTAGTAAATCAACCCCATTATATCCATCAGAGAGGCATGAGGCACAGCCTGTGTGGTCTCCAGGACTGTTTATTCTGATGAGAATAAAGAAAGTAATAAAAATACTTTAATTTTCTAATCTACATAGAAGATAGCTAAAAGTACTGCAAAGCTCTGCCCATAGAGAACTAACACTGGGTTGATTTACTAATACTGGAGTGTGCAAAATCTGGAGCTCTGAATAGAAACCAATCAGCTTCCAGGATTTTTTGGCAAAGCTCAATTGAACAAACTGAAGTTAGAAGCTGATTGGTTTCTATGCAGAGCTGCATCAGATTTTGCACTCTCCAGTTTTAGTAAATCAACCCCATAGTTATCACATTTATGGTGTATCAATAAATATTGCAATTCCAAGCATTAAGAAGCCATGGGCATTGCCTTCCAACAGTCACATGGATGAACGATTCTGTATACTGTAAAGTAAAGCCAGAATAATTAAAAAACTGCTACAGGTGATTTCAATTTATATAGATTTACTATATATATATGAAGTTGAAAGTGCAATACCTATGATACTTTATTTGTATTTATAATATTGCTTGATACATTATAAGGATGATCACCGTATTTGTTCTAAGTCTGTGTATTTCTTCTACATTTTAAGTAGGTTCTTCTATTTTGATAGGTAACAATTTGTGGTCTGATATAATGCCTTGCGGCTAGTATTAATTTTGATAAATGAATGCAAAATGTATTTTAGATAAATTACATTTGGTGGACTGTGTAAGCCTTTTTATGTATTTCTTTTGTTAGTTGATATATGAAAACATCAGTCTCCATTGTCAGATATTTTGATAGTACATCTTATGGAGGACATCAGATGTAGCATTTTATTATTATCTGTGTTCCCTTTGAGGAGATTTTCCCACAGTGCCTTGTGTCACCAAAACAGGAAGTGAAGAGAATGCTTTCCATATAGACAGAGGAAGTAATAACAACTTGGCAGAGGTTCAAAGTCTTCTCAGTTCTATCTAAAACCTACAAAGTTTGGGCTGGAGTTGGGCTTTAAAATTTGATTATATTGACATGATTTAGGTTAGTATAGTAATATAACAATACATGATATATAAAAATAAATGATACTAAAACATGTGCTTTCCTATATAAACTAAAATAAATTTCTATTAGAGGAATGGCAGTTCCTTATAAACTATTGGCTCAATTCACTAAGCTGTTACAATCATTATTTGCTGTAATGATTGTTATTGTCAGCAACAAGAGCCGAAAATAACAATTTAGTTCCTGAAATAACGATCATTATGGCAAATAACCCATGTGTTATTGCTCAGTGAATAGTGTCTTATATCTGGAATAGCACCACATGGATCCAAAGTGTCTTGCAGCACACTATCACAGCACCATAGATACAAGACACAGGTGACATTGTGACAATTGTTTGGTACAGGTAGTGGATAACATTGAACCTACCAGTAACTTTAAAAACATGCATTAATACATTTCTGCCATGACATAATAAACATCTGACAAAAAAAAAATTAATATAATATAAAAGGTAATTGATTTCAGTAATTCAATTCAAAAAGTGAAACTCGTATATTATATAGATACTTTACACACGGAGTGATATATTTCTTTATTTTAATTTTGATAATTATGGCTTACAGCTAGTGAAAACCCCAAATTCTGTATCTCAAAAAATTAGAATATTACTGTATATAAGACCAAAAAAAAATTAATACAGAAATGTTGCTTAATGAAAAGTATGTCCATGTACAGTATAGTATGCACTCTATACTTGGTCGGGGCTCCTTTTGCAAGAATTATTGTATCAATGTGGCGTGGCATGGAGGCAATCAGCTTGTAGCACTGCTGAGGTTTTATGGAAGCCCAGGTTGCTTTGATAGCGGCCTTCAGCTCATCTCCATTGTTGGGTCTGGTGTCTCTCATCTTTCTCTTGACAATACCCCACAGATTCACTATGGGGTTTAGGTGAGTTTGCTGGCCAATTAAGCACAGTAATACCATGATCATTAAACCAGATCTTGGTACTTTTGGCAGTGTGGGCAGGTGCCAAGTCCTGCTGTAAAATTAAATCAGCATCTCCATAAAGTTGGTCAGCAAAGAGAAGTATGAAGTGCGCTAGAATTTCCTGGTAGAGAGCTGTGCTGACTTTGGACTTGATAAAACACCGTGGACCAACACCAGCGGATGACATGGCTCCCCAAATCATCACTCACTGTGGAAACTTTACACTGGACCTCATGCAACTTGGATTCTGTGCCTCTCCACACTTCCTTCAGACATTGGGACCTTGATTTCCAGATGAAATGCAAAATTTACTTTCATCAGAAAGTGGACCACTGAGCAACGGTCCAGAACTTTTTTTTCTTAGCCCAGGTAAGACACTTCTGATGTTGTCTCTGGTTTAGGAGTGGCTTTACACAAGGAATGCAACAGTTGTAGCCCATGTCCTGGATACGTTTGTGTGTGGTGGCTCTAGAAGCACTGACACCAACCGTAGTCCACTCCTTGTGAATCTCCCCTAAATTCTTGAATGGCCTTTGCTTCACAATCCTCTAAAGCAGGGGTCTCAAACTGGCCCTCCAGCTGTTGCGAAAAAACTACAAGTCCCATGAGGCATTGTAAGGCTGACAGTTACAAGCATGGCTTCCACAGGCAGAGGCATGATCAGGGGCGGACTGACCATTCGGGCACTCGGGCCTGGACCGAGGGCCCCATGCCACTAGGGGGCCCCATCAGTGAGGCCAGTCTCACTAAAAGCAGGGACAGTATGTAAAAATCTGTGTTTTTTTACACCTGTCCCTGAAATGTCCCTTGCCGGCATCATTTTGCTGTAAAAAAAACCGAGGCTATAGCTGCCCCGCCTCTGTACTGCCTCCTCAGCCAATGGGAACACAGTGTACACGCCCCCTTCCTCACCGCAGCTCATTTGAATTCAGAGCAGGAGATTGCCGACACCTGGAGGAGAGGAGAGGGAGGAGGGGACACAGCTTGCAGTGTGGGAAGGGCTGCAACCTGCTGGAAGGTAAGCTTGCTGAGCTGAACTGATTGTGTTTTTGTCAGTGCTTACCCTGGTGAGCAGGAGGAAGGGGGAGGATGTGTTTTTCCTCTAGCAGGGCTCCTCCTGTCTCTGAAGCTGTTAGATCGATTTTCTGTGTAAGAAGTGCCATACTTCTGGAGGAAGGATGTGTACACCTCCCTACTCATCTGCTCACCAATACACAGACACAGTCGCCTCCTCTCCTGCATTACCACCTAAAGCGTCTGTGAGCTGCTGGGGCACTACAAGTCCCAGCATGCCAGGAGATGGGGGCAGCAGTGTGTTTCTTTTAGGCTGATTTTTGGGTGAAAAGTGCTGGTGTGTGTGTGTATATGTATATATGTATGGTGTGTGCCTGTGTGTATATATGTATACTGTGTGTCTATGTGTATATATGTATACTGTGTGTCTATCAGTTGCGGTGCGTCCATAAGGGGGGCATGGGCGCTGCCCCCTCTCTCCTGGCACCTCTCTATCACCATAGATAGATTCATGCATTGCATGAATCTATCTATGGTCTCCGCTGACACCCCCTATTCAGGTGCCCGGCCCCTTTTCAGGCACCGGGCACCTGAATTACAGCGGTGGGGGTGTTTTTGGGAAGTACCTGATTAGAGCTGTAGGCTCTAATAGGCACCCAAAAAGGTGAATAGCGGGCACCATGCTGGGCGTTCGCTGTTCATTCACTCAGCTGTGTGTTAGCAAAGCGAAGGAATTCACTTTGCTAACACTGAACCGCCTCTCAGCCAATCAGGTGCTCAGGTCTGTTACCTGTCACCTGATTGGCTGAAGCGTCAGGCGCTGTGTTTGGACGCCAGATAGAGAAGACGGAAGAAGACATCGAGGAGCGTGCAGGACACCGCCGCTGACCCGCTGCGAGACAGGTAAGTCCTGGGCGATGCACACTGGCAGCAATTGATGGGGCAAAGTAGCGGCAATTGATGGGCATACTGGCAACATTTGATGGGCACACTGGCAGCATTTGATGGGGCACAGTAGTGGCAATTGATGGGCACACTGGCAGCATTTGGTGGGGCACAGTAGTGGCAATTGATGGGCACACTGGCAGCATTTGATGGGCACAGTAGCAGCAATTGATAGGCATACTGGCAGCAATTAATGGGTACAATGGATGCGTTTGATGGGCATGGTGACTGCGTTTGATGGGCACAGTGGCAGCAATTTATGGTTACAGTGGCTGCTTTTGATGGCACAGTGGCTACGCTTGATGGACACAGTAGTGGCAATTGATGGGCACACTGGCAGCATTTGATGGGGCACAGTAGTGGCAATTGATGGGCACACTGGCAGCATTTGATGGGCATAGTAGCAGCAATTGATAGGCATACTGGCAGCAATTAATGGGTACAGTGGCTGCGTTTGATTGGCATGGTGGCTGCGTTTGATGGGCACAGTGGCGGCAATTTATGGGTACAGTGGCTGCTTTTGATGGCACAGTGGCTGCGTTTGATGGGCACAGTGGCTGCATTTGATGGGCACAGTGGCGGCAATTTATGGGTGCAGTGGCTGCGTTTGATGGCACAATGGCTGTGCTTGATGGCACAGTGGCTGCGCTTGATGGGTACAGTGGCTGCGCTTGATGGGCACAGTGGCTGCGCTTGATGGGCACAGTGAAGGCAATTGATGGGCACAGTGGCTGCGTTTGATGGCACATTGGCTGCGTTTGATGGCACAGTGGCTGCGTTTGATGGGCACAGTGGCTGTGTTTGATGGCACAGTGGTTGCGTTTGATGGGCACAGTGGCTGCCTTTGATGGGCATAGTGGCTGCGCTTGATGGGCACAGTGGCTGAACTTGATGGGCACAGTGGCAGCAATTGATGGGCACAGTAGCTGTGTTTGGGCACAGTAGCTGCGTTTTTATGGGCACAGTGGCTACGCTTGATGAGCACAGTAGTGGCAATTGATGGGCACACTGGCAGCATTTGATGGGGCACAGTAGTGGCAATTGATGGGCACACTGGCAGCATTTGATGGGCACAGTAGCAGCAATTGATAGGCATACTGGCAGCAATTAATGGGTACAGTGGCTGCGTTTAATGGGCATGGTGGCTGCGTTTGATGGGCACAGTGGCGGCAATTTATGGGTACAGTGGCTGCTTTTGATGGCACAGTGGCTGCGTTTGATGGGCACAGTGGCTGCATTTGATGGGCACAGTGGCGGCAATTTATGGGTACAGTGGCTGCGTTTGATGGCACAATGGCTGTGCTTGATGGCACAGTGGCTGCGCTTGAGGGGTACAGTGGCTGCGCTTGATGGGCACAGTGGCCGCGCTTGATGGGCACAGTGGCGGCAATTGATGGGCACAGTGGCTGCGTTTGATGGCACAGTGGCTGCGTTTGATGGCACAGTGGCTGCATTTGATGGCACAGTGGTTGTGTTTGATGGGCACAGTGGCTGCGCTTGATGGACATAGTGGCTGCGCTTGATGGGCACAGTGGCTGTGCTTGATGGGCACAGTGGCAGCAATTGATGGGCACAGTAGCTGTGTTTGGGCACAGTAGCTGCGTTTTTATGGGCACAGTAGCTGCGTTTTTATGGGCACCGTGGCAGCAATTGATGGGCACAGTAGCTGTGTTTGATGGGCACAGTGGCTGCAATTGATGTTTTTTTTTTCAGTTTGTTTGCGCCCCCAAAAAATTTTGAGCACCAGCTGCCACTGGTGTCTATGTGTATATATATATGTATAATGTGTGTGTGTCTATTTGTATGTATACTGTATGTTTTATTTGTTCCTACTGCCACTAAACAGAAGTCGATCTAACAATCCTATGTCCGTTAAAAATCCACTTGTTGCTATTCGAAGGCAGCTGAATGGTAAACTGCTGAGCCCGGCCTCGGATCAGGCAGCAGAGCAAGTCTGGGTGCGTGCCTGTGTGGTCATATGGCACACATCAAGCATGACTTTTATTCACACGCCCAAGTGCCAGATCTAAGGCCCACCACAGCAGTTCACTATTTTGCTAGCTCTAGGACTCACTTGCGCAGTTCAGAGCCTGCAACAAGTGGATTTTTTTTTCTAATTTAAAGGCCTTTTCCTGCCAGCTGCCTGCCACACCAAGCACTAAGGTGCAAAGGTGTGTGTAAGGGGACACTGATAGAAGGTGACACACTGGGGGGGCCCTGCCGTAAGGTAGGACTCTGCGGACTGTGAAGTATAGGGAGAATGTTGGGACTTTGGTGTAAGGGAGGACTCTGATGTGAGCGTGGCACTCATCTTGACTGCTGTACTCTATATGTTGTTTTGTTTGTTACTTACTCCTGGCATGGCGGCCACCTGTAAGCCTGGGGGCCCCATAATCTTCTATTGCCCGGGGGCCCCATGAGTTGTCAGTCCGCCCCTGGGCATGATGTAGTTTCACAACAGCTGGAGGGCTGCCAGTTGAGAACCCTGCTCTAAAGGCTATCCCTGTGGTTATCCCTGTTGCTTGTGCATCTTTTTCTACAACACTTTTTCCTTCAACTCAACTTTCCATTAATATGCTTGGATACAGCATTCTGTGAACAACCAGCTTCTTTAGCAATGACCCTTTGTGACTTACCCTCCTATGTGGAGGGTGTCAATGACTGCCTTCTGGTCAACTGTAAAGTCAGCAGTCTTCCCCATGATTGTGTAACCTACTGAAGCAGAATAAGAAACCATTTAAAGGCTCAGGAAACCTTTAACCACTTCAGCCCCGGAAGAATTTACCCCCTTCCTGACCAGAGCGTTTTTTGCAATTAGGCACTGCGTCGCTTTAACTGACAATTGCGCTGTCGTGCGATGTTGTACCCAAACAAAATGACGTCCTTTTTATCCCACAAATAGAGCTTTCTTTTGGTGGTATTTGATCTCCTCTGCGTTTTTTATTTTTTGCGCTATAAACAAAATATGAGCAACAATTTTGAAAAAACATAATATTTTGTACTTTTTTCTATAACAAATATCCCCTTTTTTTAAAAAAAAAAAGCAATTTTTTTTTGTCAGTTTAGGCCGATATGTATTCTTCTACATATTTTTGGTAAAAAAGTTTGCAATAAGCGTATATTGATTGGTTTGCGCAAAAGTTATAGCGTCTACAAAATAGGGGAAAGATTTATAGCATTTTTATTATTATAGTGTGATGAAAAATGCATTGATTAATGTAAAAATGTCACTGGCAGTGAAGGGGTTAACACTAGGGGGCAGTGAAGGGGTTAACTGTGTTCCCTGCTACGTGATTCTAACTGAAGGGGGAGGGACTAACTACAGGAAGTGACAGATCATAGTTTCTAGCCAATAGGAACACATGATCTGTCACACTCATCCCTGTTCTGTGTCTCCTGGTCATGATCGCTCGTGGCCGGCGATCATCACGGCTGTCGGCCGTGAGCATCGACACCCCCGCTATGCAGCGGGCGGGCGCTCGCACCTGCTATCCGGACCCTGCGAGCCAACGTACAGCTACGTATAACTGCGGCGGCTGGTCTGGAAGCGGCTAAGGTGTTTTGAGTTATTTAGCTGATTAGAGTGTGACACCACGAGTCTACAATATTGAACTTTATCACAATGTTCTAATTTTCTAAGATAGTGAATTTTGGGTTTTCACTAGATGTAAGCCATAATCAACAAAATTAAAAGAAAGAAATGCTTGAAATATATCACTATGTGTGTAATGAATCTATATAATATATGAGTTTCACTTTTTTATTTGAATTACTGAAATAACTTAACTTTTTGATGATATTCACGTTTTGAGATGAACCTGTACATCAACAGTATTTTTTTAAGCTGTATCTTTTACAATCACAGTCTTAAAATGTATGTAAACCCTAACAACAAACTCTTTTTCACTTTGATCAGTTAAATATGTCATTTAAAGTGTTTTCTGATATAGCTCTTCAATAATTAAAAAAAATAATAATAAAATACATGTGGATCCTGCCATGAATCCTGTGCAGTCATGGGATCTCTGCATTTTTATCCCAAGCATTCTTATCACCCATTGTTAACCTCTCTGAACCTGCTGAACCAGCCGAATTTGGATCCATCTATGGTTAGCTTAGGTTGCTTGTTCACGCATTATAGAGTGACAAATGTCTTCCAGTTCTGTTCCTGCATTGTCACCATATCACATAAACATGGATGGCGACTGTAAGTGTCTGTGCTGACACACATTGCAAAGGCATGGCCCATGTACCTCAATATCAGGAAGTCAATCTGGAGCAATAATGTGAGCAGACAATAAACATGGCATTTGTTTATGGTACACAGGGCTTTACCAAACTAACTGTCATCCAGTCAGAACATGAAAACAATATGGGAACCTTTAAGGATGGAAATATGAGGGCCGATTTTTTTTCTATTTAATTGTTATGTTTTGGTATATTACTTCTATTACTGACTTGTTTGAATGCATCTTCCTGATCCTTGTGCAATGTTTGGTGAGACTTGCAGCAAGCATTCAGTATGCAGTATATATAGCCAAAATAAGTCTCAAAATATCATTCTCTTTATTCCTCTCAAGACTTCCTGATCTCTAGATAACCTTGTCATCTTATCCCATGCTCACCTCCAGGACTTCTCCAGAGCCTCTCCCATCCTATGGAACTCCCTACCCCAATCTGTCCAACTATCTCCTATTCTGTCCACTTTTATGTGATCCCTGAAAACCCTTCTCTTCAGAGACGCCTATCCTGCCTCCACCTAACAAATCCACTTTTATTTTCTCCATCAGCTCCTCCCCCACAGTTATTACCTTTTGTATCACCTAACCCTCCCTTTTAGATTGTAAGCTCCAGCGAGCAGGGCCCTCTGATTCCTCTTGTATTAAATTGTATTGTAAATGTACTGTCTGCCCCAATGTTCCAAAGTGCTGTGCAAACTGTTGGCGCTGTATAAATCCTGTATAATAATAATAATAAGAGCCAGTGTTTATACACCTGAAAAGTTTATACTCCTTATGGGGTAACAGCTCACTAAGTAGCAAAGAAAAGATAAGGATGATGGCTCCAGAGCATTCGCCAACACAGATACATTAGTGATGACATCTTCCATATGCCTGCCATGATGGGATACCTTTAAATTAAATCTGTCACATGGGAAGCAAGAATATAGAGTTCCAGAAAACAAACTGGATTTTCCCTAAATGTATTTCACCATCGTCACATAAGAAGTAGTGGAAAACCAGATGTTCTCTGTATAATTAGCATAGGCGTGCGCACGGGGTGTGCCGGGTGTGCCTGGGCACACCCTAATCACCCCGTGCTGTCTCCAGAGATTTGCCCCAAAATGCTGCATCCAAGAGAGTGTGTGGCCCGCGCTGCCTGTGAAACAGTTTCACAGGCAGCAGAGCGTGAGAATTGCCAGAGCTGATCAGTGTATAAAACTGTCAAATAATGACACTGCATGCAGGAAGTGAGACCAGCTGTCTTAATGTCAGGGTGATGTCGGGGGTGGGCGGGACTGAACGGCCATCAAACACAAGCCAATGGGATGGGGTCTGGGCGGGCCGCTACATTTATGTGGCCCCGCCCCTCTCTAAAGCAGCTCAAACATTGGCTGGTGTTTATAGCACTTGGTCCCGCCCACCCCCGACATCGTGGCTCAGTTGTAAGTCATCACAACTCAGCCTTGATGTCGGGGGTGGGCGGGACCAAGCGCCAACACCAGCCAATGATTGAGCTGCTTCAGAGAGAGGGCGGAGCCAGAGAAATGTAGCGGCCCGCCCAGACCCATCCTATTGGTTGCTGTTTGGTAACCGTTCAGTCCCGCCCACCACCAACATCACCGCAGCCTTTTAACAGCTGGTATCTCTCAATGCATGCAGTGTCATCATCTGACAGTTACATACACTGAACAGCTCTGGCAATTCTCATGATCTCCTGAATGTGAAACTCCCCCTCTCCCCTATCAGTGCCAACCAATGCTGCCAATCAGTGCCAACCAATGCTGCCAGTGCCAACCAATGCTGCCAATCAGTGCCAACCAGTACTGTCTATCCTTGCCAGTGCTGCTTATCAGTGCCAACCAATTCTGCCTATCAGTGCCAACCAGTGCAAACTAGTGCTGCCTATCAGTGCCAACCAATGCTGCCTATCAGTGCCAGTGCTGCTTATCAGTGCCAACCAATGCTGCCAATCAGTGCCAACCAATGCTGCCAATCAGTGCCAACCAGTACTGCCAATCAGTGCCAACCAGTACTGCCTATCCATGCCAGTGCTGCTTATCAGTGCCAACCAATTCTGCCTTTCAGTGCCAACCAGTGCAAACCAGTGCTGCCTATCAGTGCAAATCAGTGCTGATTATTAGTGCCGACCAATGCTTCCTATTAGTGCCAGTGTTGCTTATCAGTGCCAGTGCCAACCAATGCTGCCTATCAGTGCCAGTGCTGCTTATCAGTGCCAACCAATGCTGCCTATCCGTGCCAACCAGTGCTGCCTATCCGTGCCAGAGCTGCTTATCAGTGCCAACCAATTCTGCCTACCAGTGCCAACCAATGCTGCCTACCAGTGCCAACCAATGCTGCCTATTAGTGCCAACCAATACTGCCTATGAGTGACAACCAATCCCAGTCAGTGCACCCTATCAGTGCCAACCAATGCTGTCAATCAGTGCCAACCAATGCTGCCTATCAGTGCCCATAAGTGCTACCAATCAGTGCCCATCAGTGCCAATCAGTGCTGACAATAAGCGCCCATGAGTGCCGCCCATCAGTGCCACCTATCAGTGCTGCTACCAATTAGTGCCCATCAATGCTGCCAATCAGTGCAGCCTATTAGTGCCCATCAGTGCTGCCTATCAGTGCCCATCAGTGCTGCCTTAGCAGGGATGGTGGAAACCCCTCTACAGATAATTGCAATACAAATTACCTTAAAGTGCAACAACTTTTTAGTTGGGAGGTTCACACCATTATAGGACTTTGGAATTTTTATTTTTTAGAGTGTTACACTTAATTGTATATGTTTTAGTTACGGTTATAATGTGAATGATTGCACTTGAAGTTAATTTCCCACCACCCCTGCTAAGTCCATGTCTTTATGGACCTTGTTTGTGCACTGGTGGGCAGTCATGTTGGAACAGGAAGGGGAGATCCCCAAACTGTTCTCACAAAGTTGGGAGCATGAAATTGTCCAAAATGTCTTGGTATGCTGACGACAGAAGAGTTCCCTTTACTGGCACTAAGGTGCCAAGCTCAACCCCTGAATAACAACCCCATGCCATAATCCCCCCTCCACCAAATGAATTGGACCGGTGCACAAAGCAAGGTCTATAAAGACATGGATGAGCGAGTTTGGGGTAGAGGAACTTGACTGGCCTGCACAGAGTCCTGACCTCAAAAAATGCCCTTCTGGAAGAATGGTCAAACATTCCCATAGACACACTCCTAAACCTTGTGGATGGCCTTCCCAGAAGAGTTGAAGCTGTTATAGCTGCAAAGGGTGGGCTAACTCAGTATTGAACCCTACGGACTAAGACTGTGATGTCATTAAAGGTCATGTGTGTGTAAAGGCAGGTGTCCCAATACTTTTGACGTATGTGTGCTTGAGCTTTCGGTGCACACCCTAATGTAATAGGCTGCGCACGCCTATGATAATTAGTGAGCCTCTCGTCAAAGCTCTCTTTCCCTTGGTGACAGACTACCTTTAACCCTTTCCTAACCAGATGGCATTGATGCCCAGAACCAATATAGCAGCGTCCGCTTGCTTTGGTTACAGTGACAATACCACTAAAACTAATTTGACGACCTAAACGGTTTTAATGCTGTTTTAAAAGGCATTTTATTTGGGATTATGTTTTAGATAATACTTTGCTCAAAGATATTACTGTAGTTTGAAAAATAGTATTAAAAAGGAAAAATACACTCTAAAACTATTTTTATTTAAATTCTTTATTTAAGATTTGTAGCAGAATACAAAATGCCATAAAATGAACAAATACAAAACCCCACACAATATGGAGTCGCAGGAGGAACAAAACATGGAAAAAATAACTGTAAAGATACAGTGTAAGGGATATAGCATATAACAAGAAGGTCCATGTCGTGTCAACCTCATCTAATGCCGCGTACACACGACTGGACTTTCCGGCAGAAAAGGTCAGACGGAATCATTCCGTCGGACATTCCCATCGTGTGTGGGCTTCATCTGACTTTTTCTTTCTAAAATTCTGACGGACCTAGAAATAGAACATGTTTCAAATCTTTCCGACGGACTCAATACCTATCGGCAAAACCGTTCGTCTGTATGCTAGTCCAACGGACCAAAAACGATGCAAGGGCAGCTATTGGCTACTGGCTATTGAACTTTCTTTTTCTAGTCCCATCATACGTTATCACGTTCTAAACGAACGGACTTTGGTGTGATCGCGTGTAGGCAAGTCCGTTTTAACGGAACTCCGTTGGAAAGACCGTCGGAGTCTATTCTGATGGAAAGTCCGGTGGTATGTACGCGGCAAAAGAGCTCCAAATACAACAGGAACAGGGTTTGTCTTTCACAGTGTCAAATTCCGCAGTTTGTAGCTTCCATGAGGTGTCAGTACTCCAGGATCAGGGGTCATAACCAGACGGGATAAGGGGCCTAAACTGCAGGTAGGTAGCAAGATCCTCAACACTATTTTTATTCAAATGCTACCCTGTCTGGACTAAAGGGTTAGTTGACCTATTACAAAAAAAAATGAACAGGTGAATTTGATTGCAAGCTCTAAGGAGCAAGGCCCTTCTAACCATTTTGTATTGAATTGTGTTGTTGCTGTACCGTCTCCCTTTATATTGTAAAGCACTGCGCAAACAGTGTGTGCTATAGAAATCCTGCATATAATATAATAAAACACTAACAATGTACAGCACATATGGGTCAGAGTCCACACAAACGGTGGGGCAGTCCCTGGATTTGAAATCCTCCGTTATTCTCCCCCTTCCAGGACAGATCAGAGCAATTCTCTGTAGTAGTGCTGTCTAATCAGAATTGTTCTGATCTGTCCCAGAAGCCCTGCAGAAAGAATAGGGAGAAGAGCAGGGATTTCAAATCTAAGGACTGCTACACTGGCTGCAGAGGTACCCACGGAGGTAAGTACAGCAGGGACCAATGGGAGATGTGCGGAGGGTATACGGTGTTAGCTCACGTTTTAATTTTTTTTAAACTTACGCTTTAAGAAAAGTTTTTCTTTTTATATACCCAGTGTGTACATACAGAAATAAATACTCCAGCAGCTGTCACTGACAATAAATAATAATAATAAACAAAGCCATGTGATCACCATGTCATAAGTGATATGGTGATCACATGATCAGGAACCATGCTGATTGGTTCCTGAATGCTAACCTATCAGGGCATGGAATAAGCAGAGTTAACTCTTGAACTGCCCATGGAACACAGATTAGCATCCCCTCCTCACTGGCGATCGCGCAGAGATCTACGCATTATAGGCATCAAGGGTTTTAAAGCATCTGAAAACTTAAAAGTGTACATTTCTTAGCATCTCTGTGGCAAGGAAAGATTTTCTCCTGATGTGATGGAGTGTGAACTTTTCGCACTTTTTTTTCTTCACGCCACAAGCCCAGCAGCCTCACACTGACTCAGGTGATGGTGATCTGACGTCGCAGTCACTTGCTTTAGCACCATATAATGGTGACAAGGTAGCTAAATATAGTTTTCATGCCTTAGGAGACTTACCTAATAGAGCTGTTGTTGTTCAACACAGTAACGAAACCATTTCAACTCCATCCTAAATGCACATCTTCTGTAACCACCACAAACAAAGCCATTTACCTAATACAAAGCAGCTCTGTGATATAACACACCAAAGTCATAGGACATGACATGACACCATGTGTTTACATGTGCAGATATCAGAACAAGTTGAGAAAAATAGCATTATTTGTTGACAAACGGCAAAATGTATTGCTGTCATAGGTCAGGAGCAGAGTGCTTATATGGTGGTCATGGACATAAAAAAAACTAATATCTGTTATATTTTGCTGCAAAAGTCACCTTTATTTCTATCTATATACAAGCTTATGATATAAACCAAGGTATTCTGATAGTAGGGTTGCCACCTGTTCGGGATTCACCTGGACAGTTCGGGTTTGGAATCATGCAGTCCGGGTTTCAGACTGTCTGAGACCTGGACACATTATTCAGACAGGACTAAGTCTCCCCCCTTCTCTCTCCTGCCTCTAAGTGAGTACACTAAGGTAAATCAGGGTTCTTAGAGCACTCATAACATCAGAGCTCCCCCTTTCATCAGAATCCTCTTTGTACACCAGAGCATTCCTTATGTTATAGTCCCCAGAGTTCTCCCTTACATCAGAGTCTGCAGAGTCCCCCCTTACAGTTAAAGGGAACTCTGCGAATTCAGATGTAAAAGGGAAACTCTGTGGACTATGATGTAAAGGGGAACTCTGTGGACTATGATGTAAAGGGGAACTCTGTGGACTATGATGTAAAGGGGGAACTCTGTGGACTATGATGTAAAGGAGGAACTCTGTGGACTATGATGTAAAGGTGGACTCTTGTGATTAACTTCATATGATAAGAAATTTTATTTAATAGCAACATCTATGCATAGTTTATCTATGCATACTATGAAAAATAATTGCTGTGCGACGCTGAAGTGTTCAGATTTAACTTGAAGAAAAGGTGGCAACTCTATCTGATAGCCATACACGTGGAAATTTTGTGGCCGCTTTTAAACAGGTTATCCCTCTGCTCTCCCCTAATGCAAGCATATTTACAGATAGCAATAATAAACTTAGCTTGGCCCCAAGATCTACCTCTACCTCTTTCAGTGTGAGTCCTATTTTGCAGGGAATTTAAAAAAAAAACTAATATCAAGACAGATTTAGGTACTAATGCTAGTTCTGCATACAATTATATTCACTGTTGTTCTAAGGCACACTTAACAGAATTGCAATTTTCATATCCGCATGGAGCTCTTCTGTTGGTATTATTTTTTTCATCCTTAAGCCGCGTACACACGATCGGACTTTCCATTGTGTGATGACAGGCTGTCGGCGGTATATCAGACCGAGTGTACGCTCCATTGGACAATTGTTGTCGGATTTTCCGTGGACGAGTGTTGGCTAGCAGGTTTTAAAAATTTTCCGCGGACAAATGTGTGTTGTCAGATTTTCCGAGCGTGTGTACACAAGTCCATCGGACAAAAGTCCAAAGTACAAACACGCAGGCTCGGAATCATGGATTAACTTAGAAGGGGTCGGTCTTGTAAACTAGCGTTCGTAATGGAGATATCACATTAGTGACGTGGCAAATTATGAAATCTCTCATGGCAGCGCACATTCTCTTCTACTTTATAATGGGATAATAATGAAGCTGCTTTGCTGGTGATATTGATAGAGTTCTGCCAAACGTATTGCAAATTGTTTGTTTTTTTCTAGAGATCTCCAGAATAATATATATATTTTTTTTGGGTCAAGTTACCACAACACCATTATTATGTCGTAGTTTTTAAGCTCAAAGATACAACTATATTGGTGTCCCTTGTTAATTTGACATTGTATTTCAGAAATGTACCTGCCTACTCACAAACAAACTGTCCCTTTTTAAGTAAAACACATAGCCAAGTATTATTCTACACAATTTTTTTTATTGTGCATTAAAAAAAGAAAACAAATAAAATTAGACATGCTATCTGCCAATAGAACTTAACTAAAAAGTGCATTCTATGCATCCAAAAATCTAGAAAATATACCAAATCAAATCATTATTCAACCAAAAAAATAATGTCAAAGCAATAACTCCAAGGCCAATAATAAATAACACATTATCTCCTCCAATTCTGCAATGTCTGGTTGATGAACGGCCATCCAGAAACTAACTGAAAAGCGCGATATGAGAAGTGCGAAATGAAAAGTGCGAATCAACGCTCACCAAACTTCTACTAGCACGAAATTAGCAGAAGAAGCCCAAAAGGTGGCGCTAAAGAGCTGAAAAACAATGTAGTACATCACTACGTTCATAATTGTTGGCCAACAATTGTGTGGCCGTGTGTATGCAACACCCTTCGGACAAAATTCCACAATTTTGTTGGCAAACAATCCGATCGTGTGTACGAGGCTTTAGACTTTATCATTCTGATATGGAGTGTTCAAGGAGATACATTTTTACATAGCCAAGAGAACCTGTGCTCATTTTGAACAGCTGAACAGTTTAAGAAACAGGAATTTCCTTTGCACATGATTGAAGTGAATATAGCTTCAGTGAGCTAAGTTAAATAATGCTCTTTCACTAAATCAAGCCCACAGTTGAAATGCCTGCTGAGAACATAATTATAAAATAGAACAATTTCCTCTATGGGACTTTAGAAGGCAGAAACTCCTTGACAAGCAAAGTGTGTTGAAATATATTTGTATTTTTATTAGAAAAGTTAAAATTGAGAATATAACTTTGATAAAAAGTCAAAATTGGATGCATATATATTTTACAGGTGAAATATCAAAAAGAAACACATGTATGTACAAACAAACAACCACTTGACTCTGTCTAGTAAACAGAACTAGGACAGAGGATGCCCGACGTGTTTCAAGGTTAGTAGCGGTAAAACCTCTTCTTCAGGGGCTAGTGATTCAGTAATTGGTTGTCACATATTTCTTGAGAAACACCAATATTGAATCCATTTAAAAAGAACGGGGAGAAAATCCGCTGCCAGAGGTCAACCAGATTGAAGGGAGATTTTCTCCCTGTTCTTTTTAAATGGATTCAATATTGGTGACTCTCAAGAAATATATGACAACCAATTACTGAACCGCTAGCCCCTGAAGAAGAGGTTTTACCGCTACTAACCTTGAAACGCATTGGACATCCTCTGTTCTAGTTCTATTCACTGGACAGAGTCAAGTGGTTGTTTGTACATACATATGTTTCTTTTTGATATTTCACCTGTAAAATATATATGCATCCAATTTTGACTTTTTATCAAAGTTATGTTCTCAATTTTAACTTTTATAATAAAAATACAAATATATTTTCAACACACTTTGATTGTCAAGGAGTTTCTGCCTTCTAAAGTCCCATAGAGGAAATTATTCTATTTTATATCTAAGTTAGGAATGTAGTCAGCAACTCCTTCTCCATAGATCTACGGCACAACCATAATGCACAGAACATAATTATAGGGGGATCTGCTGGTTATAGGAGCCACGTTTGTTCAAAGAAATATATATTTAGAAATCTGTTGTTAATGAGATTCCCATTTCAGAAGTCTATTAAACTACATGTATCTGAGAATATCTACACCTGTGCTTAGTATACTGACTGAAGTATACACTACCGTTCAAAAGTTTGGGGTCACCCAAACAATTTTGTGTTTTCCATGAAAAGTCACACTTATTCACCACCATACGTTGTGAAATGAATAGAAAATAGAGTCAAGACATTGACAAGGTTAGAAATAATGATTTGTATTTGAAATAACATTGTTTTTACATCAAACTTTGCTTTCATCAAAGAATCCTCCTTTTGCAGCAATTACAGCATTGCACACCTTTGGCATTCTAGCTGTTAATTTATTGAGGTGAGCTGGAGAAATTGCACCCCACGCTTCTAGAAGCAGCTCCCACAAGTTGGATTGGTTGGATGGGCACTTCTGGCGTACCATACGGTCAAGCTGCTCCCACAACAGCTCAATGGGGTTCAGATCTGGTGACTGTGCTGGCCACTCCATTACCGATAGAATACCAGCTGCCTGCTTCTGCTGTAAATAGTTCTTGCACAATTTGGAGGTGTGTTTAGGGTCATTGTCCTGTTGTAGGATGAAATTGGCTCCAATCAAGCGCTGTCCACTGGGTATGGCATGGCGTTGCAAAATGGAGCTATAGCCTTCCTTATTCAGAATCCCTTTTACCCTGTACAAAGCTCCCACCTTACCAGCACCAAAGCAACCCCAGACCATCACATTACCTCCACCATGCTTAACAGATGGCGTCAGGCATTCTTCCAGCATCTTTTCATTTGTTCTGCGTCTCACAAACGTTCTTCTTTGTGATCCAAACACCTCAAACTTGGATTCATCCGTCCACAACACTTTTTTCCAGTCTTCCTCTGTCCAATGTCTGTGTTCTTTTGCCCATCTTAATCTTTTTCTTTTATTGGCCAGTCTCAGATATGGCTTTTTCTTTGCCACTCTGCCCTGAAGCCCAAAATCCCGCAGCCGCCTCTTCACTGTAGATGTTGACACTGGTGTTTTGCGGGTACTATTTAATGAAGATGCCAGTTGGGGACCTGTGAGGCGTCTGTTTCTCAAACTAGAGACTCTAATGTGCTTATCTTCTTGCTTAGTTGTGCAACGCGGCCTCCCACTTCTTTTTCTACTCTGGTTAGAGCCTGTTTGTGCTGTCCTCTGAAGGGAGTAGTACACACCGTTGTAGGAAATCTTCAATTTCTTTGCAATTTCTCGCATGGAATAGCCTTCATTTCTAAGAACAAGAATAGACTGTCGAGTTTCAGATGAAAGTTCTCTTTTTCTGGCCATTTTGAGCGTTTAATTGACCCCACAAATGTGATGCTCCAGAAACTCAATCTGCTCACAGGAAGGTCAGTTTTGTAGCTTCTGGAAGGAGCTAGACTGTTTTTAGATGTGTGAACATGATTGCACAAGGGTTTGCTAATCATCAATTAGCCTTCTGAGCCAATGAGCAAACACATTGTACCATTAGAACACTGGAGTGATAGTTGCTGGAAATGGGCCTCTATACACCTATGTAGATATTGCACCAAAAACTAGACATTTGCAGTTAGAATAGTCATTTACCACATTAGCAATGTATAGAGTATATTTGTTTAAAGTTAGGACTAGTTTAAAGTTAGCTTCATTTAAAAGTACAGTGCTTTTCCTTCAAAAATAAGGACATTTCAATGTGACCCTAAACTTTTGAACGGTAGTGTATATCTGTAGAAATCTTATTTTATACCTCTGAGAATTGTAGGGGTCACTTTTCTGGAGCCACCAATATCAAAAGGGAACTTTCCATATCTTGTATCAATAATCAGTCAATAAAGCAACAATGAGCATACAGTATGTACTTCAATAAACAAAATGTAGGTGGTTGGACTGGACTACACAAGCTTTGCAGGGTATTTTCTCAAACACGGCATTCTCTCTGATTGCTGTAAACCTAACTACTGTATGATATGAATGCCTCCAAGGCTCTGCTGAACTTTACAAGGCCACAACAGAAGACTTTCAATAAGCCTCTTACGCACACATGCTTCTAAACATAGTACTAAAATGGTATGGGAGACACTTAACCGTGTATAATGTGTGTCAACATTACCAACAAACGTTTTTTACTGTTTAATGACGTAACATTTCTGCGCAAACTGTTAAAACCTAAAAATATAAGAATAAGGTTGTTTTGTTTTTAACAGTATACTTAAAATGTATAACTATTGTATTATGTCTAGCAAAGATGTGTATGCCATGCTTATAACATACACTCCCCCCCCCCCCTTGCATTTACAACTCTTCATGCACATCTATCAATAATAATGTGATACACACTGGGTTTTCCTTTGTAAATTAAAATAAAGTTTCCTAATTTTGGACCTGGTGTCATATCTTAAATAAAAGTGCTAAAAACGGCAGGTACGGCTCCATAGGCACCACTTAGAAGATCCAAACCTGTCCTGTAAAATTATAGCTGGAATTTAAAAGTGTGGATGTGGAACAGCGTGAATGCTCCACTGTGGAGCAGTACCATCGGTCTGGCACTTTGATTCACGTGGACCCTAGTTTACCCCTTATACTGTATCTATAGAGTGCTCTTCAAAGTTATCCTAACCTGGTAAGACAGTTACCAAATCCCTGTTCTAACCACTGATCTCCCTATCCCAGTCTTTCATAAATGATCTACTTATCACACACAGAATTGTAAGGCAGGCCTGTGATTTTTGCATAAAGAGGTGACAGGTCATCCTTACTGCTAGACACACAGTGGCTTGGTCTAGATGAGCTTCTCTGCACCAACAACCTGTGCACTGTGCACTGGTTATCGGGTGGCAAAATGCTCCCATGTAGGAGCTAAAGACCAGAGAAAGAATGTTGTTGGGTAGGTACTCTGTGTGAGATAAAAGGGGTCCCCTCTTCTGCAGGTTCCTATAGCACATTGGGGGGCAAAAAAGAAAAGACATACAGTAATGGGGCGTACACACGGTCGGACTTTTCAGCTACAAAAGTCCGACGGTTGCCGACAGACCAAAACCGGCGGACAATCCGATCGTGTGTGGGCTTTCCCGGACTTTCAGCGGATTTTTCCAGTCGCAAATCTGACGGACTTTAGATTTGGAACATGCTTCAAATCTTTACGTCGTAACTCCGCCGGATCCAGAAATCTGCTAGTCTGTATGCTAGTCCGACGGACAAAAACCCACGCTAGGGCAGCTATTGGCTACTGGCTATCAACTTCCTTATTCTAGTCCGGTGTATGTCATCACGTACAAATCCGTCGGACTTTTGTGTTATCGTATGTAGGCAAGTCTGTTCGTTAGAAAGTCCGCCGCAAGTCCGCCAAAAGTCCGTCGAAAGTTTGTCGGACGGGCTGTCGGACTTTTGTAGCCGAAAAGTCCGACCGTGTGTACGCCCCATAATACCTTGGTTTACGAGTAACGCAGTATACGAGCGTTTTTGAAAGACGAGCAACATTTAAAAGAAAAATGTATCTTGATATACAAGCGCTGTCTTGATATACGAGCAGTAGTTTTACTGTAAAAACAAAAGAATTACATTCACAATGTTAAGGAGTCTGGTGTTTATCTATGTAAAGCCGCTGTGTATATGTACAGTAAAGCTGTCGGAGACACCCAGAGACACTCCCAGCTGGGTGGGTAACGTGCGTTCGGAGCACCCAGAAGTGATGTCAACAGTTCCCGGGTGTCTCCGAGTTCTCCAGGAAGCGCTGGAAGCCACCATCGCCCCCGAACCTCTGGCCACATATAGCGCTGTATACTGTACACCAGCGGCTTTACTGTAATATACACAGCGGCTTTACATGGATGAGCTCCAGACTTCTTAACATTGTGAGTGTAATTCTTTTTTTTTTTAACATTAAAACTGTGATTCTTCTTTTTTTTTTTCAACACAGAGGTACAGTACAGTACAGTATTCCTACTACAGTACCGTACAGTAATAATATGAGCTTTTACTCAAATTTTGATCATTTTTATATGAATAAATGGCTGTGGAACTAATTATCTGAGCTTCCATTATTTTTTCTTATGGGAAAATTTGCTTTGATATAAAAGTGCTTTGGATTACAAGCATGCTTCTAGAACGAATTATGCTCGCAAACCAAGGTATTACTGTATATGTTTTCCTATATTGCATTTGCCTTGAAAATCAGTGGAGGTTGAGGACTAGAGGATTTAAAGGGTTCATTAGCAGCAGGCCTGGCAGAGAGTGGGGAATAGTCAAGTTGTCAAAGCACCCATGGTCTGAGCGCCCACAGTAAGTTAGCACAATGTATTGGCCATCTAGAGCAGGGGTCTCCAAACTATGGCCCTCCAGTTGTTCAGAAACTACAATTCCCATCATGCCTAGTCATGTCTGTGAATTTCAGAGGTTTACAATGCCTCATGGGACACATAGTTCCGCAACAGCCGTACTTTGAGGATCCCTGATCTAGAGCGATACAAAATCTGCTGGATTTTGCTTGTCAAAGAGTAGGCACAGTACTAAGATGTGATACTGACAATTTTGTGCAGCAGTACTAGCAGCGAGACTTTCATTTAATCTAGTGCCAGTAACAACTACCTTGCATATTATTATCATACAGGATTTATATAGCGCCAACAGTTTGCGCAGCTCTTAACAAAATGAAGGCAGACATTGCAGTTACATTACAATTTGGTACAAGAGGAATCAGAGAGCCCTGCTCGTTAGCGCTTACAATCTAGGAGGGAGCTGTGGGGGATGAGCTGATGGAGAACGTAAAACAGTGCATTAGTTAGAAGCAGGATACGTTTCTTTAAAGAGAAGGGTTTTCAGGGATTGTCTAAAGATGGCTAGATTAGTGGACAGTCGGACAGATTGGGGTAGGGAGTTCCAAAGGATGGGAAAAGCATATACTTGCATATACTTGGGAACATGCATGTTTGGACACTCAATGATACATGTCTATTTTTTATTTGATTAATTATTTATTTCAGGTATTTATACATCTTTTTACATATATTTTATACATTCACATCAGTCCCTGCCCTCAAGGAGCTTACAATCTAAGGTCCCTAAAGCCGGTGTCTTGCCGAGAAAGTTCCCTCAGCGGATAAGTTCCCCGCCTGCACAGTACGAACTACTATCAGCCGCCGGAGATAGCCGAAGCACAAAATCTACAATCAGCTGTACACGGCGCCTGCGCCCTAGGTCCAGGTTCCTTCCCCACCATCCAAGTGGACCTAGAGGGGGAATAAAAAAGAGCCGAGCGAAGCGAGGCCGTGCCCAAAGCGATTTCCCCCTATTCATCTTCGGCTATTTCCGCCAGATCCTACTGCGCAGGCGCAGCGCCTGCGCAGTAGAGGGGGGTCCTTATCCGCCGAGCGGAACTTTCTCGGCAGAACACCGGCCATAGATGGTGCCAATATCTTTCCTGCAACCACGGGTTAGGAAAGAAATTTGCACGATTCCGGCATCAACATAGACAGTGCTGACAGGGGAATCCCTCCTCCCGAGACATTGCATTCTCCCGGTGAGGGAAGCCAGTGATCATTGCTAGTGGCTATACCAGCTGCTAGCAATAAACACAAGCAAAATCCGGCAGGCTGGTTGCCCTGATATAAACTTGTAAGCAGACTATCACATTGAATAAAATAAAAACAAAAACTTTGGGCCCAAAAAGCTAAACAATGTTTACTGCAGAACTCTTGTGAACATTTTAGTAGAAGCACAAAATAAATATATAAAAAAAAATTATATATAGATATATATATATATATATATATATATATATATATATATATATATATATATATATAAAGAATCAGGATCCCTAGACTGTATATTAGGTGGGTCTACAGAGAGAAGAAAACATGTCTAGATTGTTGCTGTTTTCAGTGGGGTAGTTACTAGGAAGTAATCAGTAAAATACAATTACAGTTTATCAGACCTACCTTATTTTGAGGGACTGCACCTCTTTTGGTGGTCAATAAAGAAAATACATGTGCATTATGTTTCCCCGCAATGCAGCTACCTGGAAAATCATTGGGGGCTGGGGACTAGAGGAATTAAATTGTCAGTAAAATATATTTACAATTCACGATAAGGACTACCCCTCTTTTGGAACCAAATTCCTCTGTCCTTTGGTTCTCCTCAGTTGTTCCATATTTTGGTCTGATGTGTAGACTTCTAAAAAAAAGTATTATTTTATTACCCAAAGTGTTATATTACACAAAGCAGTCTATTTATTAATATTTTCACCAAAGATGTACACAACTTGTACACATGAGTCAAACACTTTGCACACACATACGATTTAATAAATAGACCAAGGAACCTCTCAGCCAACTCCTAAATGATCAATTTGATAATTTGATTATGAAGGGAATGTAGTGGTGGAAACATAATGTAGTGGTGGAAACATTTGTGGGTTTAACCATATTAGATTTGGCATGATAAATCTTTGTGGTCTGCATAATTGGGGGGCATGGCAGGGCTATGTTATTTGCCTAGTTACTTTCTACTAAAAGGTGTCCCTCTTCCTTATCCACAGAAAGTTGGAAGGTATGGTTTACATCTGTATCTCTAAAGCTTCTGTTTGATAGGCAGAAACTTTAGTCATGGGTGGCCATGTAAGCACCATCTGACTTGACAACATTTGATTTAAAAATTGACCAAAGCAGCCCATAGATGATTTGATTTTCTTTTCTTTCCACCATGGGTGTAAGGAAAGAAAACTGGTCAATTCCCTCATCCCTCACAGTCAGTGTTGATGGGGGAATGCATCCCACAGCATTATTGTATTCTGGTGGCGGGGGATTGGGGGGCGGTTGGAGGAGGGAGTCTTCCTAGCTGGCAGAACACAATGATTACTGCTATAGCTGCCCTCAGTAATCGAATGTGAAGAATCTGACAGGCTGGTCGAATTAGGTACAATCAGTCTGCCTATACATAGATTGAATCTTTGTCTGTCCCTGGTGAACTGGCTGAATTTTGACCCATGTATGGCCAGTGGGTGGAACGTTTTTGGTCGAACAATGACTGCATTCGATCAGATGGAGTCATTGCTCTTGTATTCAGGCAACTGGGGATGTTGTGGCTGCCTGAATACAATAGCCGGGAGTGGAGCTGCTTTTTAGCATGGATAGGAAAACCAGATTTTCTTTCATTCTGGCCATGCATGGCTAGCTTAACTGACCACAAAGACCACAAGAATTATACACTGATTATCTACAGCACTTATCCACCAGTCAATGTCCAACGGGCAGCACTGACTGACAGCTTCCCCTAATAGGATAATGTCAGCACATCATAGCCTCACTAATTCCAGTAATAATAATTTATTTTTTATTACCGGTAATACCCCTCTAACTGACACACCTGTGATGCCATGCACTTAGAACGACAAAGAAGAGAATATTTCCAGAGATTTTCCATGCAAAAATTTTTACATTATGCCTATGAATAACTTTATTACATGATGTTTCGAAAACCTCAAAAGGATTAAAGAAAAAGGCAGAAGAATTTTAGAGACCATCTGAAGTCGTTCTATGATTCTAATTTTACTCTTGCAAATAAACGTATAATTGGTACCGTCACATTCGGTGTATAGTTGTCAAGAATGAATGCAAGAGGAAATAAAGCTGGATGTATTTGGAATTAGGAAACAAGCCTTGATTAGGTGGTGGGGAAATGTTGATTAGGTGAACAGTTCCTCGTTCATTTATCTTAATGCACCTTGCTAAGAGCTTGTCTGGGTATCATCCAAATTAAGAAAGCTGGATAATATTCAAGAAAAAAAAAAGAAATAAAAAGGGAAATCTGTGAAGTAAGCATTCCACAGCGAGCAATAAACTGCTTCTTAATTGCACTCTGAAGATTTGTTAAGCAATTGCTGCAATCGCTTAAATGTAAAATCCTGTTTGGCAGAGATCAGCTGTAATAGTGTTAACCCATTCTCACAATGAATTGCCAGGATATATTTGATTGGTTTATTTCTGATATGTGCGGCCCTTTTAAATTAGATATGTGCACATATAAATTAGCCTTTTGTAAGTAGTATTGGCAGGATATTGATCTGTAAAAATGGCTTGTCTTAAATGCTGGACATTATATTGAATGCTGTGCTTCAACGTAATCTGTGCTGCTTTAGGCACTGCCATTATTACTGGGATACATTTTCAAGAAGGAAAATGTGAAACACATTTACAAGTAAATTTAGTTTTTACAGTGCAAACCCAGCCAAAAACCTAAATTTTTCAATTTGCAGTAGGGTGGAGAAAGATTAGAATTTCTGTAGGCTTGGTTGGAAGGGAAGATTTCCCCTCTTCTTCTATTGTCCCTGTGCCAATGGTTTCACTAGGCACAGGGACAATAGAAGAATTGTAAGGAATATCTCCAGTCTCAACACAAACAGAAGTTTAATGTTTTGCCTACATTTAAAAACCATTAAAGAAAAAATATCACTATTTACTTCCCGATTGGACAAAGTACATCTGGTACTTTGCCCCATCTTCCTAGGTGCCCTAAAACAGTAGCTGTGATGTTGACAATGCAGCTAGCAAGGAGATGGCTGCTTTGCTTTGTAACACCTGACTCTGGCTCCCAGCACTTGCCTGAGGCAAGCATTGGCAAGAGGAATGCAGAGAGAGGGTGAGCTTGACGCATATCACCTCCTTTTGCATTACTTATGCGCTTACTTTTTTTTTTTTTTTATAATTTTTTATTTTCAAAAAGTTTTTCAACAAATATATATCAGCATAACAAAAAGTCATGACAGTTTGCATAGAAACAATCAAAATAAAAGTAGTGCAAACATTGTAAAGAAAAGAAACATGGTGAGGATATCTGTACAGATAGAAGTCAGCTTCTTCCCGAATTGGGCCATATATAGTAAGAAAGAAATAATTCCATACAGTATCTATGTTGCTATCTCAATAACATGTTCAAAACACAAGGATGCTCAAGAGGACATGTAATTTGGAATCAAAAAGGAGCAGAAATGGAAGGTACAGAACAAAATTTTGAATCATCCCAAGGTTTCCAGATTTTTTCGAATTGGGGAATTTTACCTTCAATTTTTGCTGTTAAATGTTCCATTTTACGTATATCTGCAACAATGGAAAGGACGTGGTGTAAAGTGGGAGCGTTGGTAGAGAGCCAAAGTCTAGGGATGGCTCTTTTTGCTGCCAAAAGTACAAAAGACCCTAGTCTCTGTAGTGATTTAGGGATACCCGGGAAGGGTAGACCTAACAGGAAATGTATGGGTTTTAATTGAATAGACGTGGCTAAAAGTGATTGCAATAAATTTTGTATCTCAATCCAATATGTACCTAGGACATGACAATCCCAGAAAATGTGAAGGTTTGTACCTACGGACTGCCCACATCTCCAGCACAAACTGGAAAGAGACGCATTTTGGGCATGTAGCAACTCAGGAGTTTTGTACCAAAGAAATATTATCTTAATAGCGGTCTCCTTTTGTGCCACGCATCTGGAAACTTTAAAAGCCGACTCCCAGATTTTACCCCAGTCTATTAATGAAATTGATCTGTTTAGCATTTTGGACCATTTAGTCATGTATCTATGTATGGAGTCATTTAAGGGGGGTGTTGTCTGGAGTATTTTATATATGGATGAGATTAGGTTTGGTTCGTAGGGGCCATTTGTACATAATAATTCAAAAGCAGTGGGAATTTCTAAGGATAAGGAGGGGAAGCAAGATTGGAAAAAATGTTTAATTTGTAGGTAAAAGTATTCTGTAGATTTCGGTAGGGCGTGTTTTTCTTTAAGGACTGAGAAAGGTAAAAGTTTGTGTGTTACTGGGTGAACTAAATGTCGCAGCTGAAACATCCCCGCGTGTGTCCACGAAATTGTTCGCAGGTATGATAATCCGTCCGGGATTTCTGGGTTAAAAAGGAAATTCTGGAGAGGGGAGCAGGGTAAGGAGAGATGAAATTTGTCTCTGCACCTTTTCCAGATTGATAGCGTAAAAAGCATCGGGGAGAGACACAGAGACCGTAGTTGGGGTATGAATTTCTGAGAGGAAGGCCATAATAGATAGCATAGATGTACAGGGGCAGTAATCCCCATTTCAATTTCGGCCCATCTATTTGCAGCCTTCCTTGAGGTCCATGTTGTCAATACTCTAAGATGAGAGGCATAGTAATATTTAATAAAATCGGGGGAGGCTAGTCCTCCTCTAGCTCTAGGAGAAAGGACTACCGATTGAGCAATTCTATGGGATGCATTGTTCCAAACAAAGTTAAGGCACTTTCTCTGGAGATTTCTCAACTGCGACATAGGGACCGGGACCGGAAGTGTTTCAAAAAGGTACAGTAATTTGGGCAAAACCGACATTTTGAGAACGTTAATCCTACCAAGAAGGGAAATTGGGATGGAAGACCAATGTTGTAGGAGTTTAGCAATTTCTGCGAACATAGGAGGGAAATTGGCTTGATAAAGAGAGTGGTATGAAGGAGTAAGATGAATTCCTAAATATTTTAGTGAAGTCTGGCACCATCTGTATTTAAACCTGTTTTGTAAGGAGCTGAGTATATCTGGGGGTATATTAATGGGGAGAGCTTCTGTTTTGGTCTGATTAATACAAAATCCTGATAGGGACCCAAATGTGGAGAGGGTTTCGTGTAAGAAGGGTAATGAAATCTCGGGGTATGTGATGGTTAGCAGAATGTCGTCTGCGAAAAGAGAGTTTGTAGTCCTGATGTCGTAGTGGGATTCCTCTGATATTAGGATGGGATCTGATAACTGCTGCTAAAGGTTCTAGGCTTAATATAAATAATAGGGGCGACAAAGGGCAACCTTGTCTCGTACCATTACTGAGAGTAAATCGTTGCGAGGTATAGGAGGACAGCTGGAGGGAGTATAGGGTATGTAGGGCTCGTATAAAGGGGCCTGAGAATCCAAATCGGGATAAGACTGCGAACATGAAGGGCCAGCTTAATCGATCGAAATCTTTTTGAGCATCTAAGCTCAAGACTATGGTGGGACGTTTAGTTCTAGTTATTAGGTCTATCAGATCTATGGTTCTTCTTGTATTATCTCCAGCATGTCTCGAGGGGACAAATCCTACTTGGTCTCTGTGGATCAGGAACGTTAATAGTGGGGATAATCTATTGGCTAATATCTTGGTGAAAATTTAGTAGTCTGAGTTTAATAAAGCAATTGGGCGGTAGTTGTCGGGTAGTGCAGGGTCCTTACCTGGTTTAGGAATTACCGTTATATTGGCATGTAAGAATTGTGAATGTGGGATGGATCCCTTAAAAAAGGAGGAGAATAGGGATTGTAGATAGGGGGTTAAAATATGTGTAAAGGTTTTATAGTAGATGTAAGGGAGACCGTCAGGGCCCGGAGATTTGTGGGTTGGAAGATTTTTAATCACCTCTCCAATTTCCTCTCCAGTAATCGGAGCGTTAAGGGAGGATAGGTGGTCAGCAGAGATCTTTGGTGGTGGGAAGGAATTTATAAATTTATCAAACTCTGGTTGCGAGAATTGAGGGTGTGAATCAGGACCTAAACAGTTATAAAGTCGCTTATAAAAATCACCAAAGACCTTTGACAGGTCTGGATTGAGATGACATTTCTCAATTTTTCCACCGTGGGGGAGGCCAACAGAATTCTTTCCGCTGTTTGTAGTTGGGTAATAAGATCCTTTTTAAGTTCTACAGAATCTTTCTTTAGGCGTGAGCCTATAGCTATGCATTCACCTCTAAAAAAGGCTTTATGGGCCTCCCACAGGGTGGAAATCTCCGGGACAGAGCCATCATTAAGCTGGAAAAACTCAGTTAGTTTCTGCTGTAATTGAGTTTGAGATAAAGGATTTTTAAGCAGGGATTCATTGAGGCGCCAGTGGCAGGTTTTAGTAAAAGACTTCACCAATAATACATCGAGTTCAATAGGTGCATGATCCGACCAGGTAATAGGATTTATTTCAGAAGATACTACATAGGGCAATAGGGGGCCTGTAATAAGGAAGTAATCTAGTCTAGAATAAGACTTGTGGGGATGAGAATAAAATGTATAGTGTTTTTGGGTCGGGTGTTTTATCCTCCAAGAATCAAATAGATTATGGGATCTAACTAGTTTGCGAAAGGAATTTGATAATTTCTTAGAGGAAGATTGTGAGGTGGTTTAGAATAGAGTTTTCCTGTCCCTGGTCGGGGACATGCACACATTGAAGTCGCCTCCCATGATCATGAACGGCTGGGAGAAGGGTTGTAGTTTCTCAAAAACTTTTTCAAGGAAACCGATCTGTCCTACATTTGGTGCATAAATGTTAATCAAGGAAAAGGATGTAGAGAAGTGACTACATTTCAGAAATATAAACCTACCGTGAGGATCTAGGTAGGAGGAAAGTATTTTTATTGGGCTTGTGCGTTTAATAAGAATTGCCACTCCCGCTTTTCCAGAGGGGTCAGAGGCAGTATATGCTATGGGAAAGTGTCTAGAAGTAAACTTAAAGGAGCCACTGGGCTTAAAATGGGTTTCCTGAACCATAATCACCTCTGCTTTGGATGATTTAAATTCTTTTAAGGCCTGCCACCTTTTGCCTATGGAATTTAATCCCTTAACATTACAAGAATAGACTTTGAGGGCCATATTTGGTTAAACAAAAAAGTGCTAATGCAGTATAAAGACTGGGAGCATGTATCTGAGCATCCTTACAAAGGAACATTTGAAAACAAACATTTCTTACAATTGTTATAATAATGTAAGTACAACATTGAAAAAACATATATAGGTCAAAAGGAGAAAAAAAGAAAAAAGACCTGCATATGAAAACTCCAAAGGAGGCAAAAAAATTAGGAACTAAATTGCATAGGAAGACGAAAAATGTTAAAAAAAGAAAAAAGAAAAAATAATTTTTGAAAAGCCTGAGAAAAAATTTCAGGCTGCCCAGGCAGAAGCCTTGGGTCATGAGGGGGGGGGGGGGGGCATGTTAGCCTGCAGGGATTAATAGAGGAGGGGGGGAGGTGGGTAGATCCTCGTCTCTGTTTTTGTAAAACCAAAAAAGAACAAACAGACAGGAGGAGCAGGGGTGTTTGGCATGTCACTATGAAACATGTAGATAAATCTTAAGACAAGCTGGTAAGTGACAGAGAGGTATATATGGGCAAAGAAAGAAAAGTTAAAGGGGGAAAAAAAAACCCCCCAAGAAGGCATCTAACAGAGACATCAATAAGAGGTGTGACCTCTCAACAACGTGACCCGATCACTGTGAGGTCACTAGGATATCCATGGTAAATATTTTCTGGCCATGGAAAAAAGGGCAAAAATATTGAGAAAAAAGAAAATAGAAAATAATAAGTCACATCAGGTTGGATATCTGTGACGATTGGCTCGTTGCGGGGTAGAGAAGTTCTTCTGGGATCTTCGTTGGACTGGGGTCCAAATTTTGGCTGGTGTGGTAAGTGGTTTGGGGTTTGGAGCTTGGGGTATAGAATCTTCCTCAAGCAGTGGGGGAAGACCTAGGTTGCGGATAAAGGCTTCACTTTCGTAAAGATCTCTCAGGGAATGTTGAACACCATCTTTGAAAACGGTTAGATTGAAGGGGAATCCCCAGCGGTATGGAACTTGATGGTTTTGTAGGTGGGTAGTGACAGGACGGAAACTGCGTCTTTTGGCCAAAGTGATTGGAGACAGATCGTTGAATATCTGGATTTTGTGTTGTTTATAGTCAATCCGTGACTTATTACGCGTTGCAAGTGTGAGGGCTTCTTTGCTCTCGTAGAAGTGGAAGCGGACAATAATATCTCTGGGGCTGGCAGTAGGAGGTTTTGGGGCCAGAGATCTATGCGCCCTGTCCATACGCCAGTCTATGTCCGGAATATGTGGGGCTAAAGTGACGAATAGGCCTAAAAGGTAGGGACGTATTTCCTTGTCGTTCACCGTCTCAGGGATTCCCCTAATCCTCAGATTCTGGCGTCTTTCACGGTTTTCCAGGTCTTCCTGTTGGAGTTGAAGTAGGGAGACTGTATGTTTTAGGTTGGAGTTGTCCTCTTCGAGAACATGTACATATTGGGTCAGTTCATCAAATTTGTTCTCCAATGTGTTGGTGCGTTCACCTAATTGGTCGATTTCACCCCGCAACTCATGTGCTATTTTGCTCACTTCTTTAGCGATGCTGCGGGTTAATTCGTGTAGTAATGAGTTCAACTTTGTGTCTAGGACAGCTACTGTCACTACGTCCACGGGGTGATCGGGTGGAAGAGAGAGTAGGGAGGATTGAGATCTGTTATCATCTTGAGTCATGCCTTCCGGCAGAGAATGTGGGTCAGCAGTGTCCGAGGATCTCGGCTGTTCACTGGAGATCGGGGATCTCTGTTTATATAAGAAGCGCTCCATGGTGTTAGGGGTCTGCGACGTTGGCGGTGGGATAAAACCTCTGTATATTGCCTTCTGGAAACCAATCTTCCCCATGCAGTGTTAGGAAGGGTCTGATGTCTTGTTATGATATCGCTCCTGCGATTAATAGGGAACTATTAGCTTTGTAGGAGCATCTCTTAGAGCCCTTGCACACTGGGGCGGTTTGCAGGCGCTATTGCGCTAATAATAGCGCCTGCAAACCACCCCGAAAGTGCCGCTCCTTGCATTCCAGTGTGAAAGCCCCGAGGGCTTGCACACTGGAGCGATGCGCTGGCAGGACAGTAAAAAAAGTCCTGCCAGCAGCATCTTCGGAGCGGTGAAGGAGCAGTGTGTATATGCTCCTTTACCGCTCCTGCCCATTGAAATCAATGGGACGGTGCGGCTACACCGCCGGCAATGGGCCTCTGCAGAGGCGCTTTGCGGTGGTATTTAAACCCTTCTCGGCCGCTAGCGGGGGGTAAAACCGCCCCGCTAGCGGCCGCATACCGGCGGTAAAACGCCGCTAATAATAGCGACGTTTTACCGCCGACGCCGCCCCCCGCCCCAGTGTGCAAGGGCTCTTAAAGAGACGGGGATCAAAGGACTCCTTTTACATGTCTGCTTCCCTGCACGCCGGTCTGGAGGTGGTCACATTAAGAATCAGGGGGTGTTGAGATGACAGCTGTAAGATTTGCAGGTGTAAGGCAGGATATAGTGTCTACAGGCAGTCAATGGGTGATTAAACTGCAGGGAATGTGTTGTGGGGGTACTAGGAGTACCAAGATGGCCGCCGACTTCCAGGACTAGGCCGAAGCCGCGGTCTGTCCTGAAGGCTGAGGCCGGCCGGGGGGGTCCTCCCTCGGGCCCGGACCGGGACTCTAGAGGCTCAAAAACGGGGACTCTGGGGCCAGACACTGCAGAGCAGCAGCAGGAGAAGGCTCGGGCAACAGCCCAGGTACTCACAAAGTCCAGGATGGCCGGTGGATAGGCCCAGGAATGGCGGCAGACTGCGGAGGGATCCGGGATGGGGAGGGAGGGTCCTGCTCGGCTCTTTTTCACGCTGCCGGTATCTGCCTCCTCTCGGTGATGGTTCGGATGTCCCGGTCGGAAGGTCCCAGGTGGAGGACCCGATCGTCCCCCGGTCCGCAGTGTAGGCGAGCGTCAGGCTCCGGACAGGCCGCAGGCCTCAATATGGCGGCGGTATCTGATAGTCCAGGGCAGGCAGGAGGCCTAAGGAGGCTCAGATGAGCCGGATTTCAGGCAAGATCCAGCCGGATCTGCAGCGGGGAAGGTTGGGGTCGTTCCCAGCAATGGATGGGCTTTTTCCCAAGGGAAATAAGGCAGGGATGGCAATGGATGGAATATGCCTGGACGGAGCACAGCTTTCACACGTCCTCCCTGTCTATGCGCTTACTTTTAAATGTCCACTGACCGGATTCTTTCAGGATTCAGAAGAGGAAAACATCATTACATGGGGGTGGTGTTATGTTACGTTGACCGATGCCCGGGAACCAATGGTAAAGAAGGACCTGGAGGTGGGCCTTTGGAGTGTACATTTGACTCCATAATGTAAGGGTAAAAAATTGTTTATTAAGTGCAAAAAATACCTTTAATTTTGACAGAATCCTTGTGAACTGATTGAACTGATAACCTCCTGTGCTCTCTGCCTATGCACAAGGAGGTGTTATGGAGACGGGGAGGTGGGAGAAGAGGTCTATGTTCTTTGTAATTCATTAGAAATTAAGTAGGCATGGTTCACAACCCAGGCTTAGAAGTTCAGAGCTGTGCTGTTACAAGGGAAGAGTAGTAACATACTATATTTCTAGCACTTCAACAGTCCTTCTGTACTTGCCTCATGTTCAAAAGAATAAAACATGGGGAGATGTGCATGTATTGCAGGAATGTACTAAATATGTTTTTTCTCCATTTTGCCCTTGCATAAGCTTTAAGTATCAAGAAAAAAGGCCAGTGGGAGCCATTTTGCAGCAAAATCTGCATAGGTGAATACCAGGCGGCTTCAGACTCTGTGCTTTGCGCTGTGGGCAAATTAGCCACTGGCACTACGTTTTCAAGCCAATAAGCGCAGGCTTTGATTTGCCTGCCTAACCAAACCATAAGAAAAAAAAAGATAAATGATGAATTTATCCATCTGGATCCTTTCAATTTAATCAATCCAGCCCTGATGGATGAGGCCCTTTAAATCATCAAAATGCATTGATTTTTTTATTATACAAAATTCTGGGAAAAAGGAAATCTGGACTTTCATACATTCTGCTTTTGGTGTTTCTTTCATGCTGCATAAGGCCTGACAGAAAAATGTCCCCCTGTTAAAAGAAATTCAGCACCCCGCTAAAACATTAACCAGTTTGCGCAGTTCCCACACAATCCTAATTAGATACAGGGATGGCCCGTGTGGACAGGAACTGATTCAGTTGTTCTAGGTGTTGCAGCTTCCCTTGGAGAATTGTGCATTGCCATAATCTTTCCTGCACCCTCTGTTTGCAGCTGCCCATACAAGAAGACACAGTGCTCAAACAATTCTACTGACTTCAGTTGTAGCCAGTTTCAAGGGTTCCGTATCACAAATATTTTCTAACCCCAAAAATTGAAAGTATGTTGTGGCTACCAAAGTCTTTTTTCTTTTCTTTAATCATATCAAGCAATTGAAAGTAGATTGGGGTTCTGCTGCTAATGTCTGTAATTCCCAGAAAAAAACATGCTGCCAAAGTACACTGCGATAGAGAACGCCCCTTAAAACCACACTGGTAAAAACACCACATACAATATTGAGGTATCCTCCAAGCCTGATATTTAAAGAAGTGTTTACTTTCCATGTCACCCTCCAAGCCTCATAGCTTGCCTAGTAGCCTTATAAATGGCTATTAGGCAAGTCCCCCCCCCCCCCCCCCCCCCCAAGGACTTCAATAGAATTCACTGCTAAGTTCAGGTTTAAACATTTTAAACAGGAATTGCTGAACATGACACATACACTAAATTACCAAAAGTATTGTGACACCTGTCTTTACAGGTTTTCTCCTGGCAGATTTCCTCATCCCCTAGTCATCTAGTTTCTGGCCAAGGAGAGGATCAGAGGCTCAGCCAGAATATCACCCTTTCACAGAGACGATGTGACCACATAAATCATATTACTGAATTCTGAGGGCTGAAAAATTGGAAGCATTTCAGTAAAACACTCAACACTTCTTTTTTATCTACTACGTTGAATTTTTAATTAATATGTTTATCATAGTATATGCCCAATTTCCAGAAAAAAAAGATCTCATCTAGAGGGAATGCTTGGATTTGGTGCTGATTATTTCAGTGCCCAATAAAGGGAACCCAAGATGGTTTGGGGTGAAGACTTAGGTTAAAATTAGTGTTAGGAGTTAGTTTAGGGGTTAAGTACAAGTTTATATTTGGGAGTTACAATATTACAATAGAATTACAATATGAGCTAGGTGTCAGATGCATATTAAGGTGCTATAAGGACATATTAATAGATAACATTGTCTGTTTTATATCCATGGAGGACAGGCCAAACTATAGTTTTTGTTGTGATTTGTGTTGATTGTTCATATACGCTATAAGGCTATGTAAGGTTCTCATTTTCCTGGTTAATGCTTTGCAAAGGAGACACATTGATGTAAATAATCTATACTGTATTTATTGACAAAATGGAGAATCTAATATGTATGTCTAGTTTGTATTTGTGTACTTTATTTGCTGGAAAACAAACAAAAGGACAAAAGATTTTGGTTCAAGTGTATCTCTGGCCAAAACTTTTCTTTCTTAAATCAGGATATTGTGGGGAAGGGTTACACCCTCTGTCTGGTTTGTATTGCTGTGTATTGTATGTCCTCATTGGAGAGATGCAATACTTTTGTACTGGTGAACATTCTTACCGAAAAGGAAAGTGAGGGTTTTACAGTTCTACAGTTCAAAGATGTTGAAGGGGAAATCTTCTAATGGGAACACCTTTTCCAGTGACATCTGTCTAAAGTTGGTCATACCCAGAATAAAGATTTGAAAAGAGTCAGGTAAAATTTTTTTGCCCAAAAAACGCCCTCTTTGAATCATACACAGCCACTGTTTGTGTATTTTTACAGCTAGCTATGCCGTTCTCTGTAGCCAGGATGGAGGAATCCATTAGATGTCTTCTGTTCAAGCCCGGAGGCTGAGCAAAAAAAATCGAAATGTGTTTAGCTGACTTAAGTGGGAAAATCCACTCACTTTCACTTCCTGGTGCAGATCAGGGACAGGACGTGAAGGAGAATTTCCCCAATGGTACAGGGAAAGCAATAAAATTTAAAGAGGAACTGCAGTCTGCTCACTTAATTTGTAATAAAAACATCTTTGCCATCCTGAAGCTTCCCTTCAACCACTTTGCACATTATTTTTTATATACTGCAATTCTGTACTCACCAAATATGCTGCAGAAATCTCCCTCCACTAAGTCTGGGTGCATCCATTTTAACTGGGGGCAGCTGAAGCTGTTGCCTGTTCACTTTCTGGATTTCTGTGCTGCTGGCTACCCAATATACACTTCCTAGTCTCGTGCCTGTGCAGTAAGAAAACTGTGGTGCACATTTTTGTTTATAAGTTGCCATAGGAATGGCAGCTTCTGTGGAAGTTCATGCCCTGTTATTGCAAAGTATCAACAGCATGGAACACAGAAACAGCCGAGGAAAGTGTACATACTATGCTTATTCAAACAAGAAAGCAGCAAACAAAAGTACTTTGTATTTTACCATGATGTACTGTATTTCTCATCCAAACTGCAACTCTGAGGAGACAAGCCTCAGCTGCTGCACCTGAGTCCTGACACAGGATCTTTTACACACACAAATCCTGTGTGTCAGGGAACTGCAGAGAGCTGCCTGGAGGTGGGGCCCAAGGCTGGAGAAATAATCTATGCAGATGAGATAGGGAGTGTGAACTTTTCCAGGAGAGATTGTGCAGACTGGCCTGGAGGTGTAATAAGTGTACAGGGCTGAAATCTCCACATAAAAAAGAGAGAGTAATCTTCCTTTCACTACACTAGAAGAAATTCTACTTCTCTGTGAAAGCACATGGATCCTTTCTGTCTCCTTCTATCCCCACCCTCATCCAACCCCCTCCAGCCCTCATCCAACCTTCTCCAGCCCTCATCCAACCCCCTCCAGCCCTCATCCAACCCTCTCCAGTCTTCATCCAACCCCCTCCAGCCCTCATCCAACCCCCTCCAGCCCTCATCCAACCCTCTCCAGCCCTCATCCAACCCTCTTCAGCCCTCATTCAACCCCCTCCAGCCCTCATCCAACCCCCTCCAGCCCTCATCCAACCCTCTCCAGCCCTCATTCAACCCCCTCCAGCCCTCATTTAACCCTCTCCAGCCCTCATCCAACCCCCTCCAGCCCTCATCCAACCCTCTCCAGCCCTCATTCAACCCCTTCCAGCCCTCATCCAACCCTCTCCAGCCCTCATCCAACCCCCTCCAGCCCTCATCCAACCCTCTCCAGCCTTCATTCAACCTCCTCCAGCCCTCATCCAACCCTCTCCAGCCCTTATGCAACCCCCTCCAGCCCTCATCCAACCCTTCCCAGCCCTCATCCAACCCTCTCCAGCCCTCATTCAACCCCCTCCAGCCCTCATCCAACCCTCTCCAGCCCTCATGCAACCCTCTCCAGCCCTCATCCAACCCTCTCCAGCCCACATTCATCCCCCTCCAGCCCTCATCCAACCCTCTCCAGCCCTCACTCAACCCCCTCCAGCCCTCATCCAACCCTCTCCAGGCCCTCATCCAACCCCCTTCAGTCCTCATCCAACCCTCTACAGCCCTCATTCAAACCCCTCCAGCCCTCATCCAACCCTCTCCAGCCCTCATCCAACCCCCTCCAGCCCTCATCCAACCCCCTCTAGCCCTCATCCAACCCTCTCCAGCCCTCATCCAACCCCCTCGAGCCCTCATCCAACCCTTCCCAGCCCTCATCCAACCCTCTCCAGCCCTCATCCAACCCCCTCCAGCCCTCATCCAACCCTCTCCAGCCCTCATCCAACCCCCTCCAGCCCTCATCCAACCCCCTCCAGCCCTCATCCAACCCTTGCCAGCCCTCATCCAACCCTTGCCAGCCCTCATCCAACCCCCTCCAGCCCTCATCCAACCCTTCCCAGCCCTCAACCAACCCTCTCCAGCCCTCATCCAACCCCCTCCAGCCCTCATCCAACCCTCTCCAGCCCTCATCCAACCCTCTCCAGCCTTCATCCAACCCTCTCCATCCCTCATCCAACCCTCTCCAGCTCTCATCCAACCCCCTCCAGCCCTCATCCAACCCTCTCCAGCCCTCATCCAACCCTCTCCAGCCCTCATCCAACCCTCTCCAGCTCTCATCCAACCCTTCCCAGCCCTCATCCAACCCTTTCCAGCCCTCATCCAACCCTTCCCAGCCCTCATCCAACCCTCTCCAGCCCTCATCCAAACCTCTCCAGCCCTCATCCAACCCTCTCCAGCCCTCATCCAACCCCCTCCAGCCCTGTATCCGTGCTCAGTTGTATCCCCGCCCCCCTTGTCCCTGCCCCCCTCCTCTGCCAGCTACCTCTGACAAGAGTGAATGAACAGATAAGAAGAAATGAGCACTGCTGGGAGATCTGACGTTTCTCTCTCGGGAGTCATTGCAATGCAGGAAACAGCATCAAACGCCTAGGCGTTTTTTCAGCAATGAAAGAGGAGGTACAGAGAATAAGGTATTTACTTCCACCAAATGATAGTTTTGATTTCCAATGATTACACAACAAGGGCAGAAGGTTCAATTGAAGGAAAGATGAAAAAATGACCTAAAGTGGTTGTTTACCCACCACTGTCACTTTTCACAACCCTCTCTCTTTATTCCTGTAATGGCCCCCTGTGACTGTGGTATATGAAAATAAAGCTGTATATACCTTATATATTGAGCGCTGATCAGCACTGATTGACCCGCTGCTCCTTTCCTCCCATTGCCTGACAGATGCGGTGGGCGGGGCCAGGGATTCCCTGCTGACTTCAGTCAGGAGGGGAGGAGGAGAGAGGCGACCCCGCCCACTGCATCTGTCGGCCCGTGGGAGGAGAGAAGCGGCGGGTCAATCAGTGCTGATCAGCGCTCAATATACAAGGTATATACAGCGTTAATTTCATATAGCACAGTCACAGGGGGCCATTAGAGGAATAAAGAGGGAGGTTTGTAGCATAAAGAGATTAATTTGAGCAGCAGGGCAGGAGGGGGCGGCGCAGACACGGAGCTGTCAGGCAGAGAGGGAAGGGGGGGAGCACACAGGAGACACAGGAGAGCAGGCTGCGTATGACGAGACACACACAGACTACAGTGTCAGGACTCTAAAGCCCTGCTACAAGGGAGTCAGTGCAGAGAGGGCAGGGTAGAGTAGAACCAGGCAGGATCAGACAGGTATTTCAGGTGATACAGTGGGCCAAATGACACAGCACAAGCACTATGCTGCATACTGTAACATGCTCTAAGGGAACAGGATCTTAATTTTTTTTTTTTGGGTTAACAAATGCTTTAAGTATCAGGTGGTTTAATCACTTAACAACCGCGCTATAGCCGAATGATGGCTACAGCGCAGCTCGATAACTCTGGGAGGGCGTACATTGACGTCCTCACAGAATCGCGCTCCCGCGCGCCCCTGGGGCGCACACACTGGAGTATCTATGACCGGATCATGATAAATGGCCACTGACAGTGGCCCTTTACCACATGATTGCTCTGTCAAATGACGGAGCGATCACTTGTAAACAAACCGCATCATGTCCGGTTCCTCTCTCCCCTCTCTGTACCGATCGGTATAGTGTGACCGGAGAGGGGAGAGATCGGGTGCAGCAGAGCTGTGGGCTGGATCTGTAGTGCCCACAGTGCTGCTCTGAGCCCATTGCGGCCTCATCCATCCATCCATGCTCAGCCATTCCTCTGTCATACTCATCCATCCATCCTCAGCCATCCCTCTGTCATACTCATCCATCCATGCTCAGCCATCCCTCTGTCATACTCATCCATCCATCCAGGCTCAGCCATCCATACTCAGCAATACTCATCCATCCATCCATGCTCAGCCATCCATACTCAAATACTCATCCATCCATCCATGCTCAGCCATCCATACTCAGCAATACTCATCCATCCATGCTCAGCCATCCATACTCAGCAATACTCATCCATCCATGCATGCTCAGCCATCCATACTCAGCAATACTCATCCATCCATGCTCAGCCATCCCATCCACCCCCAGCCATACTCAGCCACCCCGTAGTCAAATTAGATTTGAGAAATTTATGCCCCTAGAACACCTGATGGTGCTCCCTGCATGTTGGGCCTCTGTATGTGGCCAGGCTGTAGAAAAGTCTCCCACATGTGTTATCACCATACTCAGGAGGAGTAGGAGAATCTATTTTGGGGTGTCATTTTTGGTATGTACTTGCTATGCGTTAGAAATAATGTGCACATGGACAACTTTGTGTAAAAAAAAATGTGTTTTAATTTTCTTTCCACATTTTCCAAAAACTTGTAGAATAAAATTACATGTTCAAAAGACTCATTATGCTTTATAGATTATACACTGGGGTGTTTTCTTTCCAATATGGGGTCATTTTTTAGGGCGTTTCCATTGTCCTAGTGCTCCAGGGCCTTCAAAAGTGCAAGAGGTAGTCAGGACATTAGATGTGTAATTAATGCTCCTAGAACACATGATGGTGCTCCCTGCATGTTGGGCCTCTGTATGTGGCCAGGCTGTATAAAAGTCTCACACATGTGGTATCACCATACTCAGGAGGAGTAGCAGAATGTGTTTTGGGATATAATTTGAAATAACCTGCTAATATGACAAGGTAAGTAAAGCCTTGGACAGAGGGGTGGCTGTGGACTTTGGTATACTTGGATTTTGCAAAAGCATTTGACACCGTTCCCCCACACGGCTAATGTGTAAGGTAAAGTCTACAGGCTTGTTTACAGGCTTTTCAGTTTGTAAATGGATAGAAAACTGGCTTAAAGATCAAATTCAGAGAGTAGTGGTTAATGATTCTTACTCTGAATGGTCTAAAATTATCAGTGGTGTACCCCAAGGTTCAGTATTGGGACCCTTACTTTTTAATATCTTTATAAATGATATAGGCTCTGGGATTAAAAGTACCATTTCAGTCTTTGCAGATAACACCAAACTATGCAGTGGAATAACAATTTACAAGCCGACCTCAATGCACTGTCTAGTTGGGCGACTATGTGGCAGATGAGGTTTAATGTTGATAAATGTAGAAAATACATGCATCATACATACTAGGGGGAGTACAACTGGGGGGATTCGTAGTAGAGAAGGATCTGGGGATTTTGGTAGATCTTAAGCTCAATAATGGCATGCAGTGCCAAGCTTCTGTTTCCAAAGCGAGCAACGTTCTTTCTTGTATTAAGAGAGGTATGGACTCCAGAGAAAGAGATATCATTTTGCCCCTGTACAAATTATTAGTAAGACCTCATCTGGAATATGCAGTTCAATTTTGGGCACCAGTTCTCAAAAAGGATATCGGGGAACTGGAGAAAGTGTAGAGAAGGGTAATCAAACTGATAAGAGGCATGGAGGAGCTCAGCTATGAGGTAAGATTAGAGGAACTGCATTTATTCTCTCTTGAGAAGAGGAGATTAAGGGGGATATGATCAACATGTACTAATATATAAGGGGTCCATATAGTGAACTTGGTGTTGGGTTATTCATTTTACAGTCAACACAGAGGACAAGGGGCACTCTTTACGTCTAGAGGAAAAAAGATTTAATCTCCAAATACAGAAAGGTTTCTTCACAGTGAGAGCTGTGAAAATGTGGAAAAGACTCCCTCCAGAGGTGGTTCTGGTCAGTTCAGTATATTGCTTCAAGAAAGGCCTGGATTCTTTTCCTAAATGTACACAATATAACTGGGCACTGACATTTATAGGTAAAGTTGATCCAGGCAAAATCCGATTGCCTCTTGGGGGTCAGGAAGGAATTTTTCCCCCTGCTGGGGCAAATTGGATCATGCTTTGCTGGGGTTTTTCACCTTCTTCTGGATCAACTTTTTTGATTTATTTATTTTTATGGTTGAACTAGATGGACTTGTGTCTTTTTTCAACCTGACTAACTATGTAACTATGTATCTATGTAACTCGTCTCTAATCTATCCAAAACTAGAAAATGGGATTTGGCTATACATATAATTTAAAGATGATCCCCAGGTAAACAGCTAAAAAAACAGTTGAACTCTATATAGGGCAACTGACAAAAGATTTAGATTTCTGTCCATCCAATGTCAATACAATCCTGAGATTTTTACAGCTTCACTAGTATAACTGGGCTGGTAACTTGACATTTTTTCCTGCAGTTAAGAATTAAATCCAGGTCACCTCCCTGTCCCTAGCCTGTTACTGGACAGTAAGTAAGCTAGACCGCTCCACCACCACTCTGTTCTTTCCTTCTGTCAGAATGCTTCTTTTTCGCACGCTGGTATGGTTCCTCTACCAGTCAAATGCCGCGTACACAAAACCGTGGATTTTTTTCCGAAGGATGTTGGCTCAAACTTGTCTTGCATATACACGGTCACAAAAATGTTGTGCCAAAATTCCGAACGTGAGAACGCAGTGACGTACAAGACGTACGACGAGCTAAGAAAAAGGAAGTTTAATAGCCAGTGCGGCTCCTTCTGCTTGATTCTGAGCATGCATAAACTTTTGTGCGACGGACTTGTGTACACACAATCGGAATTTCCGACAACAAAGTGAAGTTGGCGGAAAATTTGAGAACCTGGTGATATGGGAGAAGTCAATCATATGTGAAAAAGGTTACCACCACCAATGCATTAGAGTTATATAGTCGGTCTCGACCCTACAGAACAAAATGTTGTTTTTCCCAGGTTGGGGACCAATCTTGAAAAGCCAACTTTTGTCCTAAATCCGCTGAACATTTTTTTTTGTATATTTAGGCACTTACTATTTTTTTTTATATATATCACTGCATTAATTAATTTTTATATCTGACTGAAGTTCAGCTTTTAATTTTAGGGTATGAAGGCATTCATTTTAAGGGTTCGGTTAGGGGCTACAATTAAGTGAGGTTAACATTTAAGTGTTCAAGTAAGGTTAAGAGTTAAAAGCAGTTCTTTAAAAGGGTCTTTTATCTGCCTTACGTTTTAACCTGCCAGACCCTGTTCACACTGGCATTCATACAGAGCAGCGCCGCTTACGTGGGAAACAATAAGTCATAGCTGGCTTCCCTTAGTAAATATGCCAGCACATGTAACCTGAAGACAGGTGAAAAACCGGCCCAGGTGAGGACGATGCTGGATCCTTGGACTGGTAAGTGTTCTTTTTTTTAAAAAATCAGCAGCTACAGTATTTGTAGCTGCTGACTTCTATTAATTTATTTTTTTTGTTAAGACTGAAGATCTGGCTTTAGAACCACTTTAACATATGAATAACCTACAAGCCTGGGCCCATATGTTATATAAAACCACAGAGCTTAGTGTATTATAACACATCTAGAAACCCAAAGTTTATTTTATCATTCTATGATATGAAAGCTACACTAAATATGCATTCACATACAGTATATTTGTAACATCCTGTAAGATCACCTTCTACTAAACCATTGCCCCATTTAGATACTAGCCTTCTGACCAAAGATTAATAAATCTGTCATGAATATACATAGCATATTAGCTGTGTGTCCATACACATTATAGTTTGTGCCCATTAATAATATATTAGCCATATGCCACAGATCTATACCTGTGACAAAGAAATAATACCATATGCCGCCATATTGCAAGGTTATCAATCATAAGCGTATCCATACTAGCTGGAGACATTGTTAGACCATTTACATTTTATTCGTTCATATTAGCCTCAGTTATACAGTACCGTATATTAATTCATCATACAGTTTTGTCAATCATTGCTATTTGCACTGGGTTGTCACACAAAGCTCACAATCATTACCCACTCTTTCCTTATTTGTCCCATCATGTGAAAGCCATGCAGAGCTGTGTGTTGTATCCTAACAAGTAATTTCTAATTCTCCAAAAGCTTTCTTGGTAATTTAATATATTAAATAATGAGATCTGGACATTCATCTTTGAAGCTTGCAGGATAGATAACTTATGTTGTAATGTGTTACCAGCCACAAATCAAACATGATTTTAATCCCTCTTCGTACAGAAAGGATTAGACTTAGAAAGGAAAATTTTGTAGTTAATTGGTAAAATTGTCAAAAGAGTTTGTAGATTGGTATTGCTTCAAATGCCGTGTCATGCAGAGGCTTAAAATAAGGCTTGAGGGCTGCCTATTGCCCTGCGGTGCTACCTTCAACAGAAAAGTATTCTGGTTCAAAATAAGATGGAATTCTCTCTAAACAAAGTTTTCTTTGGAGATTTACAGCAGATTGCAACAGTATTTAAAAGAGTATTATAGTGTTCATATTACAGGGTATAACTACTGGCACAATTCTTAAATCGGAACTAAACCGTCCTATCCTTTTTCAGCTAAGGAAGCTGCCATCTTAGCCTCTGATCTGCAACTGCCATGGTGCTGCACTTGTGATCAGTTATGACTCCAGCCATTTGATGGCTTAAAAGTTTGGTTGAAAGCACAACCAATGTGACAGTTAGCATTCCTGAAATGTAACTGGTTCTGGAAAATATTAAATTGATGGGTTTAGTTCCGCTTTAAAGCACAAATCTTAAAGCAGAACTAAACCCTCCTAATTGTTTTCAGTCAAGGGATCTGCCATCTTAGCCTCTGGTTTGATCTCCAACTGCCATGATGTTTCACACGTGATCAGTTATGACTCCAGTCATTTGATGGTTTGCCTTTTTGGTTGAGAGCACAGGATAATGGGACAGTTACATTCCCGGCATTTTTTTTTTTTTTTGAAACTGTTAAATCAATGGGTTTGGTTCTGCTTTAACCACTTCAGCTCCGGAAGGTTTTATCCCCTTCCTGACCAGGCCATTTTTTGTGATAAGGCACTGCGTTACTTTAACTGACAATTGCGCGGTGCTACGAAGCTGTACCCAAATAAAATTGATGTCCTTTTCCCCCACAAATAGAGCTTTCTTTTTGGAGGTAATTGATCACCTCTGCATTTTTTTTTTTTTTTTTGCGCTATAAACAAAAAAGACAAAAAATTTAGAAAACAAAACATTTTTTTTACTTTCTGCTATAAAACACATCCAATAAAAAAAAATGTAGAAAATCAAATTTCTTCATCAATTTAGGCCAATAAGTATTCTGCTACATATTTTTGGTAAACAAATCCCAATAAGCGTATAGTGATTGGTTTGCACAAAAGTTATTGCATCTACAAACTATGTGATAGATTTATGGACTTTTTATTTTTTTTTATTGTTTGCACTAGTAATGGCAGCGATCAGCGATTTTTAGCTGCGCTGCGACATTGCGGCAGACAAATCTGACACCAAGTGACACTTTTTGGGGATCAGTGACATCAATACAGTGATCATTGCTAATAATGTATAAATGACGCTGGCATGGAAGGGGTTAACATCAGGAGCATTTAAAGTGTTAAGTGTGCACCTAGGGAGTGCTTTCTAACTATGGGGTGAATGCTGGAACTGGAGGAAAACAGAGATCCGTGTTTCTGCTCAGCAGAAACACTAGATCTCCATTTCCCCCCCTACAGAACGGCGGTCTTTCTAGTTTGCATAGGCAGACTGCCATTCCCTCTGATAGATTGGCTGGTCCCGGTGGCCATCGCATCTGCCAGACCTGCTGATTGGCTTCCGCTGTGTCCAATCACAGTGGGAGTGCTGCACTGGTGGCACCTTGAGTGTGCCCCAGAGCTGACAGCAGCGATCACGTACAGGTACATGATTTCACACTTAAGTGCCGCCTTGCTGTGTAAATGTACATGGGGTGTTCCTTAGGTGGTTAAAGCTGGTTTAGATGGTACACAGACATCTAAGTAAAGATCCCCAGCACTAAAGATTTCCATCAATGAACTTCAAATAAAAAAAAAAGATAACGTGCAGATTAAACTATATTTCTGAAACAATCCTCTTTATTTTCTTTGCAGATCAGGAAAGTTAGAATATTATTCAGAGCCCATAAAAGGAGGCGGGGGCTGATTTTGAGGCACCGTCTGATATCAAGGGCTCTTGTCCAATTATTGCAATACTGATCATAAGGAAGTAGGAAGTGTTCAAGAGTAATTATACTGCATATGTGATACCCCATATGTAAATAATGAATCATAACTATGTTTGTGTCAAAAAATGGCTTTCAAGGAAACATGATACAAATGTCAGTTATAGAGAAGAACATTGGCTACAAAGAACGCTGCCAATAGTTTTTGGGAATTCTGAGTAACTAGTGCCAGCTGTTATCTCTTCTATGGAGGTAAGGGAAGGAAGATGTTAACTGGATGTGAATGTCTACACAGTGTTGGTCAAGATCTATAGACGATTTTGTTGAGACTCAGCAGATTGAAGGACAAGCAGATGTCTTATTACCATCACTCATGGACAGACATGTGGCCACATTATTGCTGTGTATGTCCATTGTAACCCAATATCACCGCAGTGACAATATTTGTAAGTTATTATCGGCTCATTGAGACTTAATGAGTTTGAATACTATAGATGGGAAAAAATACATTATGTTAGCCTTAAATCACTCCACAATAAGCTAGTATCGGCTGGTGAGGTCTCTATTTTCTACTATTATCACTAGGGATGCAACGATACCATTTTTTTTTTTACGATTACCGATACTTTTTTTTTAGTACTCGGCGATACCAACTATTTTGTTTTCACTTCAGCTGTCAGCAATGGTACAAAGCCTTGAAAAGTTATTTAGAAATTAAATAAATTGATTTTGGTGCATTTTCAATGTAATTGTGTAAATATATGCTAATATATATATGTAAACATATTCAATAACAAAGCAAACAAAAAAAAAAGTTCTAATTGTTTATCGTTTATAAAAAAAAGCAGGAAAATAATAATTAAATGGAAGAGAATAGGGAGTTAATTAAGGCTGATTCGAGTAAATTAAGGGTTAATAAGGGGTTAAACAGAGGAACATTTGCTCATCCCTTTGATCTGCAGATGAAGAAACAGAAAGATGCAAAAAGAAACAATGTTTCTTTTTATGTTAGTCTTTCAGCCAATGTTGTTAATAAACATTGCCAGGTGCTTTTTATTGACAGCTCCAATTACCGGACTTCTTTAACACTTCAGCTGTCAACAGAGGAGACCCACTGACAGCTCAAAGAACCGAGCTTGAAAGTATTGGTTTCAGGTATTGGTGCATTTGCACGAGTACCGATACTTGTGAAAATACTCGGTATTGGCACTGATACCGATACTGGTATTGGTGCAACCCTAGTTATCACTGAGCCTTGTTAGTGGAGCCCAATGAGATTATGTGGATTGAGCCATGCATTTTGACAATTCATCAAAGTTGTAAAGATTTTTTTGTATTCCAAGCCTTCTCTTTTATTAAAGAGACATTGTAATTTTGGTCATTTAGGGCAGGTATTTTGCAATGGTTGAGAGGAAAGATGGACAGAACAAAAGGGAAATATAAATGGATTGGGGGATGAGATTTAACAAGACTCTGTCACTTTGCTTTAAATATGCACAGTAATAGAGTCTATTTAGGTATGGAACTGATTTTATTATGACTCAATGTAGTGGCACTTTACCTTTAATACCCCTCCACTTTAAGTGATTGGATAGCACTTACACACAGCATATGGGGCCACTTGTAAGTTCCACTTGTAAGTTCCACTTAAGGGCTGAGTCTTGTGCATGCGCAGTGCACTCTTCCCTTCCCTGTCACAACAGCGTTGGCAGGGGGGCACTGCACATGCGTGGATCTTGGAAGATGGAGAGCGTTCATTCAAGTGATGCTGGGAGCATGCTCAATGTACAGGGTGTCATAGATTACAGCCAGGATGGCGAGGATCTCTGCCATTAGTAGTTTTCTGCCAGGCTGTGGGTAAACTGCAATGGGCATTACAGGCATGGTACTTCTAATAAGTTCCAAATTTTTGAAGCTACACTCTGCTTTTTAACATACAAGGCCCTTGACTACATAGTGGATTTTATTGCTAAGTTGAATTTAGTTTTTAATTGCACCCCTTTTCATCCATGTCTTCCTGTTCCATACCACATCATCCAATACAGTTGCAATAATAGTAAAAAAAAAAATGTGATTTTTATTCTTAAGTCAATCTTAGGTAAAAGTTGTGTCAATTTTGGGTAACAACTTTATCAATAGACCCCCTTTTTTGTGTGATATAGCTGTCAAATACAAAGCCTCATCTTTTCAGCACCCTGGGCAGCTGCCTTTTGTACCCCCACCTTGTTGATTTAAAGCGGAGTTCCACCCATAAAATTTACTTTTCCGTATTCAGCAGCAATAAACCTAAGCAACAACATTTGTAATTTTTTTTTTTTCTACTCACTCTTTCCTGGCTGTTGCTAAGGGGTGGCTTGTAATCTGCCTCTTCCTCTCCCTGGCACCTGACCTCATTTCCCTCGGCGCCCGTGCTCGCTGGTGCTCCTGGGAGATGTGTGTCATCATTTCCCAGGAGTCAGTGGGCAGCGCCGAGGGCTTTGTTGCCATCACAAAGGGGCGGGCACTTCTGACGCCGCCGCTCGTTGTGATGTAAATGTCGGAAGTGTACGGTCCTATGAGCTGTACCTCCTGCGCATGCGCGAGAACGGGCGGTGCATGCTGGTCGCTCAGCTGCACCTGATCTCGGAAGATAGTGCTTGTGGACTTCACATGCCCACAAGCAATATGGAAATTGCCAGGAAAGAGGAATATAAGATATCTTCCTCTATGAAATCGGCAATTGAGCGGCAATACATCCCAGAAAGGTGAGTGCTATAAATAGAAGTTTTAAACTGACAATATTCATCCAATAAATAAATAAATAAATAAATGTAACAGTTGGAACTCCGCTTTAAATTGTTTTGTTAATATTTCATAAAGCTCACAACTAAATCTTTCTGTTTTCTATCACAATGCAACTGTAAGTTATACTTGATGCATTTTAGAATACTATTGTAGCATGTTATGGGCTTAAAATGTATGAAAAGGCAAATTATTATTTTTTAAAGAGTAACTCCACTTTTGTAGGGAAAAAAAAATCAATAGCCTCTGGGTGATCATTGGACATTGCAGAGATTTTACCAAACTTTATTGCAGATTCCTACCTTTTATTATTCTGAGGAAAAAGAAGTTTGTTGTCTTTTTGGGAATTGAATGTGAATGGGAGTTACTTTCATTATCAATGATGCACTTGCAGTCTTCTAATGAGGAGAGTGGCAGGGTCTGCATCCCTTTAGAAGCATTTAACCCTTGGGGGGTATCTCAGCAAAGCTGAAATTTTTGTTGCCGAGGATGCCTAAAATCTGGTTTGTATCTTAGTACAGACTTCTGGGTAAATCGGCAAGCCAGTCACACAAGACAGAAATTACTTTTTTGGGGACATTCTGTACATCAACTGTGTATGAAATGGCATCAGGTTGCCATATTGCATTGAATTTTACAGAATATTATAGCACTTCAGATTGAAAAGTAAATATCATTTTTAATAACATTCAATTTACAATATGGCTTGTGTCACAATTGTATATGCTATATTATTTTATTTATTTGTGATATTTTTTTCCCACTAAACTAGAGTTGCCCGTTTAAGTTTTGGATAGAGTCTGGAAGGGTTGGAACCTCTATACACTTCTTATTCATCCCTGTTAAGGAGATTCACCTGGTGACCATTATCACTGAGACAGAAAGTGAGCTGAAATACCAAATTTGAGAGTTTTTACCAAAGCAATAGATGGAATAAATCTTCTAAAGAGTCATTGACAGCACAGGGGAAATGCATGCCGTCTAAAAAAGTTTTTCTGTTCAGTTGCATGACATGTGAGTTAACACCCCTATGTAGCCACTGACAGATTAGACAGATGAGGGTTCAAACCCCAACCATAGGCGTGCGCAGCCTATTGCATTAGGGTGTGCACCCGAAAGCTCAAGCACACATACATATATATATATATATATATATTGTCAAAAGTATTGGGACACCTGCCTTTACACGCACATGAACTTTAATGCCGTCTTCGTCCATAGGGTTCAATATTGAGTTGGCCCACCCTTTGCAGCTATAAAAGCTTCAACTCTTCTAGGAAGACTGTCCACAAGGTTTAGGAGTGTGTCTATGGGAATGTTTGATCATTCTTCCAGAAGGGCATTTGTGAGGTCAGGCGCTGATGTTGGACAAGAAGGCCTGGCTCGCAGTCTCCACTCGAATTCATCCCAAAGGTGTTCTATCGGGTTGAGGTCAGGACTCTTTGCAGGTCAGTCAAGTTCCTCCACCCCAAACTCACTCATCCATGTCTTTATGGACCTTGCTTTGTGCACTGGTCCAAATCATTTGATGGAGGGGGGATTATGGTGTGGAGTTGTTTTTCAGGGGTTGGGCTTGGCCCATTAGTTCCAGTAAAGGGAACTCTTAAGGCGTCAGCATACCAAGACATTTTGGACAATTTCATGCTCTCAACTTTGAGGGAACAGTTTGGGGATGACCCCTTCCAACATGACTGCGCACCAGTGCACAAAGCAAGGTCCATAAAGACATGGACTTAGCAGGGGTGGTGGGAAATTAACTTCAAGTGCAATAATTCACATTATAACTGTAACTAAAACATATACAATTAAGTGTAACACTCTAAAAAATAAAAAATCCAAAGTGCTATAATGGTGTGAACCTCCCAACTAAAAAGTTGTTGCACTCAAAGGTAATTTGTATTGCAATTATCTGTAGAGGGGTTTCCGCCATCCCTGCTAAGGCAGCACTGATGGGCACTGATAGGCAGCACTGATGGGCACTAATAGGCTGCACTGATTGGCAGTGTTGATGGGCACTAATTGGTAGCACTGATGTGCACTGATAGGTGGCACTGATAGGCAGCACTGATTGGCACTAATGGGCACTGATTGGCACTGATAGGTGGCACTGATGGGCACTTATATGCATCACTGATGGGCTCTTATTGGTAGCACTTATGGGCACTGATAGGCTCTGATTTCGCAGCACTGATTGGCAGCACTGATGGACACTGATTGGCACTGATAGGCAGCACTGATTGGAAGCACTGATGGGCACTGATAGGCTGCACTGATAGGCAGCACTGATGGGCACTGACTGGCAGCACTGATGGGCACTGGTAGGTGGCACTGATAGGCAGCACTGATGGGCACTAATTGTCAGCACTGATTGGCACTGATAGGCAGCACTGATGGGCACTGATATGCAGCACTGATGGGCACTGATATGCAGCACTGATGTGCACTGATTGGCAGCACTGATGGGCAGCACTTATGGGCACTGATTGGCACTGATAGGCAGCACCGATGGGCACTAATATGCAGCACTGATAGGCAGCATTGGTTGGCACTGATTTACAGCATTGGTTGGCACTGATAGGCAGCATTGGTTGGCACTGATAGGCAGCACTGGTTTGCACTGATAGGCAGCATTGGTTGGCACTGATAGGCAGCATTGGTTGGCACTGATAAGCAGCACTGGCACTGATAGGCAGCACTGGTTTGCACTGATAGGCAGCACTGGTTTGCAATGGTTGGCACTGATAGGCAGAATTGGTTGGCACTGATAAGCAGCACTGGCACGGATAGGCAGTACTGGTTGGCACTAATAGGCAGCATTGGTTGGCACTGATTGGCAGCATTGGTTGGCACTGATTGGCAGCATTCGTTGGCACTGATAGGCAGCATTGGTTGGCACTGATTGGCAGCACTGATTGGCACTGACTGGCAGCACTGATGGGCACTAATTGTCAGCACTGATTGGCACTGATAGGCAGCACTGATGGGCACTGATATGCAGCACTGATGGGCACTGATTGGCAGCACTGATGGGCAGCACTTATGGGCACTGATAGGCAGCACTGATAGGCAGCATTGGTTGGCACTGATTGACAGCATTGGTTGGCACTGATTTACAGCATTGGTTGGCACTTATAGGCAGCACTGGTTTGCACTGATAGGCAGCACTGGTTGGCACTGATAGGCAGAATTGGTTGGCACTGATAAGCAGCACTGGCACAGATAGGCAGTACTGGTTGGCACTGATAGGCAACATTGGTTGGCACTGATAAGCAGCACTGGCACTGATAGGCAGCACTGGTTGGCACTGATAAGCAGCACTGGCACTGATAGGCGGCACTGGTTTGCACTGATAGGCAGCACTGGTTTACAATGGTTGGCACTGATAGGCAGAATTGGTTGGCACTGATAAGCAGCACTGGCACAGATAGGCAGTACTGGTTGGCACTGATAGGCAGCATTGGTTGGCACTGATTGGCAGCATTGGTTGGCACTGATTGGCAGCATTGGTTGGCACTGATAGACAGCATTGGTTGGCACTGATTGGCAGCATTGGTTTGCACTGATTGGCAGCATTGGTTGGCACTGATAGGCAGCATCGGGTGGCACAGATAGGAGAGAGGGGGAGTTTCACATTCAGGAGATCGTGAGAATTGCCAGAGCTGTTCAGTGTATGAAACTGTCAGATAATGACACTGCATGCAGGGAGAGACACCAGCTGTTAAAAGTCAGCGGTGATGCTGGTGGTGGGCGGGACTGAACAGTTACCAAACACCAGCCAATAGGATGGGTCTGGGCGGGCCGCTACATTTATCTGGCTCCGCCCCCTCTCTGAAGCAGCCCAATCATTGGCTGGTGTTGGCGCTTGATCCCGCCCACCCCCGACATCGCGGCTGAGTTGTGATGACTTACAACTCAGCCGCGATGTCGGGAGTGGGCGGGACCAAGCGCTATAAACACAAGCCAATGTTTGAGCTGCTTCAGAGAGGGGGCGGGGCCACATAAATGTAGCGGCCCGCCCAGACCCCATCCCATTGGCTGGTGTTTGATGGCTGTTCTGTCCCGCCCACCCCCGACATCACCCCGACATTTTGACAGCTGGTGTCTCTCCCTGCATGCAGTGTCATTATCTGACAGTTTCATACACTGAACAGCTCTGGCAATTCTCACGCTCTGCTGCCTGTGAAACTGTTTCACAGGCAGCGCGGGCCACACACTCTCTTGGATGCAGCATTTTGGGGCAAATCTCTGGACACAGCACGAGGTGATTAGGGTGTGCGCAGGCACACCCGGCACACCCCGTGCGCACGCCTATGACCCCAACACTAGAAGGACCTCATGTACCCATCTGCCAGTGACACCTGTCCTGGCATTGATCTCAGAGAGAGACATTTTGAGGGAAATAGTGCTAAACATTGATTATCTTCCATGATTCCTTTCACACACAGTTCACTGGGAGAGATTTACTAAAACTGGTGCACTCACAATCTGGTGCAGCTTTGCATGGTAGCCAATCGGCTTCTAACTTCAGTTTGTTCAATTTAGTTTTGGCAATAAAATCTGGAAGCTGATTGGTTTTGCTGCACAAGATTTTGCACTCTCCAGCTCTAGTCAGGGCTGGACTGGGAATAAAAACCAGCCCTGGAAAAATGTCATACCAGCCCCATAGCATTATTATATGAGCCCGACAGCATAACATTATTATTTTCTTGTTCATGAAAGGAAAAAACATGCATTTTAAAGCACATTTGAAGAGTATATTATATATAGAGAAGACAGACATGAAAGCACATAGGCGTTTATATATATATATAAAAGCAAATTCCAGTTAGAAGTGGTAAAAGTGATCAATTATCAAGGGGGACCCCAGCAGAGATAGTTAGCGGCTGTGGTCATTAAACAGTAGATGTCAGAGGCTGCAGACACAATACAAGATATGGTCAGAGACTGAAGACATGATGCAGGAGGTGTCAGAGGCTAAGGGCATGATACAAGAGATGGTCAGAGACTGCGGACATGATACGGGAGATGGTCAGAGACTGCAGACACGATACAAGAGATCAATGCAGCCTCACCAGTGCCCATCAAATGCAGCCTCACTGCTCATCAATGCAGTCTCACTGTGCCCATCATTGCAGCCTCACAGTGCCCATCAAATGCAGCTTTACTTGCCCATGAATACAGCCTCACTGTGCCGATCAATGCACTCTCACTGTGCCGATCAATGCAGCCTCACTGTGCCCATCATTGCAGCCTCAATGTGCCCATCATTGCAGCCTCAATGAGCCCATCATTGCAGCCTCACTGTGCCCATGAATGCAGCCTCACTGCCCATGAATGCAGCCTCACTGTGCCCATCATTGCAGCCTCAATGTGCCCATCATTGCAGCCTCAATGTGCCCATCATTGCAGCCTCACTGTGCCCATGAATGCAGCCTCACTGCTCATGAATGCAGCCTCACTGTGCACATCAATGCACTCTCATTGTGCCCATCACTGCAGCCTCAGTGTGCCCATCACTGCAGCCTCACCTCACTTTACCCCCTTCCTGACCAGAGCACTTTTTGCAATTCAACACTGCGTTGCTTTAACTGACAATTGCGCGGTCGTGCGACATTACACCAAAACGAGATCAATGCAGCCTCACCAGTGCCCATCAAATGCAGCCTCACTGCTCATCAATGCAGTCTCACTGTGCCCATCATTGCAGCCTCACAGTGCCCATCAAATGCAGCTTTACTTGCCCATGAATACAGCCTCACTGTGCCGATCAATGCACTCTCACTGTGCCGATCAATGCAGCCTCACTGTGCCCATCATTGCAGCCTCAATGTGCCCATCATTGCAGCCTCAATGAGCCCATCATTGCAGCCTCACTGTGCCCATGAATGCAGCCTCACTGCCCATGAATGCAGCCTCACTGTGCCCATCATTGCAGCCTCAATGTGCCCATCATTGCAGCCTCAATGTGCCCATCATTGCAGCCTCACTGTGCCCATGAATGCAGCCTCACTGCTCATGAATGCAGCCTCACTGTGCACATCAATGCACTCTCATTGTGCCCATCACTGCAGCCTCAGTGTGCCCATCACTGCAGCCTCACCTCACTTTACCCCCTTCCTGACCAGAGCACTTTTTGCAATTCAACACTGCGTTGCTTTAACTGACAATTGCGCGGTCGTGCGACATTACACCAAAACAAAATTGACGTCCTTTTTTTCCCACAAATAGAGCTTACATTTGGTGGTATTTGATCACCTCTGCGATTTTTATTTTTTGCGCTATAAGCAAAAAAAGAGCAACAATTTTGAAAAAAATAAATATTTTTTACTTTTTGCTATAATAAATATCCCCAAACAAATATATAAAAAAACAAATTTTTTCCTCAGTTTAGGCCGATACGTATTCCTCTACATATTTTTGGTAAAAAAAAAAAAAAATTGCAATAAGCGTATATTGATTGGTTTGCGCAAAAGTTAAAGCGTTTACAAAATAGGGGAAAGATTTATGGCATTTTTATTATTAAGTTTTATCGTGACTGCGACATTATGGCGGACACATCGGACACTTTTGACACTATTTTGGGACCATTGGCATTTATACAGCAATCAATGCTATAAAAATGCACTGATTACTGTGTAAATGACACTAGCAGGGAAGGGGTTAAACACTAGGGGTGGATCAAGGGGTTAAGTGTGTCCTAGGGAGTGATTCTAACTGTGGGGGAGGGGGGGGTGGGCTACCACTGACATGACAGCGATCACTGCTCCCGATGACAGGGAGCAGTAGAACTCTGTCATGTCACTAGGCATGACAGGGAAATGCCTTGTTTACATCTCCCCGTTCTGCCTCTCTGTGACACGATCACGGGACACCGGCGGACATCAAGTCCATGGGACCCACGGTCACGCTGTACGCAGCGCATGTGCCCACTAGCCCCGCCAATTAAAGGGGATGTACAAGTACGTCCATTTGCCCACCGCTGCCATTGTGCCGACATATATCGGCGTGCAGCGGTTGGCAAGTGGTTAATATTATGGCTGTTGCTGACTTCTTCTTTACCAAATGATTACATACCCTTTTAATGGGAACATAAACCGGGCTTCAGCTGTGGCAGTGGTGCACATACTATTGACTGTATCTCTTCTCATGCAATTGGCTATTCCATTTCTCCTATTCCCATGCTCGACTCCCAAGGTTCAGGCAGACTCTCTTTGCTCAGTGGTGACTACATGTGTGTTGCATGTGTGACCTTTCTCCTGCCTCCCGTGCAAAGAGCCCCAGTGAACAACTTTGTGTCCGCTATATACCCTGTAACATGAGTTTCAGTCACTCTGGCTGATGCACCATTGTCCACAGTTACCCCCTCGGTAACTGGGAATTAGCCCATACAAAACTCACACAGACTATACTGTAGGCCTGCCTACAGGGGGCCACCTGTTCCAATGGAATATGAGATTTGAGTTTCCATCCATTTTAAAAATGGCTATATAAAGGTATAATAAAAGGTACAGTAGTACCTTGGATTACGAGCCTAATTCATTCCAGAACCATGCTTGTAATCCAAAGCACTCGTATATCAAAGCGAGTTTCCCCATAGGAATCAATGGAAACTCAGATAATTTGTTCCAGTGTCGCTTCTAGTGTATGCAGTACTGCATGTGGCCAGAGGTGGGGGCACCATAGAGACATTCGGAGACGCTCGGAGACACTTGGAACCGAGTGTGTCCCAGCGTCTCAGACGCCCCCCACCTCTGGTCACATGCGGTACTGCACACCCCAGAGGCTTGAATCCTGGTCGTCTTGTGAGACAACGCTCGCAAATCGAGTCAAAAAAAAAACAAAAAACAGCTTATATTGTGAAACACGCGTAAATCGCATTACTAACAATCCAAGGTTTTTCTGTATATAAAGGTAAAAAACAATGGCAGGTTTTTATTTATGTTAATAATACATACTACATTGTTTGGAGTCATCAAAGAATAAGCTGTCATGTTGGACAGGTAGTGCACTAGGATTCTATGATATGTTACTGTGATTTTTACAAGCAGTAAGATCTCAACCTGTTCAATAACAATTATCTGGCATCACCATGCTCGTCGCTTCACATCACTCATTTCCCAACTGACTCTAACTGGAAGGAAGTTGCAGCCCTCCAGATGCATCCTATTTCCAGGGCTGAAACTTGCCTTGTGTTCTGATCTGAATAGATAAAGCAGCAGAGCTCCAACAACTGGATTCCATTCATTAACTTTTATTAATGAATGTCTCAAATACAAGTGTTGTGGGGAAGTTTATATGTGTGAATTAGAAACAAGTTGAATAGACTGTATTTCTTGTTTAAAATGACACTGTCATAAAAGAACAACAAAAAAAACATAAGAAACAGGGTTACCTACAAAAGAAGAAGGATGTACTTTGCCCGCTACCTGCGCTGCCAGAATTGTGCTCTAGTAAAGTGGAATCCTCCACTGAAGTATGGTGGGAAACCGACACTTCTGGGAGTGTTGATCTGCTTTGTTTACCCCTCTCCCACTCTCAGTGGTTTCCAGGTAGTCCTATTTATTATTATTTTTATGATTATTATTATACAGGATTTATATAGCCCCAACAGTTTGTGCAGCCCTTTACAACTTGAAGGCAGACAGTACAGTTACAATACAATAGGAATCAGATTACAATTTTTTTTAATAATGACACGGATGCTTTACATGGTAGTAATTGAAAAACACTTTTATTTCTTTTAAATATGTGTAATATTTATGCAAGTAATGCATAGTTGCCAACTGTCCTGAAGTTCCCGGGACATTCCCAGGATTTAGACCTTTGTCCCGCTTTTATCCTTTCCCGGGAAATGTCCTGGGAAATCCATTCTTTCCTGTTTTTTCGCCGCCGCCACTAGAGGTCCATTTTACAGAAGACCAGCTCTCGTATAGCCTGGTCACTAGCTTCTCGGCCTTCCCACCTGTTGTGGGAAAGGCCACGGGGCAGGGGTTGGCACCAGCTCAATTTCTATTGGCAGCCACCTGGCCGGCTCCGCCTCTTGCTTGTTCCCCTCATCACACGAGAGCTGGCCTACTGTAATTACAGCAGAGACTCCGCTGCTGGGATGTAAGGGGGCGCTCCACTGGGGGACACCTGATCTAAGGGGGTCTCCACTTGGGGACACCTGATGTAAAGGGGCGCTCCACTGGGGGACACCTGATGTAAGGGGGACTCCACTGGGGGATACCTGATGTAAGGGGGGGCTCCACTGGGGACACCTGGTGCAAGGGGGGCTCCACTGGGGGCACCTGATGCAAGGGGGACTCCACTGGGGGACACCTGATGTAAGGGGACTCCGCTGGGGGACACCTGATGTAAGGGGGACACCGCTGGGGGACACCTGATGTAAGGAGAGACTCTGCTGGGAATGCCTGGTGTATGGAGGGACTCTGCTGATGTAAGGAGGGACTCCGCTGGGGTACACCTGATGTAAGGGAGGGCTCCACTGGGGACACCTGATGCAAGGGGGCTCCGCTGGGGGCACCTGATGCAAGAGGGACTCCTCTGGGGGAACCTGATGTAAGGGGGACTCCGCTGGGGGACACCTGATGTAAGGAGAGACTCTATCGGGAGTGCTTGGTGTAAAGAGGGACTCTACTGGAATGCCTGATGTATGGAGGGACTCCTCTGGGGACACCTGATGGCATCTGGTGGCATTCGACGGTGGCAAGTGACACGCTCAGGGCTCCCACTGATTCTGCATTATGGGGAGTCGAACTATTTTAGTTTATATTACAATGTAATAATAGAAAAAATGCGCTTCAATCATTCTGACACCATAACAAACATGGTGCCGGGGTGATTGAAGAGCTAACACCAGGTGTTTGGAGTATCTTTATCAGCTGATTGTTAAACTTTCTGAAATGCTATTGTGGTGTAGGATCTGGGCCTGTTGTCCCTCCATCCCTTCTTCTTTCCTTCCTTCTCTCTCTCTCTCTCCCTCTCTCTTTCTCCCTCCATCCCTCGTTCATCTCAGACTCTAACCATACCCCTTTGAGTCACACCCCCTTTAAGCCACGCCCAATATTTAGTTTAAACCATGCCCATTTTTTGCTGCTTCTTTTCTTTCCCAGACTCATTAAATTTTTATCATTTTTTTCACACAAATAGAGCTTTCTTTTGGTCTTTTCCGCACTGATGGGCACTGATGAGGAGGCACTGGTGGGCACTGTTAAGCGGCACTGATAGAAGTCAGTGATGACCAGGCACTGATAGACAGCATTGATTGGCAGCACTGATGTGCACTGTTGGGGCTGCACTGGTTACTCAAATTAAACATAGTCTCCCTTGACTATGTGAAACACACTCATTTAGCACTGATAGGCGGCACTGATGGGAACTGATTGGCAGCACTGTTGGGGCTGCACTGATAATCAGGACACTGATGATTAGTACCCTGATTATCAGTGTAAATATCCCCTTTCACACTGGCTGGTTACCAGCGCCCCTCTCCTCACGCTGTGACAGTGCAAGGAGAGGGATGCCATTAATCGGCAAGTGTGTTCATGCTCCCAACTTTGTGGGAACAGTTTGAGGATGGCCCCTTCCTGTTCCAACATGACTGCGCACCAGTGCACAAAGCAAGATGGTCCAAGGTAAAGACATGGATGAGCGAGTTTGGGGTGGAGCACTGGCCTGACCGAGTCCTGACTTCAACCCTTTAGAAATACCTTTGGGATGAATTAGAGTGGAGACTGCGAGCTAGTCCTTCTCGTCCACATCAGTACCTGACCTCACAAATGTGCTTGTGGATGAACGGTCAAACATTCCCATAGACACACTCCTAAACCTTGTGGACAGCCTTCCCAGAAGAGTTGAAACTGTTATAGCTGCAAAGGGTGTGCCAACTCAATACAGACTGGGATGCCATTAAAGTTCATGTGTGTGTAAAGGCAGGCGTCCCAATACTTTTGACGATATAGTGTGTTTGTTTATATATACACACACACACATTCACACACAGACAGACATTTTTGCTAATTATATACACAGGCTCTTGATTTACAGTGCTACACAAGGGTTACTGTATCTTTTTACAATGCAAGTCTATAATTTGGATTAATAACGGGGGGGGGGGGGGTGAATTACTAAAGAATTACATTTCTCACTTAGTTCAGTGCAGCTGTATTTACTTCAATTATCTTTTCATGTGCAAAATACATTCCTGTTTTTTTTTTTAATTCCTCTGCACAGGATTGGTTACTCAAATTAAACATAGTCTCCCTTGACTATGAGGAACAAACTTCTTTAGTACTTTGGCATGATGAAAGCTGGCCATATACACTATGAGAACTTCAGCTGGCTGAAATGCGCTCTGTGGTTGATCCTGTTGCCATCCTCCCACCCAACTTCTTCAATTGCAAAATCAAAGGAGTTGGGTTAAAAATTGTCAGGTAAACATTGGCTGCATTCAATCAGGTGTAGCTGTTGTTCGGATAAACTGACAGCTACTGGTGCCAGCTGTTAGAATACTATAGTAGGAGATTTGTCTCTGAATATTGTGGAAGGGGCATACGAGCTGAATGAAAAGAATATAACCGTGTATGGCCTGCTTTAAGACAATGATCTCACTGTGTAAGACTGGGTTAAGTAAAAAGCCCCCTCAAATGGTTAATCTACAAATCTCTATTATTAATATAATGTAAAGCTCCCCCTGAAGGAGCCGCTGAAAAAGACAGGTTCCCCCACAATAGTACAGAGGCTGCCTGTCACAGATACAGTTCCAAGCACAACGACAACGCAGGCTCAGTCTAAGGGATGTCTTTTTGTAGTTCCAATTTTGCACTTGGCCAGAAGGGGATTTAAGGGTCCAGGATACTCCAAAATGATAACAGAAATCAAAAGGAGGACAAACTTCTTACAAAATCCTCATTAAACAGCCTTGACTGGAGTTAATAAGGTATGGCCAGTAGTTCTAGGTCTTTGTAAGAGCAAACCTAGTCCATCCAGTAACCTCTGGCACTCAGTGCCCTCTAGCACATGCACACCTGAGAGTCCAAGGCCAGCTCTTACTCACACTGTCCTAGGAAAGATGTTTGCCACCCAGCTTCCAAGTGACACTCTTCAGTGAGCGAGACAAAGATCCTTCCCCCAGACCAGACTCCAAGATGATGCCCTTTAGCAAAACTCTGTTTACCTTCTACAGATTCATAGCCCAGCACTTGATGAGCCCCCAGCTGCAACTCTTTGCACACAGAAGCTTCCTCCCAATGGCAGCAGCCCCAGGAGAACTGGAACCCTCCTTGGAGAGGAAAGAGCCTCTCTGCCTATGTTTCTGAAACATTTATACCCTCCCCAACCAGCTACTGGGCACCCCTTTTCCAGGGATTGGCTGGGGTCTAATAAATATTCATAATTCAGTGGCTGATCCTCCTATTCCATATACTAGAAGCTTCCTCCAGAGGCAGACAGGAGCAATCAACCACTGACCTTATGGAAACCTGACCAGACAGAAAAACAAATCACTATTCCACATTACAATGGAGCCAAAAACTAAAGTTAGCCTAACTTTTGGCAGGGCACTACAATAAAAAATATAAACATAGATATATAGTGACCAGAGGTTCACTATACTTTTATGTTATGCCATGAGTGTGAAAGCTTAAGACCACTACTACTATTATTGTGAACATAATCTTCGGCTACATCCATGCGTTTGATACCCCTTATAGGAAATTAATAAAAATGTTTGTGTTTTACAGCTTATTTTTTACTACTATTTTAATTTTTCCAAAACTTTATTTTTAAATATCATTTAATACAGGGTACATCCATGGCATAAAGTATGCTGGGATTTCTAATGCCGCGTACACACGAGCGGACTTTCCAGCGGACTAGGTCCGACGGTCTTCCTGACGGACTTTCTGACTAGGTCCGACGGTCTTTCCGAACCAACGGACTTGGCCACACATGATAAGACTAAGTACGTTCATAAGTCCGTTCGGTTTGAACGTGATGACGTAAATGGGACTAAAAAAGGAAGTTCAATAGTCAGTAGCCAATAGCTTCCCTTGCGTCGTATTTGGTCCGTCGGACCAGCACACAGACGAACAGTTTTCCCAGTTTTAGTTCCTCGGACTTTGAGTCTGTCGGACAGATTTGAAACATGTTCTATTTCTAGGTCCGTTGGATTTTTATCCCGAAAAGCTATCGGACTAGCCCACACACTATCGGATTGTCCGCCTGACTAATCCCGTCGGGCCTAGTCCGCCGGAAAGTCTGCTCGTGTATACGCGGCATAACAAGAAAGCTCACAACTGCCTGCATTCTTGCTGGAAGCCTGTGTTTAACTGACTAGCACAGGCATTCCATTCTTTGTTTGAAAAACACAAAGGTGTGTATTCATCCTCATTCAGATTTGTCTATGTAATCTTATCTCTCTTGTACATCAGTGCTGTTTAACAGTAGAGCTGTGAAATGAGCTTGAGAAAGCTGTTAATCTCACTGGGAACCATTATAAATATTAAATTACAAACATACACAGTAAACAAAAATTAAAGCAAAAAATATATATATTTCCTTTAATGCAGGTTCAAAAAGTTAAATGAATGCATTGCCTAGCAGTAGTTGACCAAAAAAAAAAAGAAGCAGGTTTTACTGTAATACTCACATTCATTTTGGTGCTGTCCCTAGCAAAAGGTCCACTCATCCACTAGATGGAAAACCTCTTCTGAGTTTAGTAATGCCCAGTGTCATTTAACACACTTCCTGTGAGCCCAGGCTGTCATGGACACACCCCTTGGGGGTACGTCATCACGCCAATCTGAGCTCAAATTACTGTTGCATTGAGTAGCACTCACACATCATTATGTCAGGGCCATTCAGCACCATTGTCAAACAGATCAAAGCAACACCCGTGACCTCATGTGAATGACCAAAAGAATTTAGGATATGCATATTTTTAGTTTTTAAAAAGTAGGTGTGGGCTGGGTGAGGGAAGGGGGTAAGGTGGGTAAAAGACCAAGATGTCCTTTAATCATTTATATTGCTATGCACTTATACCTTTGGACAAGGCTTACAGCTTCACATAACAGAAGCAAGTGTCCAAGGATGTCATATAAAAAAATGGGCTATACATATACTTTAGAAAGTTATGTATATTGTGTAGCACCATCATTTCTGTATAGCTTTTACTACTAGTGAGTGGGTGGAAGCCTACATAAGCTCACTTATTCAGGGAAGCCTATCCCACACCCACCTAACAACTGTCCCCGAGCCACCCCCATCAAATCATTCCCCGCATCTATTACCTTTTGTACCATCAACCCCTCCCTTTAGAATGTAAGCTCTACGAGCAGGGCCCTCCTGTATTGAACTGTACTGTAATTGTGCTGTCCCCCCTCCACATTGTAAAGCGCTGTGTAAACTGTTGGTGCTATATAAATCGTGTATAATAATAATAATAATAATAATAATTAACAGTTAGGCTTCATGCACACTAGCATTTTTCATAAGCTCAAAAAAAATGTGAAAATGCTCCTAGACGCTGAAGCTCAAAAAAACGCTAAAAGCCTAAAGTAGTGCTCATGGACACATAGGATAACACTATTTAGCTTCTAGGAGCAGAAAGAAATGCTAATAACAGCTTCTAGGAGCTTAAAAAAAAAAAACGCTAGTGTGCATGAAGCCCTTATATTATATCATTTTTATAATTTTATAGAATAGGCTTGTAGAGTATGTTGCATTTGGATATGTTGATACTGTTTTTTTGTAAACTCTTCGGCTTGTACAGAAGGTGTGCAAAGAGACACACACATTTGATTGACGTATGCAAATGTTATAATTGAATCTGCATATGTAAAGCTATGAATCCCTTACTGAACACAGGCTAAGCACATATATATATATATATATATATATATATATAATTGTATGGTCGATGAAAAAAAGTGCTCTCTTTGCTAGCTCCTTGTTACCAATTAACTCTTTGATATTGATAAATGCGATGAAATGTGAGAGGCTTTAATTCAGCACTAAGAACCATTGCTGCTAACATCTTATCACTTCCAGTTGCTAATTTTCTATTCATGGATGACACTAGAACTCAAAATATTTTACATGGCATTTAATGAACTCATGGTTTGACATGCTGACACTAATTCATTTTATGTTTTTCTTGTGTTCTAAGCAAAATTTAATTAAACCTTAAACTGCAGATCCAGAGGAGTCCAGTGCATACGGTCTCTGATATCTCAATGCTGGCCCATCGTTACAGCAAATGCTTGCATTTAATATATTTTATTTCAGCCAACTTGGTTCCACCTAACGTTTACCCTATAAACAACAAGCAACAACAACAAACTTTGCATTCAACCTAAAAGTATGAATCCATAAATGGGATGAAAATGTTGAAAATGGCTTAATACAAAGGAGTTCAGGTTTGAGTCGAGCATGGATTCACAGTGAACATAACCCATTCGCAGTTCGCCAACGTGGTGAGCTAATGCAGCCGTTTGCCCCCATAGCACCTACACATTGAGTTCCCACCCAGCCTGTCAATCAAGCGCACTATGCTGTTGTGCTCAGACCAACACCTGCCTAAAAATGAAACTGTTGTGCCACTGACAAATTAGTACAAAGGTGAGGGCTTTAGCTTTATTCTTTGTATGAGCAAACTTTCCTATACCGTGTAGATCTGTTGTGGTTCTTACTGTCACTGCTCAATACATTTATGATACTGTTAGAAAAGAAAACAAATCACCCAAAACTATGTAAAAAGAAATTTTTTTAAGTTGTAATGAATCATATTGGAGTGCTGCTGCTGTATTTAAAACAAACAATAATATAAAAATTAAAAAATAAATTACACATCCAAATATGTGATGCCAAAATATGGTGTCCCTGATGCTCTCCATGAGTTGTTCCATAACACCTCATACAACTGAGATACATCCCCCAAGCATGTCATTGAAAGGATTTGTGGTTTTCCCATGTTGTCAAAGGTGTATTAAAAGGTGAACTCTCTCCCCGATGTACAGTATTTTAATTTAGCTTTTCTATATGTCCCCCCATGGCCATGCCCAGCTCCCCAAGCCCCTTTTTTGACAATCCCCTGTCTATTAGCCTCAACAATGGTCAGTGTTGATGTCCTAGAATGGCCACTGTACACTTTATTGGGATTTGGTTTTAAGATTGCAATTTGTTTACTTCAAAGTTCCTTAGATCCATCTAGTTAAACCAGTAGAAAAAAATGAATACATAAATAGAACACCTCCATATACAGAACTCTATACCCACATGGTCCACTTTGCTTCAGTAGGGGAAAAAATCCTTTCGGATTACCCAAGGCAATCATATATTCCCTGGCTCAACAATTAACTGAGCTGACCAGAAGTAGTTCCTATTCTACATTTTTACAGCTCCCATCGTGAAAAAAGCCCTTTCCATATGTGGAGGTTAAACCTCTTTTCCTCCAGGTATAAAGAGCCCCCTGTCCTCTGTAATGACCTTAAAGGGAATACATCTCACTGGGAGGCTGAGCCAGGTGCCAGGCCAGATATATGGGTGGGTCCCGACTTCATTGTCGTGATCTTATCCAAGCCTGGACCGGCTCTGTGACATCAGTTGACAGCAGGCTTCAGCCCACTGTCTGCTGAAAACAGGTCACAGAAGTGCAGAGCGAACTGCACTCCTGTGATCCACAGAAGTACAGATAAACAAACTTTGTCTGTACTGCTCCTTTAAATAAAATCATGTAATTGTCACTGCTAATCAGATAGTCTTTTATTTGACATTGGTAATGAGCACCATATTGTTTAAGATTACCAGGTCCAGCAGAGCATCATTTCTAGACAGGGCTTCTATAAACTGTACCATAAAATTCTCTTGTAATAGGTTTATACATTTTCGGCCCTTTCACTGTTCCAGCTGTGCCATTAATCCAGCCTCAGCACTATTACACTCTCCATCATCAAGTTCCTATTTCACAATCACTTTGAGATCACTTCTCACATAGAGACAGACATCACCACCTTTTTGTTTTACCCTGTTTCTCCAAAAGAGAGCATAGCCAGGGATTATAATAACCCAATCATCTGGGAAATAAAGCCAAGATTCAGCAATATCAATTAAATCACAGTTTTCATTATGCATCAAAGCTTCCAGGCCTTCTATTTTGCGTGGCGGATTTCTGGCATTGGTGGACAAAGACTTTAATCCATTGTTGCATTTTGCACTTGTATTTTCCATATCTTTTTTTTTTTTGTAGTACAACTAGTACTGTAATCGCCAATGTTTGTTTGTAACATCGAAAAATCTCCATATAACCTAGCCCTCTTCCATCTTCCCCTCATTCCGCCCTCCATTAGCATCAGACCAATGTCTATCTTGTCTACCCCATTATATTGTAATTCTCAATCCTAGGTTAGACACTTCTCCAACCTTCCCATAAATCCTCTCCCATAGCACAGCAGACCCCCCTTCCATTTAGGTACAAACCATATAGGTTGTATCCCAATGAAAAATCAGCCCAGTGTTAAGAAAAACTCCCTCCCTCTTACTCCAGGGTTTTACAATGAGTTTGATGAACAAAACTGAGACATGGTCACTTGTTCTGATTTGCCTTTGATTCCTACTCTGCTCTACTCAAGCCTTTATTGGTGTTAGCATCCCTCATTGACTAGCAGTACTGTGCAAAGCAAAGGAGCTCTGATTGGCTGACCCTCCCTCTTCCAGTGTGAGTGTGGTGGTGCAGGGGATTACGAGAGTCTGATATCAACACAGATTCAGCTATTTGGTAATTCCATGTAAAAATACATTTACTATATATCTACTGTACTATTCATTTTTTTAATGAGCACATATTGTAACTAGGTTAAATTGTGTTTTGTTTTTAATCTGCCAGAAGCTCAGCCTTACCACTATAGCATTTAAAGCAGAGTTAAACTCTCAACCCGTTTTATCTCCTAATAGTCTTGTGTCCCAACATTTTAGGATCTGTTACTGACTTTCTGCTCAAAATGCCTTAAGACTTTCCTCCCAGTGGAAATGATGCTTCCTGTACTCCCACTCCAATGTTCTGTGCTGGCAGAGCTGAGTAACAGCCACACCCCTCAGAACAAGCTTCCTCCAACAGATGTATATTGCAGAGAAGAACAGGGTCATGTCTGACCAGGTTTCATACATCACAGAGAGCACTAGGTTAATTATGGTGTCCATTGAACCACACAGTAATTTTTTTTTAACTCCCCTGAAATATGCTGCAACAGACAAGAAATAAGATTAGGAAAATGGAAGTTGTTAGTACAATGTCTGTCTGGCTGCATATCTAGTTCTGTGACTTTGCTTGAGCTTTAAATATGCCCCCCTTACAGCACAGACACTGGCTTAATATATTATTACTGGGACCCTACTGATATAATAAGCTGGTGCCCTCAATGTAATGACATTCTTTCTAAAGCCACACAGCTTAGCCTGTCTGTTTATTCTCCATCGATGTGCACCAGATGGGGAAAGGATGTATTTTATTATGGACAGATACGATTGCACTGGTGTGTAAACATACAGGGGTGCGGATGTAGTTGTGGCCTCCCCAAGAGAGGGTAAATGAGGGGGAAAGGTGCTCACATATCCTGACTGATAAGGGAAGCGACATGGAGAGACAGTGATTTTGCATTCTCTGTGCAGGACTCTAATACTAAATGAAAATGGAAAAAAATATTAACACACTGGTCATTAATGCTATGCTGGTATAATTACCAGTAATCAAATGTTTTTTTAAAGGTTCAGTTATCCTTTAAAGCTACACTTCAGATAAAATCTAATATTTAGCATCTAAATATACAATCACAATAGCGTACATGCCTGGGGCTTTTGATTTTGATCCAGGCAATCCTTAAGTACAGAGGGCCACCCGCAATAGAAAATCTCCTGACTGCCAGCAATGTGGTGTTCAGGGAAAACCTATTTCTCACCGCGTGATTCTATAAGCTAGGGATTCCCCACACTGTCAAACAAAATCTCTCTGCAGTCTAATTACATACACTTCTGATCATTCCTAAAGAAAAGATTCACATTTCTGCCACAGCCATATCACAGTCAGATGTTGCTTCTCGTGGGCTCTATACATGGCACCCCACTGGTATCCCCTCTAAATGCTCCCTGCCGTGGCTCGCAATACAGCACTTTCTACCACCCTATGTATTACAGCTCTTTCTCACTCTGATCCTCCAAGCACGCAGTATTCCTTATGACATGTTGCAGTGGCCATCACTTGGTCTCCAATATATTCACTACAAAGCTACAATTTAGACAGATACATGGTTGCTTGCTCTTTTGGCTTTTTGGAGAAAGGAGTGACCCAGTGAGACCAGGTGTGTTCCCAAGACCAGATTGAGTGCCATATTGGTTAATTTTGTGGGCTCTGCTAGGATGAACACTTTGGAGTTGCCAAAGTGTCTGTAATTAGGGGCTACAATCAGCTGCCATTTCTGCTGCACAAAATCTGTAGAGGTAAATTTAGTGTTCAGTCTGTGATGAGGTAGAGGTCTTACCATATACAGTAGGCAAAAAAACACGTTAACATATATTCTTATTGCTAAAGCAAATTTATAGGGCACTATAGTGCAGCCCCATATTTATTCAGCCCCTGGGGTGCACTGCTTCATTGGTTTCCAGAGTGCAGATAGCTGCCTGCACCGTAAAAACCAAAAGGGTGTGTGGTCCTGCTGTGTGTGATGTGGGGGGCAAAAATGACCCTTGTCTTCAGCATGGCCCTGGGACACCTGTTGCAGTGAGTGGATTTACTTCACTTTGGAGAGATAATCTCTTACTTGTTGTTGTTTCTATGGGACAGGAATTGATAAGACATATTTTTTAATGGGACAAAAAACCTGACCGATTTCAATCATTACTAATCTAGCTAAATAAAAAATGACTTTAGAAATATACTGTAATCTTTCCTTTCTTTCTGGGCACTAAAAATATTTGTCATACAGGAAATCCCAGAAGCTAAAGAAAGTCCTGGAAGCTAGGTTTAGCGGCAGCCATATTTGATCATTTTAAGGTAACAGATATATATGTTTTATGAAATGTGAGTGCACAATTTTTATGGGATTGGTTTGTTCTGGATTTCATGTATGAAATAACTGGCTGCTGGTGGAGGAGTATTTTGGGAGCTAAATGGGATCTATAGAGGAGATGAGATAAATAACCGTATATTGCTGTGGAAGAGTGGAGTCTTTACAAAAAGCTGGTGTAGACCTCATATTAATTTAAGGGGTCAATCTCTTCTGGTGAGTGCATTGGCTTTTGGGTGTGCGCAAATATAAAGCATATGTGCTAAGGTACAAATAGAAATAGCACTGTGTGTATGGTACAAAAAATACTTCTTTTGAGTAGAACAGCATCATTTTTGTTTTATTTATAAAGGAAATGCATCCTTTAAGGGCTGTACACATGGGCCGAAAATCAGGCGGTATCAGCCGGTTCAATAAAAATCGGCCAGCATTCGGCCAGTGTGTAGACCAGTTGGTCCGATAGAAGCCAGCTGCTGTCGAAGGGGCATGACCGAAAAAGGTCTGCCGATCGGCTCCCGATCAGCGCTCTCAGCCGATGGCTGAGAGTGCTGACTGGTGTGTTCTGGCGGGGGGCCGTCCCCCTGTCAAAACACAATAGCTCAGCAGCGGAGATCTCTGTACTAACATTGGATAGTTAGTACAGTGACTCCTCCTGAGCCAGGGCCAGGACAAAGGGTGGGCAGGAGGGGCCCTGGGCACTGTGGTATCTTGTGAGGTGGGTGGTACCACAAGGAGATTAGGGGTGGGGATTTGTGTTAGGAGGGGAAATTTGGGCACGGCGGGGGGTAGAAATTGTTCTAGGAGGGGAAAATTGGGGGGGGGGGTTGGAAAAAGGGGAATTTTTATTGAGAGGGGGATGTGGGAAGGGTATTTGTGCTAGGAGCAGGGATTTGGAAGCTTTGTGCTATAAAAGGTCATATGGTAGAGGGGGGAGGGGATTTGTGTAAGGAGGGAAATTTTCTTTGCTGGTGGTGGGGGGGTGTAATTTGTGCTAGTAGGCGTGATTGGGGATTATTTGTGCTAGGAAAGGAAATCTGCGTGTTAGAGGATTTGTGCTAGGAGCTGTACTGGGAGGAGGGGGAGTTTATGCTTAAGGTGTAAGCATGCATATTAGCGCTCAATCTTTTTTTTTTGGGGGGGGGGATCTATAATGCTTATACATCTTGGGGATGCACAGTTTGGCAGGTTCGCCAGTTTCAGTTTTTTTTCCTTCAGCCCGCTGGGTTGAATTAAAAAAAAAAAACGAATAGTGTGTTCTAGGCTGTAGCTTCAGTATACGGACATCAAACATTGAATACAAGTAGATCTGAGAGAGAGAAGGAGGTTGCACAACACACAATGGCTGGCTGCGGCCAAACCTACAAACCTATAATAAAGCCTTTCCCAGTCAAGTAATAGAAAACTGTACAAAACTGATAAGTCAGTACTTTTCTTGGATAGGATAGCAATTCACAGAATACTTTTACCGGCTGCCCAGTATTTCTAGTGAAGAATCATCTCTTCACACAAGAGAAATTGAATGTTTGGTTGAGAAACTGATTTGCCTTTGCAAAAACTAAAAATTTTCCATGGGAAAACTTTGCATTGTGTTGCTCTAGCCACAAAATTGCAAGAAAAAATAATAGTAGAAAGCTTACATGAAAAGCACCCTAGCCTGCAATTTAATGGTACTGTATACCACATTTCTGGGGAAATAATTGCTGTTAGTATGCACCTAGATCTCTCAGCGGCTTGTCCGCATAGATTGGCAGCAAGAATACAACTATTCTAAAGATTTGCTTTAAAAATAACACTTGTTTTTGTTCCTGAAGCAGATACTCACTATAGGCTTCAATTTAAGGCAACACAAACACAAGTAATTGGTTTCCATTAGCTTTTATTTATGATCAAAGGCAACAGCAATTCTCAAAGACACAGGATCAATGTGTTTTTCCAACATTAGGACTCTTCTGTACAGTTAAAGAAGGTTTCCCTTAGCAAAATGAAGCATTTGTATGCAAACGGTTCTGCCAGTTCTTTAGAAGCAAATTAGAGCTGTTCTCTGTTATTGCCTAATCACATTGTAAGAAAGCAAAGCAAAATTGTCTTAATTAAAACCTTGTTACATTAGCCTGGCAAATGGTGCTTACAGGTGGAAAGGTTGCTGTCTGATTCAGAAAAATGTATATAAAATATAAAAAAGATACTCTATATAATATAAATTATAATATATATAAATTCAGAATATATAAAATATATAGCTAAATACCATATGTTTAAACATATATGCTAAATATACACAATATGACCAAACCTTTTTGGACACCTAACCTAATCATCACACCCAATATATGCCCAGAAGTATGTGAACACCCTGCCAAATTATTGGGTTCAGATGTTTTTACAGATGGGCGCCGTTAATGTAAATGCTACATTGACGCATACATTCAGACTTTGAGAAATTGTGTGCTTAGGCTTGCCTTAAGCTGGGGTGTCCCTAGATAAATTGTGCTTTTGTAGCTAGGCTGTACTTAGCCCAAGCTTTATTTATGTTTTCTGTTTGCTAGATTTCTCTTCTGCCGCGTACACACGATCGGAAATTCCGTCAGCAAAACTCAGATGAGAGCTTTTTGTCGGAAAATACGATCGTGTGTATGCTCCATCGGCTTTTTGCTGGCAGAATTCCAGCCACCAAAAGATTGAGAGCATGTTCTCTATTTTTCGGTCGGGAAAAGTTCCTATCCGAAAATGCGATTGTCTGTACAAATCCTGACGTGCAAAATTCCTACGCATGCTCGGAAACCTTTCGAAACATGCTCGGAAGCACTGAACTTCATTTTCTTGGCTCGTCGTAGTGTTGTATGTCACCACGTTCTTGACGGTCGAAAGTTCAGAGAACTTTTGTGTGACCGTGTGTATGCAAGCCAAGCTTGAGCGTAATTCCGTCAGAAAAACCATCCAAGTTTTTTCCGACGGAAAATCCACTTGTGTGTACGCGGAATTAGGCCCCTTTCACATGGGTGGACCGTTGGGGTCTGCCTGTCAGTTTTTTTAGGCGGACCCGATCGGACCACACATATCCCTCTATGGAGCGGCAGAAGTCAATGGACACGTGTACGTTGACACCTGCCAACATTTGATGTGATCCTGCTAAAAACAGAAGGATGGAGATCTGTTCTCCTATCTGTTGGATAGGATGATGGTTGGGTCGAAAGGGACAGGTGGTCCCTTTTCCATCTGACAGCCCATAAAGGAGAGCAGGCTGTGTCTGTGTCCTCTATGCATAAGTGGAGTGGACACAGACCTGTCATCCTCCTGCTCCGGGCTAACCCTTCCAAATAATTGTTCTAATGTTCCTATAGCATTAATGCACATTTCTGATGCGTCCAATGCATGTTTAAGGCGCATTAAAAATGCACTCCAGATGCACTCCAAGTAATTTTTTTTTTTTTTAGGGGGAAGTGTTTTTTTTACCTTACTGATATTTGCTAAAAGCTTGTCAAACTCACTGTAAATGTGCTGTAAACTTGCTGTAAATGTTACTATTATCACAGATTTGAATGGAGGGAGTTGACAAACTTCAACACCTCCCAGACTTGACATGTAGCTTCATTTTAGCTGCATAGTGACATAAACGCTACATGTTTTTCAAATGTTGAGAGCTCTGTCCACCGCCCATGTAATCCATTGTAGGCTGCTTTGCTAGGCATTTTGAAAGCGGCCAAAATGTGCCCCAAATGCCTGTTTCTAATTCCAGTGTGAATAGGGCCTACCATGGGATTTCCACTTACTTTGAAGATACTTCCACTCACACACTGTTTTGTCTTAGAGATAAAATCTTCATGGAACCCAGACAAAAAAAAAAGAAGATGTACAGATGTACCCCCTATTCCCCCTGCCAATCAAATGCATAGTCTACATTAAAGTTGTATTAAACCCAAAAAACCCACATTTATTATATTGCAGGACCAAGCTCTCCAGCAGAATGTTTCAGTTACGGAGATAAGATACAACATTTAACAATGACAGGGGTGCTTACAATGATCAACTTTAATTTAGTGTATGTAAAACTTTTATCCTAACAGGAGTAAAACCGTTGTTGTAACAGCTTATAATGTTTTAGCTGGTACATCTAACACTCCCTCCCCCCGGACTGACAATGCTGCTGTCCAAAGGTGCCCCTGTGCTCTTTCATCCAGATGGGAGGCACTCTAAAGCCTCGTACACACGATCAGATTGTTGGCCAAAAAAAACGTTGACTTTTGTCCGAAGGGCGTTGGCCCAAACTTGTCTTGCATACACACGGCCACACAATTGTTGGCCAACAATTACGAACGTAGTGACGTACTACGTGGTTTTTCAGCTCTTTAGCTCCACCCTTTGGGCTCCTTCTGCAAGTTTCGTGTTAGTAGAAGTTTGGTGAGTGTTGATTCGCGCTTTTCTTTACGCATTTTTCATTTAGCGCTTTTCAGTTCGCGTTATTCATTTCGTGCTTTTCAGTTCAATTCTGAACGGCCGTTCGTCAACCAACCATGTTGAGGAATCGGAGGCGATAACGTGTTATTTATTATTGGCCTTGGAGTTATTGTTTTGACATTATTTTTTTTGGTTGAATAATGATTTGATTTGGTATATTTTCTACATTTTTGGATGCATAGAATGCACTTTTTTGGCTAAGTTCTATTGGCAGATAGCATGTCTAATTTTTTTTGTTTTCTTTTTTAATGCACAATAAAAAAATTGTGGAGAATAATACTTGGCTATGTGTTTTACTTCAAATGACAGTTTGGGAGTAGGCAGTTACATTTAAAAAAATACAATGTAAAGTTGACAAGGGACACCAACATAGTTGTATCTTTGATCTTAGAAACTACAGGATAATGGTGTTGTGGTAACCAAATAAAAAAAAAAAAAAGCATAATAATATTATTCTTGATGTCACTAGAAAAAAAAAGCCTTTGAAAATTTGTTTGCAATAACTCCATCAGTACCGCCAGCAAAGCAGCTTCATTATTATCCCATTAAAGAAGAAGAGAATTGTGTGCTGTATTTGGAGATCTCATTATTTGCCACGTCATGAATGTTAATTCTCCATTACGAACGCTAGTTTACAAGACCGACCGCTTCTGGCTCGTCCTTGCTTCCGAGCATGTGTGTTTGTACTTTGGACTTTTGTCTGACGGACTTGTGTACACACACTCGGAAAATCCGACAACAGACATTTGTCCGTGGAAAATTTGAAAACCTGCTACATTTGTTAGTGGAAAGTCCAACAACAATTGTCCCATGGAGAATACACTTGGTCGGATTTACCGCCAACAGCCTGTCATCGAACATTTCCTGTTGGAAAGTCCGATCGTGTGTACGCGGCTTTATACAGGAGATGTATTACTGGCCAGATCACCAGGTCAAAACAGAGCCAATATCCTAAGAAAAGAAAACTGATGCAGCCACCATATCTAAAGATTGGTAATATATTATATTTTGGTTTTGGATTTAACAATGCTTTAATAAAGCTATCAGGAAAAACAAAAGGGGTAACAAAGATTTAAGAAGAGTATTTTAGTTAGCAATCCAAAGGTATAAGCCAACGCCTTTGGGGAACTACAAGATTCCTGCTTCATGAAGGCTTTCAAAGCTGAAATCCAAAGGTACAAGCCAATGCCTTTTGGGAACTACAAAATTCCTGCTTCATGAAAGGCTTTCAAAGCTGGTAACAGAAAGGTGGTGGACTCGCATAGGTTAATGAAGGATCATGGCTGCTTAGTAAAGCCAAAAACAAAAATGTGCCAGCAAGCAGCATCTTTTTAGTAGAAGAGAATTTATAAGTCTCATCTGCCAAAAACTCATTTGCTCACTTGCAATTAAATTATTACAGATGCTTGGAATGGAGCCGGGTGCCAGGATAATGTAACTCCAGCTTGCATGCGTGGGACTTACGTCATCAGCGCATGTCCAATGGGTGAAGCAAGAAGACAGTGGACCTGGAAGAAGAGGAGAAGGACATGGCACCAGCGGAGAAGGGGTGGATGCAGGTAGCAAACATACAACATACAAACATTATGGCAAATGCCTACCATACCCACCACGCTTTACTTCTGCTTTAAAACTTTCCTCCAAATATGTGGACTTGTGTCTTTTTTCAACCTCACCTACTATGTAACTATGTGCTTCAGCAATTGGCTATTATGAAAAAACAACTGCTGAAGCACATTTTTAGATGAATGGTTTCAAGCACCCAACTACAAAGTTGATTGCTCCTCCATTAAAATGTTTGTAAAGGAAAAATTTAAGGAAAAAAAAAAAGCTGTTATACTTACCTGCTCTGTGCACTGGTTTTGCACAGAGCAGCCCCGATCCTTCTCTTCTCGGGTCCCCCACAGGTGGTCGGGGCCCCTCCTCTTTATCGAGTTCCCCCATAGCTAGTGGCTTGCTATGGGAGCACTCATGGGTGCTTGCTCCCGATCCGGCTATCCCCATCCATAAGACACAGAGAGGGTGTCTCAGCCTCACCCCCCCCCCCCCCCCGCTCACTCCTCACTGGCTGTGATTGATAGCAGCTAAAGCCCATGGCTCCTGCTGCTGCATCTCAGCCAATAAGTAGGTAGAGACCTGGAAGAGCCACTGCTCTTGTGCACATCACTGGATCAAGATCAGGTTTAGGCAAGTATTAGGCAGGACTGAGGGGGGAGCTGCACACTGAAGGTTTTTTACTTTCAAGCGTAAAATGCATAAAGGTAAAAACCTTCAGCTTTTAGAACCACTTTAATGTGTACAAGCTTACTATTTCTTTCTTGTCAGGCCTGATGAGGGAAGAATGTTGTAGCCCCTGAAACACATTGGCTTGTTACCATTGGATTTCTATGATGAAATAAATACTCCTGGACTCCTAAACATTTCGTGTGGCAGTGTTGTTTTTCCATCCGTACTCGAGACACCTTTGAGGCCATTTCAGGTCAGTGAGATGCCTAACCAATGTCACTGGACTTTACAATATGGACACAAAGATAAAAGGAAACCAACTCTGGATCCAGCACTTCCTATACACAATTTTCCATAGCCCACAAAATGTGTGTATATTCCATCAAAGGCTACAAATTACTCACAGTCAGTTCCTTAGAGCTAAGATACATTTTACAGTAAAGTGAAGCTGTGAATATTTCAATCAATCCAATGCACAGGGCAAAATATTTTATTTTTATTTTTTTTATTCCCTGAACCCGAATGGTAATTCAGACAACACAACTTTGCTTTGCTAGGTGAACATTCTCTACCCCTTTAGTGAACCACTCCTAATGACTCATATTTAACAGCGCTGTACATTGTTCAATTGAAATCAATAAAAAGACATATGCTTGATCCCCTTGGGTAACAAACATGCTACATCAAATTCTGAGGCCACAGGAAGCAAAATGCCATGTGGCCTGCTCTCAGCTGTCTATCCCTTTAAATGCAAACTGCTTAGGGATCACTGGAGCATTTCGGGTTTTCACATGTGATTTAACAACAGGACAATTCAAAGCATATCATTCTATTGCAGTAAAGCCTGTACGCTGAAGGAGGAAGGAAAAAACAATCTTACGGCTCGAGCACAGCTGCATGGATTATAGACAGGACAAATGAATGGAATACAATTACTTAGCACTTTGTACATAATCCTCAGCACGCTATTACATTGCATTTAAAATTATTAGAATTCCCACGTAAGATTTAGGTCTTTGACTAATTCTGTATTAGAGCTGTCATAACACATTTGATTCGATGTGATCTCAGGTACCATGGTGTTGAAAAATGCATAACATCACAAGTGCATATTTTTCAGACCTTGCTCATCACAAGTGGTTGTATATAAAACAAATATCTTGGCTAATCTGTCTTGAGAAATCATCCAATAGAAGTACATTTTGTTCCAGGTGATCGGTCAGATTAGGCATTTGATGTGACATTTTACCTTGTATGGCAGGGAATCCTCAGCCTCATGCCCCCAATGCCTCTTTGCTCTTCATCTCCTATAAATCCACCTCGGTCAGCGCTGATGAACTTTCTGATATTGTCAAGCAAAAAAAGCAGCGTACAGCTGATGATGATTTTTAGATAAACCCAAAATTGGTGTTATTTCTCCCACCATATGTCTGTGGTCTGGCTTGTATGCCCTTTCCTATACCATATGTTTGGGAGACTGAAATTTTGATCTACCTCTGCTTCTCTGTAGACCTCCTCCTTCTCAATACTTATTCACACCACACGACATTAACAAAAGCTCAAATTTCCCCTGTGTGAAGGAGAGCAGCTCATTTCTGTAAAATGAGAGCCGCTTATTCAGTGGTATGGAAGAAGAATCTATTGCAATCCTTTCTGTACAAGCACCAAACTTCTGCTATACCAATGTAAAGAAACATACCTTTATATCCATCAGCCTTTTGCAGGATATCTGTCCCCATTGCTACCAATGCTGATCCCACCACAAGGTGACCATGAGAAGAAATGTAATTAGCAGAAAAAATTACTTATTGGACATCCAACCTAAATACACAGCAGTTTAAAGTGTTTCTAACCTAGTTACACCTATAATAAGACTTACCTGTAGGTACTGTAAATATCTCCTAAACCTGCATGGTTTAGGATATATTTACCATACACGCCTGTGCCGACATCATCGGCACATGCGCACTGAAGAAACAGTCATGCCACTTCTTCAGCAGCCGTGCCGTGACCGGCAGCTCTCGCGCACATGCACGGGAGTGACGTCATCGCAGCTCTGGCCAATCACGGGGCCGGAGCCTGCGAACCTGGAAATATCTCCAGGAGACGTGTTGCCAGTCACATCGGGTGCAGGGAACAGCTTCGTTCTAAGGTAAGTATTTCTTAATGAGCTAGTATGCGATGCATACTAGCTCATTATGCCTTTGTCTTACAGGGTTTTTTTTGTTGTTGTTTTTTTCGGGTTTACAACCACTTTAATTTATTATTTGTAAATATTTTCTGTACATAGGTGTGTGCAGCCCATTGCATTAGGATGTGCACCCCAAAGCTCAAAAACACATGCCTGTGTGTGTGTGTGTGTATGAATACGGTGTTAGTAGGGCATTGGATGGTTTCAATACAGCAGTGGATGTTTCAGTAGGGCAGAAGTTGGTGTCAGTAGGGCAGTGGATGGTGTCAGTAGTTTTTTATTTTTTTATTTTTTTATTATTACAATATTATTTTTTATGGGGTAGATTTGCGGTCTTCCTCTTGACCTGCCCATAATTGACCGGTAGATTGTGATTACTGGGTTATCGAGCCCCAGGTTAGGGGCACACCCTATGTGCACGCCTATGTTTCTGTATAATGATTGCCAGAAGTTAGGTCTATATATACAGTATTTATATACATATATATGAGATCCCAGTATTAATGACTTGAGATCTTCAAACATTTGCATTTCTTGGCCAAAGGTGAAAACCTGCATTTCAGGTCCAGACAAAATGGCAAAAGAAGAGGGTGCGTAACACTCATTAACACTAGTGCACTGTGGTAATACGTGTGTGTTTAACATGTAGTGTTTAAATTTGGAGGGGATGCCAATGCTTTGCAACGCACAGTAGACCAAATATGCAACAGTTTTTCAGTTTACATCTGTCCATAGTGCAACAATGCCAAGGTACATTAGGGTGACGCCTAAAATAAATCGCACTGCAACACACTGTTTCAAGCATTGCAGTAATGTGCAGCAAAACGTGTTTTTTTCAGTGTGCCAGTGCAACACAGTAATGTGTACAGGATGTTATAGTGCTTGTAAACCTCAGACAGCCAATATGAACAAAGCATATCCTTCTATAGTGTACATGTGTCTCAATTAAGAGCACTGAGTGTCATATCTGTCTGCTGCTCTGTTCCTCTGCTATCAGCATGAATCATTTCTGACAAGTTTTTTCTGACACCAAGAAAAAAATGGTGACAGGGGAGGGAGCTTCAGTTGATTGGCAGCCTCAGCTCTGTTCCTGTGAGCTGTGTGGAGGGGGGTATGTCCCTTCCCTCCAATCAGCTCTCAGGGCTCTCCTCACTGAGCTCTGCAGAGTGTAACTTCAGCTCTCCGCTCCCTGTTTTCTGACAGCTCAGACAAGCGTTTTAAATTCTGCACTTTGAACAGATGTAGAGAAAAGAAGACTGCAGATAAACAGGTACACATTATGCAGGAGGATTTGTTTAATTTCTGTGTATCACCTGAGGCTAGTCATTTTACTGTGTATATGTAAGGGTTTACAACCACTTTAGGCTACCCAAAAGCTTGAAAGGGTGTTTCTACATGCACAATCTGACCATCCTCAGGCAAGTTATACATGGAGGTTGGCACAGGGAAGAAAGCAGATGAGGAAAGGATGGCTTTGGCTTATAAGGTGTGAAAAATAGCAATCTGAACAGATTCACTTCAGGGAATCCTAAATTGCTGTATCTGTTTCATCAGTAATCTTCCAAAAATCAAGCTAATTTGAGATGTGGGTGACCCTGTCAGAACTATCCAGCTCGACCAAAGTCATTAAAAAAATTACTGAGCTGGGTCATGACAATGACTGCATCCTATCAAATGCAGTCACTGTTCAGGGATTCAGACAGCCACAGGAGATGTAGCTACCTGAACATGATAGCCAACAGTGGTGATTCCTCCATTCATGCTATTTAGTGTGGATAGGGGAATCAAATGATTTTTTTCCATTAGCCCGCACTCATGTATGGCCATTATAAGAGTTCATAGTTTAAAGCCTAAGTGCAGCCGAACTACAAAAAATGTAAAATCAGCATAAGAGACGTAACTCACAGACAGTAGGATGTGTCCCTTATACTGATGCCTCTTCTTTTAGGTGAAATCTTCCTCCGTCCATGTCCCCCGTCCCCGTCCCCCCCACTGCATAATCTTCCAGTGCAGTGGAGGTAAAAGAACTAAGGGGCTGCCATAGGCTTTCATCAAGAGAGCCTGAGTATGGCTTCCCTTTCTGCCCAGCTGATCCATTCATAGAAGCTGTACTACAGCATCTACAGATGAAACACAATCTATGAATGGATGACAGGCAAATTACAGAAAGGTTCGCCCCCCTCCATTCATACATCATTTTCCATTTATAGAAGCTGTAGTATGGCTTCTATAAATGGAGCAGCTGGTGGAGAGGGTGGGTATAGTCAGGCTCTCTTGATGGCAAGGGCAGAGGAGGATTTCACCTAAAAGAAGAGGCATCAGCACAAGGAACACATCCTATTGACTGTATTTTATGTCTCTTGTCCTGATTTTTCATTTCTTTTGTCTGCGCTTAGGCTTTGAGTGCATTTTTTATTTGCTTGTCATCCCCTAATTGCATGATGATATTTCTTCACAATGCTCTGTCCATAGACAAGACAAGTCGGATACAAAAAAAATCACAGTTACTGTACTAAGGAAGCACAGCATATATCAAGCAAGTATAACTATCCTACATACATATACGGTACATATCATGAAAACTGTAGCAGAGGAACAAGGTTTTTTACTAATTAGCAAATATTCGGAGAAGAAATGTAGTTGTATGGGAGCAGGGGGTCCCTTCAGGTCTGGGGGGCAAATTATAACTGCTGCCCCCTCTAACTTACATGCTGTACACTGTACAGAATATGCTAAATGTCTCATTCCTTCACATCTCTTCTATCATTATATTACTTGCTGTTTCAGATCCTAACATGCTTATTAGGCTTAATGAAATTTAAAATAGAACAGAGATGGTAACAGATCTTTTAATGAATTCTAGGAGGCCATGTTTGGAATTTTCAGAATCCTTAATGGAGTAAATACCGTACATATATTTTTTTTAAACTGCACTGTTACATCATCATTATAGGAAGACCTTGATAAAATAGAGGGTTGGGCAGCTACATGGCAGATTAGGTTCAATATTGAGAAATGTACTTGGGTGCCAGAAATAAACATGCAAATTATGCAATAGGAGGGTCTACCCTTGGAGGATCAGTGATGGAAAAGGATCTGGGGGTGCTTGTAGATCATAGACTTAGCAATAGTGTGCAATGTCAAGCTACTGCTAACAAAGTTAACAAAATAATGTCATGCATTAAAAAGGCATAATAACTCAAAAATTTTACAAAACACTGGTTCTGCCTTATCTTGAATATGCAGTTCAGTTTTGGTCGCCAATCCTCAGAAAAATGTTCTTTAATTAGAAAGAATCAGCAAAGTAGAACAACATTTAATATGGGGAATGGAGGACCTCAGCTACAGGGATTGATTACATAGATTGCAGTTATTGGAAGAGGAGTTTAAGAGGGGATATGATTACAATGTACAAATATATCAAAGGTGACTTCAGTGACTGTGATAAACTCTTTATTCTAAGTTCCCTCAAGGAGGTCATGTGGTCATGATTTGAGGTTAGAAGAAAGAATGGTTAACTTTAGGTTGAGGAAAGGGCTTTTTACTCTAATGTACGTACACACGAGCTGACTTTTCGACCGGACTGGTCCGACGGACCGAGTCCGGCGGACAATTCTACCGTGTGTGGGCTTCATTGGACCTGCAGCAGACTTTTTCAGTCCAAAATCTGACAGACTTCAGATTTGGAACATGTTTCAAATCTTTCTGACGGACTCGAGTCCGGTCAAAAAGTCCGCTCGTCTGTATGCTAGTTGGACGGACTAAAACCAACGCTAGGGCAGCTATTGGCTACTGGCTATCAACTTCCTTATTTTAGTTCAGTCGTACGTCATCGTGATCGTGTGTAGGCAAGTCCATTTGTTCGGAAAGTCAGTCGGAAGTCCGCCGAAAGTCCGTTGGATAGACCGTTGGACCAGTCCGGTCGAAAAGTCCGCTCGTGTGTACACGGCATTAGAGCAGTAAAATGTGGAACTCCCTTACCTAAAAAGTGGTGGGAAGTGGGTAGCTAGTAAGCTAAGAGTGTTGACAGTTTCAAAATACTTTTAGATGGCTTCCTCATGAAGCTATGGGAATTGTTAAGTGACACACATACACACATAGGTTGAACTGGAGGGACCCATAGCTTTTTCAACTTTATAAACTATGTTATTATATGTAGCTATGTAAGAACCAGAGCTGAATAAGGTGAAGTTGCACATCCTCCCTCTCTGTTAGCAGAAACAAGACCATATTAGTTGTCTATAGACATGCGAGCAACATTGGGTTTAGTAAAAGTGGGAAATAAAATTTACCAAAAACATTTATGGTTTCTCTTTATCCAAGTATGTTAGTAAGCAAAAATAACCCCACAATTCACTAGTATGATTATCAGAAATATTTAGAGAACCATGAATAGCCCTGTTTTTGGAAGAAAGCCTTGTTGGTTAAATTTGCAATGACGTTACAATTGTAGATGAAGATGATCATATCAAAGGCTCTGATTTTAATTTGCTACAAATATTTATAACATAATTTTTTGACTGTGTGTTTTTTGTACTAAAGAATTATTAAAGTGTAATTATAGCCACATTTATTTTCATAGTTTTGCATAGAGTGGGGAAGGGTTAGAACCACTGTCAGGTTTTACAGCTATTCGTGGCTCCATTAGAGAGATTTTCCCACACTTTCTGCTCTGGAGACAACCTTTTACTAGACAGAAAGCGAGGGAAAATCTGCAACAGGGACAGCAGGCACGAATAAAAGCTGGCACAGGATCTAGTGTTGCCCCACTTAAAGTGTATCCAAACCCAAGAACAAAAAAAGATAGTATTGCAGCTTACCAGTCTTTAGATGTGGAGGCTACATTAGTTTTCTTTTTTTTCCACTTTTTTCCTTTCACCTGGTAATCCTGCCATTAACACACCTCCTGTGCTAGGGTGACAACCGTACTGAGCAGAGTTGTCACCCTGGACGGAAAGTGTGTTAGAAGTACATAACCATGTGTAGCATGTTTGGTCTCGTTAATTTGCCCCAGCTTCTCTTCCAGTTTGGATGTGCAGGCAGCCAGGCACACGATAACTAGGAAATTCTCACAACTGAGCAAGCAGGGAATGTCTTTTTGTGCCTTAATGCTCGTTGATCTTAGTTGGGGTACAGGGTGGGCTTTGGGATACTCCGAATTTAGTGCACAAAGTAACCAGAGGTCACTCTTTGCCCTGTGTACTCTCCTCAGGGTAATCCATCTTTTGGCAGATACTAGGAACACAAGCAACACTGGAACTTCAAGCAAGAGTAAATCCCTATTCAGCAAGACTAGAGCAGTCTCTCAAGGGGTTAAAGCAACAGACAATCACTTGGATCTTACATCCAGGTCTCTACTCACAATGTCCCCGGATAATCGGTTGCCTCCATCCAATATCGGCCATACACCTCTCCAGGCCGATTTCTCAGTGAACTCCCGTGATTTGGCTCCAGCTGCTTCCAGAAAATAGGCCCCTCAGCTCCTACTGAGCTGGGACCTCAATGAAATCTTGAAAACTTCAGCTGCCTAGATGAACTGCCAAGATGGGCTGGAATCTCCCCCTTCTGAACAAGAACCCTCCTGCTCCAGACCCCAAACTATTTATGCCATCCTCAGCCACCTACTGAGCATTCCCCCCTAGGGATTGGCTAAGACCACATACATAGGCCAAGGGTCTGCCTCTTCCAGCCCACTACATTCTAGAATCCACATGAAGGCAGGGGGAAATAGTTGAGTCTGCAGCCATGGAGACACAGAGTAACCAAAAATAATCACACACTGCTCCAATGTTTACAGGGGAGCAGAACCCCCCCCCCCCCCAAAATAGATTCATCTGAGCCTCTCTAACAGCTTATTCTGCTAGAAGCACAGAGTGTAGTGGCACACAGTGTACACTATTGACATCGGCAGGGTAACTGTGTTATGTGGCTTGCCTTAACACTGATCACTTAATAATGGATAGATTGCAGCACAAACATTTTGTTTTAAGCACTGGACACTTTTAATAAGTATATGTGCAGCACTTGATATGAACTGTGTACAAAGCATTGGTCAGTTTGATGCAATCATGGTACTGTGATAATGGTATATGTATATGACATGGTCATATAAAAATAGTTTTAATTAGCACTGTATACATACAGTGCCTTGAAAAAGTATTCATATCCCTTGAAATTTTCCACATTTTGTCATGTTACAACCAAAAACGTAAATGTATTTTATTGGGATTTTATGTGATAGACCAACACAAAGTGGCACATAATTGTGAAGTGGAAGGAAAATTATAAATGGTTTTAATTTTTTTTACAAATAAATATGTGAAAAGTGTTTGTATTCAGCCCCCCTGAGTCAATACTTTGTAGAACCACCTTTTGCTGCAATTACAGCTGCAAGTCTTTTTGGGGATGTCTCTACCAGCTTTGCACATCTAGAAAGAGACATTTTTGCCCATTCTTCTTTATAAAATAGCTCAAGCTCTGTCAGATTGGATGGAGAGCATCTGTGAACAGCAATTTTCAAGTCTTGGCTTAGATTCTCAATTGGATTTAGGTCTGGACTTTGACTGGGCCATTCTAACACATGAATGTGCTTTGATCTAAACCATTCCATTGTAGCTCTGGCTGTATGTTTAGGTACATTGTCCTGCTGGAAGGAGAACCTCCACCCTAGTCTCAAGTCTTTTGCAGAATATAACAGGATTTCTTCTAAAGCTGCGTACACACGAGCGGAATGTCCGACAGAAAAAGTCAGACGGAAGCTTTTCATCGTCTTTTCCGATCGTGTGTGTGCCTCATCTGACTTTTTTTTTTTGAAAATTCTGACGGACCTAGAAATAGAACATGTTCCAAATATTTCTGACGGAACCAATTCCTATCGGGAAAACCGCTCGTCCATATGCTGTTCCGACGGACCAAAAACGACGCTTGCTCTGAAGCAAGTACGAGACGGATGCTTTTGGCTACTGGCTATTGAACTTCCTTTTTCTAGTCCCGTCATACGTGCTGTACGTCACCGCGTTCTAGACGGTTGGACTTTGGTCGGACTTTGGGTTGACCGTGTGTAGGCAAGACCGCTTGAATGGAATTCTGTCGGAGTTCCGTCGGAGAAACCTTTGGGGTTTATTCAGACGGCAAAACCGGTCGTGTGTACGCAGCATAAGATTGCCCTGTATTTGGCTCCATCCATCTTCCCATTAACTCTGACCAGCTTCCCTGTGCCTGCTGAAGAAAAGCATCCCCAC